>CM057000.1:51997925-52597925 GCA_029891345.1 Dryococelus australis
CAGTGAGAGCAGCGACGTGTTGGCAATGGGCGGTAAGAAATAGTTTACAGTTAAATATTATTTTAACCTGGTTTTTTAGTATACTATTAAACGGTGCCTATGGAAATATTTAAATATTTAGGTAATCCAATGGCAACATTTCATTTTTACAGTTTAAAATAACAGCAGAAAATATTGTGAGTAGGCCGTAATGGTACCGTGTTGTTTTATCGAATGAGAGCAACTTTGAAGCAACTGTCTGCTGAGCGAGGCTTGGCACTCTCTCTCTTTGTCTCTTTTACACTCGGGAAGTTTCACTTCGCTAGTAAACTGCAACATTATACACGGTTTCAATTGTATCATATTTCATACTTATTACAGCAAAATAATGATTTTTGAATTTGTAATTTACAACTGAAAAGATATTTTAATGTTTGAATACTTATTTTAATATATTTAGATATGATGGCGGGGCAGAAACAAAGTGAAGTTGGCAGATGTGGTGAGCCGTGACATGGCGTATTTCGGTTTTACCAAACGAAGCGTAAATTATACTTACTCCGGAAAATATTTCAAATTACATCATGTTTGTAGACGTTGTGTTTATTAAACCTACCTATGCAAGTTACGATGTTGTGATAAATCTGTGTTTCCACTGCAGTAATAAATATACTGTGACGTGTGTTTCGTTAATCATTGTCTCTGTGAAATGGTGTGCCTTTGTGCATCGTGGTCGATACGCTGGCCCTGTGTATGAGTGATTTCAAATATTCAATATTAACTATTTATACGTTGTAAATATGAACTGTTTTTATGGCAAAGTTATTCATTTACATCTACGTCTGTTTATTTATCACAACCTTGTACCTTTGCCCTGGTGGGTGTTTGAAACAGTCGTGTGATTTACCACAAATCCCAACAAAATAACCAAGCCCAGCCCTAATAAATTTCAATAAAGCTAATACACAGTAAGAAGCAATACATATAAATATAAGCGGAATAAAATTTTCTGTAGGATTATTTGTGTGCATGTTAACTGCTATATTTTAAGTTTGTATAACAAAAATTGAACGACCCGAATTGCGTGCTTGATTTTAATGTCACTTTTTATTGGACTGGCTATTCCTTCGTTATTCGAACTGAGGCCGTCCTTTTAAAGAAATAACCCAACACACATCAATAACAAAAAGTTAAATACTACAGGTCATTACCCCGCAGTTGTAACAGTGTTTAACACAGTCGCGGCAAAATAATAACGTGCATTACGTGTAATGTGCTATGTATTGGAAAACAAATATGTTAATGTAACTGTAAGAACTATAGTTAATTCAGGCATTTTTAAAACGTCCTAAAGCTGACCTAAATAATGTTATGGTCCTAAACTGTGAATATTCGTACAAAATGGTTTTTGAAATAGACTTAAGACAATTCATTGAAAAGCTGTAAACAGTAAACAACACATTTGACAGGTATAAAAGTAGAAGTCACATTTCAATGTTTATTTTTAGGTGAAGCAAAAGTATACGAACACGTATACACACACAATGGCATGTAAACATTGAGTTTGACAGATGCTACATGGCAGTCACATGGCAATGTTTGTTTACATTGGGCGGAAGGATACGAAATGGACCTGCAAGTAGATATTTAGCAGGGCTCCGAGAAAGTTGCTTCCAATGAGGAATGGACTATACTTATGCTGGAAATATTTTCACATTCATTTTATTTTCATGCTGGGGGGAGTCTCTTGTGTTAAGATCAAATTTTTGTAAACCCAACCATGTTGGGGGATCAACTGTACATTGGTCTTCAGATACGTGGTGAAAATAACATATACCATGATATCAAATATCACCCAAAACATTTTCAGATTTTTTCCATGCTGACACTATTAATCATCTTAAATACTCCCTTATATATGCTGGCAAATACAGTATTATGCTTAATATAATTTATTCCTAAAAATATCTCCAATCAGAAATTGCAAACCTACACTTGCTTTGCTTCAGACAAAAAAAAAAAAAAAAAAAAAAAAGCCATGAAAAGGCCATGTGGTTAGTAACTTCAAACGAAAATCACTCAAATTTAATACACACTTTTAAAACTGGATACCCAATAAGGATGACAATATGGTTCTATTGACAAATATTCCCCACACTACAGACAACTGTTCACAATTTATTCCATAATCAATGGTTATACAACCAAATAGAAGAAATAGCTATATTGTAGTTTCAACCCATTATGGTAATGCTTAATGAAATTATAATCAAAGAACACATTTTCTAATGTGAATACTGTACACACATTTGAATAATACTGCTTCAAAATTTTCAAAAGTTGATACATATACAAAAAAATTCCACATCACAGACACAAATGCATTAAACCTACCTGAAATATCCTAGGAATATCTTTGGCATCAGCTCTGATCACATCTCCTTGTGTAACCGAACGAACATGGAACACCTTACTGAAATAACAAAATTACTGCATAGAGATTCCAGTTTCTATAAAACATTATGAAGACAGGAAACACCACTACATCATGAAATTAATACAGAAGGTGATTACATCAGAACCTAAGTAAAAATTCACACAGCAATATTCCATGTTTGCCAGCCTAGTAAAATAAAAGAACTGGTAGACAGAATTTGAACCAGGAACCCGATACATCCAGAAACCTGATACATCTACCTCCCCAATTGTAAGGAGGATGATCACACATGGCAAATTCCCAACACAACATGCAAAATTTGCTAAACTGTAAAGCTATTAAATAATCATCACCAATAGACAAGCAGAACTAAATAAATTGTGAATATTTATATTTCATGCATTTTCAAAATATGCTACATACACTTGTTTGGACAGCTAAACTTGCATAAAACATTAGTCTGGTGAAATCTCACATTACAATGTTTTGTTTACGTACAGTGAAATGATAACAGGTACACAAAATATAATTTTTCTAACAGGGTTTTATAAAATTCTCAAGTAACTACTAAATGTGACAACATGGTTGGGTTAAATACTGGATGCAGACATTTGCCTCTCCCCCTCCACCTACCAGCAGTTGGTAATATTAACAAGTGCAAAAATGAATGACAAAAAGTGACAATTTATTCTTGCTTTGGTCTATAAGTGATAATTTGCAGCATTAAAAACTGGGGTTTAGTCAGAGTTTAAGATTTGAGAGACAATATAATTATAGTTTTTTCTCTGCCTAAAAAATAAAACCCTGAACCAGCTATACCTTCTTTTATTCTTTTAGTAACTTTTGACTGAGAGATGTTCTACAACATAGGTGTTCCCTTCTCATAAATCAAGTAACCCATCCATGTCTGAATGAGTTCAGTTTGTACAAGCTTCACCAAACAGGCAATTTCAAGCTCCTTTATGTGCATAATTTCTAGCAATACTGTGCATGCATTGCTTTGAAATTAAACACACTATTTACAATTTGTTTAAGAGTTCAGGAAATTTCCCCGCATTAGGGACTATGAAATGCACACTTCTATGCATTAATGACTTGCAACTGATCCTCCTGCCGCTCATGCACATCTCATTCACTGTAAATTAATGTTTGGCAGTCTTGTTACCAAGCTGTTGATGGCCACACAACTCACATCTTGAATTGCACAGTGTAAGAATTTTACTTTGACGCGTGCCCAGTTAAGGTCTGCTTGACACAATCGCCTAGGATTTGTACGATAGACCAATAGCGTGGTTTTATACAGGTTTGTCAGTGGCTGGCAAGATGTGTTAGCTACTGACTTACTCAGATGACCTCCGTGATGCTGGTTGAGGTTTCGATCCTTGGTCTCAACTTACTCTTGGCTGGTACTAATATCCGGCGGAAAATATACAAGCACCATGGCAGCAATCGCGACTGCTTGGTGCCTGAGTGCGGTGGAACGGTCCCGTCCCGCGTGCCTTTCTTGTGTAAGAGGGGGAAGTGCAGACCACGGTTTGGCAGCAAGAAACGCTAGGTTTTACTCCCTACACCTTTTGCCGTGCCTTACCTTGAAATGCATAGTGTGTTGCTGTTTGAACAACACACGTAGTGCACCTTGACGAGAAACAATTTAACAGTGTCAGTCCAGTAGCTGCTTGCTGGCACGAGCTCGGCAAAAGTCTCCACTGATCCCCCACGCTTGGTGGGCTGATCAGAGACGTGGAGCCGTTTGGAACACCAATGCCTCTACTGGATGTGATTTCAGACAAGGTTGAACGGTAAGACTCAAGCCATGGTCACTCCAGCACTATCAGTCCTCGAAGCAAGGGAATAACCTGGGCTTGCTGTCCCTCCTTGGATGAAGGTATTCCTAGTGGTTGTGGCTCCTTTGTTCTTCCCCTCCAGCACTACCAGTGCTCGGGCGGATGGGAAGAAACAGGCGGCCATCTAATGGGTGTGGTTGAGAAAACTACCCTGTTCCTGTCGGCAGTGCACTGCATGAATTGTTCCTAGCAGGCGAAATAGCATAATACTCTCTAAATGAAAAAGCGTAAGGATAGAGAACAAAATTATGTTTATTGAAAAATCATTAAACACGTGACTCGTGCTACCTCATACCGAACAGTGGAATGCTGAAGGTTACCTATGTTAGCCAGGTATAGGCGACCTGGCCCTAGGTTAAAAAAGGAAAGATTGTTCTAGACGTGAAAAATACTTTACTACTAAACTGTACTAAAGACAGCAGGTGTCTAGAAGAGACAAAGTGAAGTTAACGAGTGTTAGCGTGTTGGCTGTTCGCTGGATGACTTGTCGTCGATGGAAGTTGCCTCAGGAGGCGTACGTAAAACTTCGTAGATCTCTGGAGGTCCCAGCACTAGGTAGTGTTTGGGATGTTGCGAGAGAACAAACAAGAATGACTTCTGGGGCTCCGCTGTGCACAGACTTGTATAGCGCTGAAGTCTAGACTGCCACAGCAGGGTGTGGGGAAGGCGTGTGATGTCTTGCCGTGGCGTGGGAGTTGAAAATCTCTGGTCAACAGTAGTCAGCAATATTGCTTCATTTATCTTCAGTAGCGCTCGGCCTTGCCCAGTGGCTCTCAGTGCAGGGGAGGGGGAGAGAAGTGGCATGCCCACTGGTTCCGTAACCTTATGGCCAAGTGGTTGACCATCCGGGAGATTTAAGTGATCGAGAAATTATGGGCAAAGTGTTGCGTGCACAACTCTCTCATGGATGGTTGATGTAGACAACTCTTACGTAGGTTGAAGCAAAGGTATACTTAACGTAAAGATAGTAATCATAGTTCATTAGTAGTAGGATGAGTCAACTTCCTCATTAAGTTACTTACACCCGTTACTGCGATACACACATTGTGATTCTCCAAAAAAGCTGCATAACCCACATGATTACAATAATTAGAAAAAAGATCTCAACCTTTTAATATTCACCACCTTGCTATAGCTAGTGAAATCTTAACATCCAAGACCAATGACTTTGGTTGCAGTGACAACCCATTTTTCAGTTATTTCTTCCAGGTGTGGCCCAAACTGTGTCACATTCTAGGGATTATGCAGAGCTTATAAAAAACCTTTCGAGAATAAAAATTAGTGTACGAACACTATGAGATTGCAGGGAATAGTCAAGTAAATGTCATGCCACTACCAGCTGAGGGCCGAAAGTAATAGATGATGTGGTAGTTCATTCGGTATGGCGAATACTACAGTCAATGTAAAGGGGTGGATATAGCTGCCACCAACCAAATTAGTAAATGTCATCCAGGTATTTGGGACCTATCGCCACAATGTTACGGCATAAAGTTAAATCTTTGTCATCTAAGGTCACCCTCTGCTTAAGGCCTTCAGGGGAGTGGAGATTCGCGAAGATATCAACCCGGGACCAGAACAGTATTAAAATGAGTAACTTCTTACGTAAATAAACTAACTTTTAAACAGCCTAAAATTAATGTCCCCTAACCATACAGCCATATAATGACCCTAAAATATTTATATTGAACACTCGGCTGCAGCTAGAATTTACCTGGTCCACTGCGTTTATAACATGAATTTAATGTTTCCCATTTGGAAACTCGCCTGGCTTACATCCGTCTCATTCCTAGCTAAATCAAGGAGCAATCATTCTTCAGGACAATTACAACATCAATCATCTTTGATAATTTGGGGGAGCACCAACAAACTGAATATGTTCTGTACTGGATTTTCCAGGCTTGCACACACACTCCTGGGACGACTATAACTGAAATGGGAGTATTTATTCCTTTATATCCTACATATGCTTCTCATGCCTACTTAACATTACTTTGAATGAAATTGCCTCTCTCTTCCACGATTTCTGTAACGATTCTTATCAACTAACATAACCCTAATATCTTAAAATGTAATTCACTAACTCAACTCGCTTTCTCCCCTCCTACTGTACTTCACTTTCTACGGGAGATGGTGTAAGAAAAAAAATGTCTTCACATCTAAGAATTTTGAACAGCTGGATAAACTTTTCACCATTTTCCACAACACAGTAAAGGTTGAATAGACACTCGAGTCCATTTGGGCAATGAGGACGACACCTTGGTGAGTGTGACAAGGTATTTAAATGAGTCGTATTCCAATGAACTAGGAGGTAAATCCATAATGTGTACTAGTTGCAGCAAAATTAAGTAATTACGAGAAAATCTGGGCTGTACCATGAGCGAGCAAGAAATAAAATTTTTTAAGTTCACTTAGACTGTTTATCTTTTTATTTAGGAATAATTCTTTTCAGCAATCAATCACATGAAATTGTCAACACAAAAAGGCTTAAATATTAATCGAAGATCAACTCTAATCTTAAAGAATTAAAACAATGAATTCCAGTATGTGTCTCTCACACCCAAATACAGTGTTACTTTACATACCCCTTCATAGAGCTGGTGTTGACGTCACCCTCTTCTCCTAGCTTATGATGCACTTACAAAATCAGCTATTCTACTGTTAAGCTTCACCCTGTCTGAGATCCAATTCTATTTCTTCAGGTGAAGCCAGTTGAATCAAACTATAACACTACCAATTCAGAGTCTCGAGAGTCCAACCCCACACACAGACATCTGACCTCTTCAAGAGCTAAGCCACGAGTCCTGGAGAAATGCGTCAACCCCCATTATACTCTCCCGAGAGCCACTTGGCAACATAACCGCCCCCGCCAGCACTATTTCTTTTTCTCGAGCGTCCGCAGTGTGGCACGTTACAACCAATCAACAGAACACCTCCGTCAGGTACCCCGCCCCGAAGGAGACCCCAGGCTAACCATTTTTTGAGGCTGCCTGATTAGTTAAGAACACACAAGATACAAAATATTTTTACATTATTTTGGGCAGTGTTGAGAATATAACCAAAACTCCATTACATATGCATTTTCAAACTAATAAAATATTTCCACAACAGTAAAGGAGAAGTTACACTAAAAAATGTTGAAGCTTCGGAAAGTTATAGAATTTCCGCCCATTTAAGCGGTACAGTCATTGTTTAACAGTACCCTCTCTTAACCCAATGATTAGAAAATACAATATATTTGCTTTAACACTCAATAACACAATCAAAACAGGGGAAGACTATTTTCAAAACATGAATATTCTCCATCAGCATTTCAGTATGAAACAATTTGAGCAGAAAATTATCAAACTGAGTTTGGTGGCCTTCTGACAAATACATTTTACGTTCTCAGTTAATACAATTGACTAACTCTCAATCTCAAACTTTTTTACTCTAGTAGATTTACTCACTTGAGGTCGAGTATAAGAACAGGATCGGTGTTCTGCTTGTCACTCTCCGAGTTATAAAAGATTATCTTCTTTGAAGATACTACAACATACTGCCTCTTCCAGCCATGCCTTCGGATGTTTTGTTTATTTGGTACAGACAGCCAGCCCTCCAGTCGAGATTCTGAAAACAATTCATGAGTGTTAACATACAATTAGATTATTTTTCATTAATTTATAAATTTTGTGAGAGCACACATGACCAGGTCTTATAGGCTGTTCACGATATAGTGAGCACTATTTAAGGCCCTCCCAACAGGCATTAACCCTTATTAAATGTATTCTATTGCAGTCTCGGGTAAAAAATTTTGATAGAGGTGAAATATATACACACTGTTTATTAATCCCATGGCAATGTTTGAATTAAAAAGTGGCGGAAAGATAGTAATTGGCCGAGAGGAAAAATTTTGTAGGGCCTTAAAAAGTGCTCACTTTACCATGAACAGCTTATACCTATTTTTTTATACAGCTGCTAAAAAGTGATACAGTAAAACCAAAATGATACTGTAAAACCACAAATTTTGCCACCCTACATTTTTGACAATACCAATTTTTGTGGAAACATTCTGAAGGATGAAGCTTTTTTTAACAATGGTGATTCGACGACTTCACCATTCCACACTTAGCTTTGCTTGGTTTGCTTGGGAGTTTGAAGTAACATTACATTTTGTCCCGACCTGAGATTGTTTTATCTACCGTGTAGATTATTTTATTCACTGGGCCACCGTAATTATGCATACAGGCAGAGAGTTCTTTTACCCGCCACTAGATAGCCTTACTAATACGATTTTTGTTTGTCTTTGCTTCCCATCCTCCAGCTGGCTGGTGACGTCACATTTTCAGTCATGCATTCACTACCCCCCTCGCCCTCATGACAACAGCCAATAAGCATCAGGCAGTAGCCCAAAGCAGTCTTCAGTTCTCCCCCATGGAGTACTGACCAGCCCGCGACACCAGTCATCAGTCATCCAGCACCTGTTGCTTGGACACTGACTAGCCTGTGCCATTAACTCTTCTACACTGCAGTCTCCAGCACTAGCTGCTTGGAACTGTTCCCCAGCTCAGCCTTTTCGCTACGAGTAGTCTGACCATTCAACCTCTACGTTAAGTGTCTCTTCGCGACGAACCCTGCTAACCTACCTCCCTATTCTGCATGGACGTGCCAGAGCAAGGGATACCTATTCTTACAGTCCTTCTTAGAACTATTCCTGTACTATCCTAGCTTAGTCATCCTAGAAAGGCATCTGTACTTGAGTGTTACGTACGGATACACAGTCAACAATAGGAGAAGGAATCAGCATAGTATTAAACGCTACGCACCCCATATACTTCAGTCAGTTCAACCAGTCGCCTCTACTGAAATTCCAGTACTTTAGCTTCCTGGCGATAGGTTGTGCAGACGCAGGAGTTACAGTACGTCATCACGTGCTATTTCCCATTGAATTGAAATTAATGTGTGCTAGCTCAATCCTTGGATACCGCATTTCTTGAAGACTTAGCACCTTGCTCCCAGTTTACTATGGAAAAGGAATGCAGATGATCCCGGGAAAAGTATTAATGCGAGTCAAGACATGCCATATTACCCACAAGCACCTAGAACGGCTAGCCTTTCTATCTACATGTAGATGGAACAGGGGTGCCAACACAGATACACTGACCTTGCACCAGCTTGTTGACTGTTAACCAATTTTTCCACTGCACATCCGTGTCAAGGAAGGCAGGCGTCCCCTGAGTAGGGAAGACTTGGTCACGGCGACACCCACATGTGTGACCTGACTTCTAGTATGTACCGCGCATCCGTGCCAGGTACTGGAATAGGGTGTCCACCAGTGTTTAAGTGGTATCGCATCACAATTTGCGATGCAAAATTCGCACAATGAGACTCAGATTATGCATCACAAAATGTGATTTTGTAGCTGCTATGTTTTGCACATGATGCTCTAGTTTGGCATATTGTTTGAATGAAACTTAACTAATACAGCACATTCCATACAATGTAGATATACCCAGGAATTGAGCTGTCGTTCTAATGTTACAATCCAGTCCCTTTCCCGCAGTCACACTGCATTGTCCAGCACCAAGCGAAAAGGACAAAAAAAAAAGTGACGACAGCACTCTTCATCAGTCATGTTCGGCTGCGGAGTGTGAACAGTAAACAACAGCGGTTAAAAGTGGCATAAGTGATGCAGTTTGGGCACCTGTGATATTAGGACATATACATGGTGTTTCTGCTGAACTTAAAAAAATATACCCCATGACTGTTGGCAATCCATTGCCTTAGCCATCGCCTTGCGCAAAGTGTAAAATGCTACATACAGTCAACATATCTCAACAACATATTTAAAACACTAGGAGAAGTTCACGAGTTCTATTCAAAAAGCCCTAGTCACATTGATCACTTTCAAGATCTAGCTATGGTTTCGGGTGAAGAAAATGCAACTTCAGTCCCAACCAGCAGAGTACAAGGTGTAAGATGGGTTTCACATAAAAATAAATATTTAGATGTCTTAGTAAGGAACTACAACGTTATCATGAGTCAATTGGAAAATTGGGCTACAGGAAATAATTCTCATTCTGCCAAGCTGTCTGTATAGTGAAAACAATGAAAAGTGCCAAATTTGTTGCATGGGTCTTGTTTTTTTTAAAGACTATTTGAACAATTTGTCAAAACTCTCATTGGCACTTCAGTCTGACATTGACATGCTGTATGCTTTGACCATTTTGGTGAAGCTCTGAGAGAACTCCTCAAACCTAAAGCAGAAATGGAAGAAGATTGTGGTCTCACTTACCTGGGAATTTCTTTGTCCCAGTGCTCTTCAATTGACACATTTAATGACAGTTACATTGACGCTCTTACCCAACTGTATAATGCAGTGCACAAGAGATTTTCTGATCTGCACGAGAAAGATCTCATAAAATTTGTAATGAAAATTTTACATGATAAAATGTGGCCCACTGATGAAATGAACCTAGGCATGCAAGCAATGAACATTAAAGATTTAAAATATTGATATTCAGTGCAAATATTTCACGTGTTTCATGTAGGTTCAAAACTTAATGGCAATTTTCTCTTATTTCTGTTACAACAAAATTTACATGCAAAGGGATTGCAGATGCAGAAAATAAACGTGTTAGTTTTAAAAGCACATTAGAAAACATGAAAAAGTCAAATACTGTATATTATACACAATCTGTGTAACGTAGGTTTCAAGGCTTTGTGTGCTGTATTACACTTAGATTTTCAGTAAAAAATGAAAAATCTTTTCTCCACAATTCAAAATGTGTTTTAAACAATGCAGGGGGAAAATATTTACTCTCGACAGAAGTTTCTTCGCATCATTTTGACCATGCGTTTCTTTTTTTTGTGTCAAGTTGGCTAACTTTCTTTCAAGCTACGTGAAATGTAAACACGTAATAAAGATGATCAACATTTTGTATTTTCTAAACTTCGTAATTTTTCCAACTATTATTGATTTATGTCCACCTTAAAAGTGAGTTTGAAGCATATATAATTATCTTTTAGACCTGATATGAACTAAACGAGAACTTGCACTTAAGCCTACTATTTGTTATTGGTTATGCTATGTAAGTTTGTGTTATTAGGTAGGCACACAATTTTTTACGTTTTTTGGTGGTGTTACTAGGTACTTAAGGTTTTATTTATAGTTATTTTGCGTATGCGAAAAAATTGTGGCTCTACCTATCACACATGACTAAAATAAGTTCATGCAACAAGTGTAAATTTTACAGATGTTAACAGGCAACTTCCGAACACCATGTAGTATAGATAAATGAAGAGAAAAACAAGTAAGCAGAGTGTTTACCTTGGCCAAGCATGTCGTCATCGTTGTCTGCACTGCTCAGGGAGGCAGTCTCGCTGCTCAGTGTTGCCAACTTCATCTGTAATTGCTCAATCTCAGAGTCCTTTGAGTCTAGCTCCATCTGCAGCCGTAGCCTGACGAGATTCTCCTCTTGAGCTTGTGACTGCAACTCCTGGAGGTCCTTCTGCCACTGTGCTGCCTTCTGGCTGTATTTCTCCCGCTCCTGCAATACCAAAAACCCTTCCACTCAATACAGTTCACTGTTTAAATACATGCTACTGCAGTAAAATTCTTAAGAAAATTCTGAAAGGTCTGAAATATTTAGGCTAGTTAACCAGGAACACTTCTTGTGGAAGTCAATTGACTTCAGTGTTTACAGACCAGGTGCAAATTTATGTAAACATGTTAAACTTACTGAAACATATTGAAAAGGTTTTACTGTACTAACATAAAAAGACAAAGAGAAAGAGAGCAACAAAAACAGAGAGAGAAAAACAGAGAGAGAAAAAGAGAGAAATAAAAGAGAAAGAGAGAAAAGCAAAAAAAAGAGAGAACAAGAGAGAGGAAAAAAGAGAGAGGAAAAAAGAGAAAGAAAAAAAGAAAGAGGAAAGAGAGGAAAAAAGAGAGGAAAAAGAGAAAGGAAGAGAGAAAAAGAGAGAAATAATAGAGAAAGGAAGAGAGAAGAGAAAGGAAGAGAGAAATAAAAGAGAAAGAGAGAAAAGAAAAAAAAGAGAGAACAAGAGAGAGAAAAAAAGAGAAAGAAAAAAGAGAAAGAGGAAAGAGAAAGGAAAAAAGAGAAAGAGAAAAGAGAAAAAAAGAGAAAGAGAAAAGACAAGGCGAGAAAGAGAAAGAAAGCAAGAAAGAGAAAGACGGGAAAAAAAAGAGAAGCACTAGCCTGCTTCAAGACCACAAAGAATCAAGATAACTTAAACCTATTTGCAGGTAAAATGATTGTTCACGTCACATTTTGTTACAGGCCTATAGTGGTTCCACAATGATATTATATGTTACTGTCGTTTTCGTGTTCACCATTTGGGTTCTTGATGCAACATGCATGTCTGGACACTGGATAATGAGAGTGGGCGGTATATAAAGGACAGTTCATTATGACTGTTAGAACAATAGTGCACAAAGAAACACTGAAGTAAGCCAATTTTTATATGCAACAAAAATGTTGTTACACAAAACATACAATAGCGTAATTTGGTAACATTTTAGCTGTGAAGCATACAAAATGCTAATCAAAAACCCCAACCAATATTAGCACACAAATTGGGTCACAAAAATAATTTCTATTACAAAAACTACCAACAACAACGTGTCCAAATCAGGTAAGTTACGATCACATGTGTTTGCAATACAAGTATTGAAATCTAAGTTTTGCTAGCTGAACTGTAGCATGAGAAACAAACCATGCATTTCACGCTCAATGTCGTTTGGAGAACTGTGATTAAAGAAATGCACAGAATTTGATATTTAAAAGGTCTCTTACATTGCAAGTTAACTATGATATTGAAACAACATTCATATCGCTGTATATTTATTAAGTGCGGCCTTAAAGTTTTCTTTCCAAAGCTGACAAACTTCCAGAAAAAAATATGTTGCATATGAAATAAACAAGTTTTTATTGGGCACATAATTACTTTAATTACAAATGCGTGGTAAAACTAATCTAAAACATTTAAAACACCAGTAACAAATTCAAGATAACAAGCAAACTTAAATATTTCTGCTGGATGATTGCTATAAATATTTATCTGTTATGTTGGTAACAATATACGGATGTTTATATAGCTACTTCACAAAGTAAACTTTGCCTCAAGTAATACTTCCTCAAGAATTATATACGTAAGTCAAGAAGCTTTATTGAATACATCGCTTAAATGAGTAATGCTTAAAGAAGAAGTACAACTTATTTGCCACACAAGTCTTTTAGTATGAATTCTTGCTTAAGACTACCTTGAGCAGGTAATATAAGAGAGTAATGGGCAGTGCATATAATAGTTAATTTGAACACATTGCCTAAGCATATAGTTAAGAAATTTTAAGTACTGTGTACTATTTGAGTTTGTTTTACTAAGAAATTTTACCAACTTTAGGATAGGTTTTCCACTACTGTTCATAAAGAGTGAATATAAGCCTCTGTTTATTTGGTTTCCCCACTGAAATCCTAAATATAATTTAGAACTGAATTTAAGAATAATATACAGTGTTTATCTCCGTCTATAATCCTGCTGCATATCTGATAAATAATTTTCTTCCAGTATAAACATTTTCATTAGTGACACTTTCCAATGAAACTGTGTTGTATACACATTGCACTCAATATCTGCAGGAATGTTTTTCTGAACAAAACTGCAATGTATTAATTTCCAAATTATGTTGCAACCTATACGTTCGTTGTGCACAACTTATTAAAACCCAAGGCAACAAGGGGAGCCAACACACCTGCGTGAGCTCCTGCTGCAGCTTGCGGCACTCCTTCTCACGTTTGCGCAGCTCGGCAGAGGACACCTTGTTCTTGCCACGACCAGCATTGCCGATGTTCATGTCTTTGCGGTTCATGATCTCAGCCAGCTTGTTGACTGCTTGCATCTTCAGCAGCTGCTCCTGCTTCAGCTGCTTGTGCAGCCGCTCCAGCTCATCCACAACGTTGCTAGACTTGTCCAGGTCTGCACAACAGGGTACCACTTGCTGCTCACATATTTGCACTCACATTTGTAGTAGTATATATTCACAGAGAAGATTTATTCTACTCGAGTTGGGAAGCTCAATGCTAATAGTTTGTCAACTAAAAATTTTTGCCACCAGGCAACACTGATGATGTACGTGTATCTGATTTTGTTTTGTATATAAACAAATGGGAGAGTATTCAATTTTAATAAAATAAATATAACCTTCGAAATCTTTCAATTTAGATTGTTAGAACTTACGTACATGAAACACTTTTCTTTGCATTAGTGTGGGAAATTAATTAAATAATTTCCACACGTTTGATATTTAGCTGTAAAATTAATTTAGCAAACTGTATTTCATAATTAATGTGGCAACACAATCAAAAAATTCTTTACTCAATTTTACTCAAATTCATTTAATAAGTGGTTACATGATCTGAATGCCAAATTTAGTGTTTTAAATACCTAATCTTCTAAACAGCATTGGAAAACATGAATAATAATTGCAAAATAAAGTCACATAGTATTTTGTTATGGGCAAGCATGCCTATATCAGAATTCAAGAGACCAAAATGCATATAGTATTACTTTATTTACAACCAACAGTGCATCCTGCAGTTATCACAGTGGGCTACTCTGCCTACCCATCTCCTGTTACTGGTGATATCCTGGGAGGACTACACTACGCGCACCTGAAGGAGGGGGAAGGGCACGAAGGCATGCAGCCATAACAATCTTATTAGTTTCTGTGGATTTTTTAAGTTTGCATAAGGCATAACTCTGCTTCTAGAAGAATATCAAACTCAAAATGTTGCATAGGTTTATTACCACACAGTACTTTACTGTGCATAAATTTCAAATTTTAATCAGCTTCCAAGCGTACATATTTTACCCCTAAATTTGGCATACAATTTTAAAAATACCATATTTGTAAACTAATGTAAAAAAAAGTATAAATATCAGACCAAAATTAATTCTTTATATAAACTACTTAGACACAGATTCCTGTAAAAAAAATTGAAGGCCTGATGCATTACCATTGCCAAAAATTTACTTTCCAAAACTTTAGTCTCTTATAACTGTCTTGTTTGCAATGACTCCACAAAAGTCCATGGGAAAACAATTGAAAATGTCTGCAGCAACGAAAGGAGTGACACTCAATAAAAGTTTGTTCAGAGTTGCGTTTATGTAAAAACACTAACTAAACACAAGCATCTCGTAAGAGTCTAGCCGCATGCCGCCATGATATGGATTACTACTCTTTCATGCACACATGGAAACAACCAAAAAAAGTCATGGTAGCACCAAATATGAATATCCTGCCCATTTGAAATGTATATTTGACAAGGCTGTTCCACAGACAAATCCAACTATAGAACAGTTTAGGCACAAAGATAGTGGGCAGATTTTAACAGGTTGCTTCAATAGACCTGTAGGCACACAGTCATTACTCTTGCACATCCGTCTTTGCGAGCAAACACTTCCATAACAAGTCCATGTCACCTGAACGGCGCTCAATTAGCACTATCTTGCAAATAAATTGAAAAAATTGGATCTGTGTGCATAGTTGATGCTTCTTATGAATACTGTTGGTGTACAATGTTTAGTACAATTTTGTTGAATTGTTTCGCAGATAAAAATGCATTAAAAATTTATATTAACACCATAAAAAAACATGACCATCACACATGAAACAAGTCCGTTTCACACCATAGTAACACTACTTGGGGATAACATTTGGTGGGAATCTGTTGACTGGTCCTCAAGATATGGTGTAGAATATCCATATTATTCATTTGATGACCTTTAAAATAGAGGGCAAAAAGTTAAGTTAAAATAGACTATATATAGCACACAAGGGGGGGGGGGGGGGGATACACACACACACTATATATATATATATATATATATATATATATATATATATATATATATATATATATATAAAATATATATATATATATATATATATGGACGGTTTTAGCACGTGAAATAAGAATTGTATCCATGTGGCCACACAATACATTGGCCTGCCCGATGCACCTGGCAAGACAGTGTGTTACCACACCAGCGCAGCTTGCCGAGAAGAGGATGGAGCGCCGCCGAGCACCCGAGGCTACATCGCCGAGCGCAATGGTAGATTCTCCCACCCTGCTCGCTCCAGGCAGAGGTCACAGAGCAACTTCACACCTCCCACTCCAGTCCAGGCATGGGCCGGCTGGGCGTACAATATAAGGCAGTGCGCGGCCTAAGATGCCAGTTGTATTCTCCAGTAGCTTGCCTGAACACTTCTGTGCTGGGGCTCTCTATTGAACCATTGGCCCTCACGGTCTTCTCCAAAAACTCCAAGAGATCTTCAGCAGTCGCCAGTGGCTACCAACAGCAACGACCGGAGGCTCCTGAGGCATCAACACCAGAAGCCTGCTCAACTTCACTCCACACTTCCGTTGTTGATCCTCCTGGTTCAACAGGTAAATGGAAACTATACCCACTGCCGTTAAAAATAGTGGCCCCTTTTGTAAAGACTCTTCTGGACAACCCCAGGATAAGAGTAACTGTGTCCCGAGTTATTTTCATAGACGTTGAAGTCATTCTAATGTTGGATAGCCAATGAGCAGGTCACCTCTACCTGCTGAGCGTAGCTTACTTCCATTTGCACTTTGCTTACTAGTAAGAGTACATGTCACCAGTTATTATTAATAATAAATACATTTTAATCCTATCACGAGAGAATCTGTTTAGAGGTAATTCCTGTCTGACTACTAGGAACTCCACTATTAGACTATGCAAGCAAGTAACTGGGTGTGGTAACAGTACGAACCATAGTGTAGGACTACAGATCCCCTTCAGGAATCTGTACATCAACATATCACTTTCGACGGCCACCTGTTCTGTACACCCAGGTGTACCGAAAGGTAGAGCTCCAACAACTGGGTACTCATCCAACATGAGCAGGACAGTAACCTCAGGTTGTATCGCTGACTGGAGCACTGTTGGTGTTGGCAGGGGTATTCTGCCTGGGACTGAAGACCCAACTGTTGCTAGACCACACCCTTACAGTAGTAGGAAGACAGCCCATACGACCCACCGCTCTAGGTTTGTGCACCAAGGTGCAGAACCATAGAAGCACAGGGTTCACGCTGTCAACTGCTGTGAGGCTCTACACTTATGTTAGGATACCATTGACTTCCTGCACCAACTGAAAGTGAGGTAAGTGTCAATACTGCTTCCATTCCATTTGGGAAGAGGCACGGTGCTCAGAGGGAGGATAAAAAGGAGAAGTTCATTGCTGCTAAGCTGGTGTGCACCACCAACCCTTCAACACTTAGTCAAGACACCCCACGGGAACGAGCTCAGACCGCCCATCACCTGGAGAGGCAGTCCTCTTAAGCCAGCATCCTAGTTTATTTCCCATCGCACACTAGGCTTGTCATTGAGACACATCCTGCAGTTCATGCCTTGGTCACTGGGAGTGACACCAGGTTGAATATTGCCAACTCATATTGTGGAAGCAGTGCAGCCAGCCACAGATACCTCACCTCTACATATGGCACCTCGTCAGTCAACAGCACCCAGGCGACCACTGGCCCCAGTCGGCCTGCTTCTACACCAGAACCCAGGAGACCAATGAGCAAGTACCCTGGTACGTCAGTCCTACCTTGAAGGGCAAAGGTGGTACCAGACATATTGAGGTACCAACCGTAGCAGATTTCATACCAAGTTGTCATCAAACCCGACCAGTGTTAGTCTCAAGTGTATGACACACTCAGCCTCAATAATTGTGTACCGGAGCACACCTGATATAGCACTTGCCAAAGTAACTGACTAGTCTAAGCAACACGTGTCAACATGTAAATGCAAATTTTATTGGTGGTGCATGTGTGACAAAAATGGGTTGAATTGAATTACTTGGGGTAAAAATGTGTTTCCAAAGACTAAGTATTTGGAAAGGTGAAAATTAACGCTATCAAGTACTGCTTAAATATCTTGTTCCTGACATGACAGATTTGTTTCTGGAAAATATATCTACAGATAAAATATAAGACTTTGCACAATGCCGTCAGGTAAGGTTATAGGCCTCCTTACTTTTAAACTTAAAAACTTAAACACAGCAGACTAGCCAAGATTGACTTAACCTACGTTTCATTTATTTTAACTAACTTTGGAAAATGATAAAATCTACATGTTTGTTGTTTACTGTAATGATTACAGCCTTCCACAAAATACATCATATAAACACAACGGAACACAAAATCATATTTCGACGCATGCCACACTGCTGCACAGCAAGACTGCATACTCTACAGGCCAACTTCGCCCCATCAGCGAGCACTGAGAAGCATGGGGCAAGTCCGAAGCAGCATATATAATTCCAAGTGGCTACAGCGTTGATTCCATGCGTTGGACTACAGACACGGACATAATTAATGCGGTTAATTAAGAGATTGTACTGCCCTCCGACATACGGTCGCCATGCCCTCAACCTAAAAATGGTTTTATCCGACGAGCCATGGACAAGCCGACTCCGATAAAATTAACAAAATTGCCACAGGATCGCAGCATCTCTGCACCCAGTGACGTCACAGCCGTCGAGCCTTGGGCAGAGGTAAACCTGTCGTCAGCCTCTGCCCACAGTGAGAAGAAATGCATAATGCCACCCGCTACCTAAGATAATCAGTCCGTGTCGAGATACATACAACCCCCGCACCCCTGGGAGAGCCACCAAGATGAAATTTTAACTATATACGGAACCTACGAAACGCTTTTGCCAGAGTTCGTTGACTCACCAACCACAATGATCAGTGGGTTCTCCTGGGTCTGAGAAGACCACCACCTTTCCCAGCCTGCAGCTTGCAAAAGCAAACTCCAGCTCCAGCTCCACCAGATCCAGCAGCAGGTGCTACAAAGGTAACCACGACGTCAGCACCCTGCACCCACTACGCCCGTCTTCCTTAACTCTGCAGTAGCAGGCAGTCGCGATGTCCTAACTCACCCTTCAGTCAAAGTCGTAGAATTTTGAATTCTTCACTAAACGTTGGGAACCTAATAAACACGTTTGCCTTCACCTGGTATCAATTGGATTAAATAATAACTTAGGTATTTTATAAAATAATTGGGTTCCCAGTGTTTACGCAAAGTGTAAATAAACTCTACGTAAAAATATTCAATACTGTAGAATATGTCAATTTTAACTTTGACATCTTCTTTTCACGTAAAATTACCTTAAATAATTTGACTCAACTAAATATAAAGTTCTCTCTGCGGAACAAGTGTGAGTGGGTCGAGCTCTTCAGTATCAGTGGGTCTGCAAAGAACTCTAGTCTGCAAAGAATACTCTGATACCTGGGCGAGTCCGGAAGACCCATGCTTGCCTGTGGATGTGCTCCAACTCTAGCCCATCGTTCTCATCGGTAGGGCTTTCGAGTGAGAGGAGGCGTGAGTATTGTGATATAGAGAGAGAGACTATTATATTTTACTGTAAGAGAGTTTGTTAGCATTCCTGTCTTAGCAACCTCATGACTAAGAAGGGAGGTGAATGCTCCCGCCGACGACATCACCAGGCCCGACGGGCCCTCCAAATAGAATTATCTAGTTCCAAAAACAACCTCCAGTTAGACAACACAGTCCAGATAATTCACCCCGTCGCCAGTGCCGGAGGTCACCACACCAGGACCAAGCCCCATCTCGTCACTAATAGTGTGCATTCACAAGTCCTAACTCAACTCTGGGCTGGGTATTTGCTGGCCATGGCCTAGTTACAAATTTGTAAGCTACTACTACCCACCAAAGCCCATACCTGCAGCAAAACCACCTACCCCGACCTCTGCCATCTATCGCCCACCTGTAACTACGTGTACCATCCGCATCGCCTCCGGGAAGGTAGTTAGAATCACAATTCCACCCCAAACTGTATCAAAATACTGGATAGCTTCCCGCCCCCATTGCACACGCCCACGAGACCATCTCCCCTTGGGCACTAAAATCGCAAACAGGACGCTGAGTAGGAAGCATCCGAAGGAGGATCAACTCATTACATTTCGCGTATGCCGACCTCCTCATCTTTCAGAAATCATAGTTTAATTTATTTTGGACAGCTGGTGTTCCAGATTTTGGCAGCCTTTACTGTAAGCAAGGCTGTGCTCCCTGGTAGGGAGACATTAACTGTCAAGCTCACTCTGGGGTTTGATTCGCCTCCGACTTCCCAGCACCCTTCTGTTAGGCGGTACCCCAGCAAGGACCCCGACGTGGGCCAAACCCCGACCTGCCCCTACCAGGCAAAACACCCATCAAACTTTAATTCACCGCCGAAAGGTTCCTTACATCCAACCGGAGGGAAATCAGCACTTTCAATTCAACTTTAGAGCCCCCCCCTCCCCCCCCTCCAGGAAGGTATGGGACGAATAGGAGGTTGACTCGCCAAAGAGTGGGAGGGGAGGAGAATGAAAAGGCAAAGGAGAGGGCAAGAGGGAGAAAGTACGTCAGTTTGGAATCAGAAGCTTTGTGTGACGTAACACTAATGGTGTCCATTTAATTCACTGTATGCCAATATGGGTGACAAAACACAATGGAAAACTTGATAAATCTTTAATATTTTCATCAAACTTTCAATAGATCTGAACTCTCAAAATTATTTTTTATTTTGGTTTCAAATTCATGAATTTTGAATGTATATTATTGTTTTATGGAGCAAAAAATCAATTTCTACGCAACCGTAAAACTTTTAGTTTTTTAATTTTCACAACCTGGTGACAGCATAAATATATAAAAAAGTTAAGGAACGTAGATCACTTACCATCTTGCATGATCTTCAGCTGGTAGTTGAGATCCTCTTTGTCCTTTATCAACTGCTCGACAGTCTTTTTGTAGTCTACTTCTCTCTCCTTCAGCTATGGAGGATAAATAAAGTGTATTTGATGTTAACTACGTACAATTGTGTTTCATGACTAGCAGTGAGCAAATTATCGTAATGACAGAATATGCTATTAAAAAATTGCTCACACTAAGCTGCAAAGAAATTATGAAGTCATTGCACACAAAGCATGAAGGAAGAATGAAACAGTGCTTATATTAAGCAATACAAAATACAGGAAAAAAGATCAATATAATTGTTGTCAACATTTGAAATCTACTTTTGAATTAACAATCCTGCTTATAACTACTGAAGTTGCATTGAACGCCAAATTTTCAAAAGCAATTATGCTTCTCTGTTATGCCTAGGCCAACAAACAGCATTACCATATTTTCAGCATACGAGATGAGACATTTAGCACAAGTATCCATTTTGGTATGGTTAAAATATGAAAAAATTTTGCTGTGATTTTTCATTACGCCAAGGTAAAATGTTTATTTTTTTAAATATAGTAGATGTCCAACATCTGATATAATATTGTAGGGTATATGTACCACAAATTTGGGCATAAGACAAGGCAAACTGATCCCCAACAGCACAGGTTGTAGTTGTATGCGCAGTATATATTTTCAGCACAGGTAGTAGTTGTATGAACAGTATCAAGGTAGTATTGTGCTCAGGAGATGGCTAGGCTGTGAAGAGGGTGTGGCAGGTAGGATCGCACAACCTCCCCTTTCCCTTTGCACATGTTCAGCTACGTTACTAACCATCCCAAAAGCAACAGGTCATTGTCAGTTATCTACATGTTGGATTTGGTTGTGTGTACGAATAGTAAAATATAGCACAATCAAGGAAGAAGGGAAACTATAATTACTGCAGCAAAAAAAGTAATTATACGTGCAATATACCAATGTGACTACTAAGATGTTGGACAGTTAAAATATTTGTTGTCTCAACCCAGTAGACATGTTTCAGATTATATTGCAAATTTTGTCAGAATTGTTACCAGAATGCGCAAAGGTGCCGAAGTTGGCAACAGTTCATTATCGACACCAGGAACACACCAAAAACATACAGCCGAAATAAATATGCATTGTGACTTGTATAGAGAAGAGTAGTCCAAGACATTTTATTTGCCTTATTTGTAGTGGCACAGTTAATGCAATAATTCCTTTCCTTCCACAGATCCGCACTGTCAAGAAAAAACAACTGTTAAACAATTCGCATCTGTTAAGCTTCGCCGCTTTACGAGAATAAAGAGAAAATACTGAATTTTCTTACGTAAATGTGGGGGGAGGGGTGGGGGAGAATTTGTTCATACTTTTGAAGGGGATACTAAAGGAAGTGCATTTTAAATAAAAATGAGTGTAACAATAATCAAGTGAATTAATGAAGAGATTTGGGCGGCTCTGAACAGCTAGGTGTTGAGAGGTGCAAATTATCCAAAAATACTAGGGGAGAGACTGCAAATAGTCCATTGATTGCGTAAATTTTTAAAATCAAATCTTCAGTGCAGAATGGAGGGGCTTCCAACAATTTACATTGATCAGATATGGGTTGGTAACAATCACATTTTGAAATGTTAGCAAAATGACTGTCAGGTTTTATTAACACATAATAGATGTTCAAACAGTCTGTAATTGTTCATGCAAGCTCTGAAAATGGTTTCATCGAAAGTACCTTTTTCATTTTTTCCCTGCAGGCAAAGCCATTACAGATTATCAAGAGCAGATGAATTACATAAACTTCGAGAAGTGTGTGTGCTTAATCAGTTATTGCCAAAGCTAGCATCAAAATTTGTTGTTGTAAACAGTGAACCTTATTGTTCATTTTGACGCATGCCACACAGTTGCGCAGCGCGACTGCGAACACTATGGGCCAAAATAATGTTAGAGGCCTAAATTGTGAATATTCATACGGAATGGTTTATGGAATATGACCAAATTCTTTGAAAAGCTGTAAACAGTAAACAACACATTTAACAGATATAAAAGTAGAAGTCACATTTCAATGTTTATTTTTAGGTGTAGCAAAAGTATATGAACATATGTACACACACAATGGAATGTAAACATTGATTTTGACAGATGCTACATGGCAGTCACATGGCGATGTTTGTTTACATTTGGCAGAAGGATACAAAATGGGCCTGCAAGTAGATATTTCGCAGGGCTCCGAGAAAGTTGCTTCCAATGGGGAATGGACTATAGTGTGACGAGTTTTAATCGTTTTTATTAAATACATGGGAGCGGCACACGTCATTTACACAGTTACAATGTTTTTAGACAGACTGCCTCTATACATTTGCAATTTTAATCCTATTGAACTGGCTTAATCTAAAGCAAAGACATTAGCCTGCAATAGAAACATTACTGTTTTGTCTTCACGAAGGCAATGAAAGTCACGAGGGAAGTAATTTTTTCAATTACTGTAGAAGACTGGCAAATATGCTGTTCACTTGTGTGAAATATAGACGAGGACTATTGGCAGAAGGAGTATCGTGTGGAATAGGCTATTGACAATTCTACCGTATGTTTATACCAAAAATGATTCACCTTCAGAATCTGAACTAGAGCTACCACTATTTGAAAGTGAATGAATTATTACAAAATAACATTACAGTGTTTTACATAGGCATTGCAATAGCTTTTATTAAAACTATTTTAGATTTATGCATGCATAATCTATTTTTTTTTTAATAGTACATGTTATTAACATAAATCTGTGTGTTTGATACCTTTTTCTGTAATCTATTACATTACATTGTATGATGCGGTACAATGAATTTTTATCAACATGAAAAAGAAAAAAAAGTGTGTACAAGTGTTCGTAGTTACTTTGTTCAAGGAATTCCGTATAACATGTTAAAGAAATTATAGTAAAAATATGTGACGAAGGTTGCATAAAATTATAACTGTTGGGTGTTTAAGGTTACAAAATTCCATAAATGTCAGCATATAGAACACCTAACACTTTTATAATTGAAAATAATTGAAACTTAATTTCTTGTTAGTCATACATTAAAAGTAGAGTTGGGACATTCAATACTGCGATACCTTGATACCCCTCAATAGTGGGCCGTATGAAAAGTATCTAGTATCTGGATGTGCATATTGATACTTTTATTCAATACTATTTATTGACATGTATATGGTTTCATCTGCCATTTTTCCTATTGTCACGAAGAAGCACAGTTTATTTTCGTACTGCAGTTTACTAATTTAGGAAAGCACGTCAAGTGTCGTATTTATTTCATTATTCAGTAATTTATTTTGTATCGATGGCAGAGAAACATTTAGTAAGGATTGCAATGGAACAACATGTATTCAGGAATTACGAACAGTAAGACAAAATAACATGTTTTGGAAGGGTGTATTGTTAATAATGTGTTTTGGAAGGGTGTATTGTTAATAATGTGTTTTGAAAGGGTGTATTGTTAATAATGTGTTTTGAAAGGGTGTATTGTTAATAACGTGTTTTGAAAGGGTGTATTGTTAATAACGTGTTTTGAAAGGGTGTATTGTTAATAACGTGTTTTGAAAGGGTGTATTGTTAATAACGTGTTTTGAAAGGGTGTATTGTTAATAACATGTTTTGAAAGGGTGTATTGTTAATAACGTGGTTTGAAAGTGTGTATTGTTAATAATGTGTTTTGAAAGGGTGTATTGTAAATAAAGTCTTTTGAAACAGCTATTAGAATGTTCAATATGTACGTGGCCTAGAAAACCACAATTTCAACTTTTTTCAGTGTAAAAATAAAACTTTTACTGTATGAATAATGAACTTCGTAAAAAATATTTACTTCCTGAACATATTCAATATTCAAATTGGTACAAACTACATACTTTATTTACTCCTGTATAGGGCGCACTCGTGTATAGTGCGCACCATGATTTTTGTAACAAGTTCCTGGAAAATTTTTTAAAAATAAAATTGCACCAAAAATTTGTGGCACCCTATTAGTAAGTATGGAACAAATTATTCTTTTTTATATTAATGTGTGGTGAATGTGATTTGTTTGGAAAATACTTTAATTAAATAACTTGGGCGCAAAAAGCTAAAATAAAAATAATTCCGGAACAGTTTTGCTTCTACTACTCATTCCCAGCTGGTTTTTCTTTTTCTCCTTTTTCCTTTTAGCAGTGCCCCGCTCTTTTTGCCTGCTAGAGTGTCACACTACCCTTATCACAAAAAAAGGGCCTCCTGGTCCCTTCTCCTCCTTCCCATGGCTCCCTTGCCACTGCCATGTGAACAAAGGATGGCGGAAGGAATTATCGACAGGCTACATCTGGGTACTAATACAAGGTGGGGGGGGGGGGCTGTAAACACGTGGCAACTCTGGTTTTGTGGCATGACAGAATGCCATTAGATTGGGGGGGGGGGGGTGTTTGGACTACCCATAACTGAAGGGTCCCTCTGTGTGTGTGTGTGTGTGTGTGTGTACTGAGAGGGAGGAAGGAAAAGGAAGGGGGGGAGAGAGGAGAGGAAGGGAAAGAAGGGAGGGAGAAAGGAAGGGGGAAGAGGAAGGAACAGAGGGAGGGGGACAGGAGGAGCAGGGGAAAGAGAAGGAGGGGGACAGGAGGAGCAGGGAAAAGAGAGAGGGGGGACGGACGATCAGGGGAAAGAGAAGGAGGGGGACAGGGAGGAGCAACGAGGGGGGAGAGGGGCAGAGGGGGGGAGAGGGGCAGAGGGGAGAGGGTGAGGGGGAGAGGGAGGGTAGAGGGGATGGGGATGGGGGAGAGGGGGTGGGGAGGGGGAGGGAGGGGGATGGTGGAAGGGGGAGGGGGTGGGGGAGGGGGATGAGGGGGGAGGGGGATAGGGATAGGGGAGAGGGGGTGGTGGAGGGGGAGAGGGGGTGGTGGAGGGGGAGAGGGGGTGGTGGAGGGGGGAGAGGGGGTGGTGGAGGGGGAGAGGGGGTGGTGGAGGGGGAGAGGGGGTGGTGGAGGGGGAGAGGGGGTGGTGGAGGGGGAGAGGGGGTGGTGGGGGGGGAGAGGGGGGTGGTGAGGGGAGGGGGGGTGGGAGAGGGGTGGTGGAGGGGAAGGGGGTGGTGGAGGGGGAGAGGGGGTGGTGAGGGGGAGAGGGGTGGTGGGAGAGGGAGGGGGAGGGGGCATGGATAGGGGGGACAGGGAAAGATAGGAGGGGGACATATAAAGGGGGCAGATACAGGTAAGAGGGGTCAGGAGGGGGGGAAAGGGGAGAGAGACAGGGGGACAGAGGTGGAGAGGGGGAGAAAGAGAGAGAATGGTGAGGAGTGATGTAAGAGGGAGATACGAGATAGACAGTCCTGCCACTCTCCTCATCCCCCCACCCCCAGTACAATTTATGCCCACCACTCCCCTTTCGTATTTTTTTTCCCAGCATATAGTGGGCACCCCAAACAATTTTTTCCATTATTTTGGCAAAAAGGGTGCACTATAGAGAAGTAAATAAGTTGTTTATCTAGTTTTCTTTTGGTATCGTTAAAACCTTACAGGTTATATAATAATTTGAATGTTTGTTTCATAGGAGCAAAATTTGGACTCATCCACTAAAACAATATGTAATTAAAGATGATATAATTTCATAAGAAGATGTGCAAAAAATTGCAGTCTCATGAAAGACATTAAACTTAAGTATCTCCCAATTTCATCCAAGCCATTGGCAATAAAATTAACGGAACCCCAGCAGTATGACTTTGCCGTAACAAAAATAAGGTAGGTTGGAATGGTAACCTACATTAATCATAGTATTTGTTGTTTACACTATTGTTTGATTTCATAAGACAGATGCAGAGAGCAACTGTGGCACAAGGATACATTGAGGCCCTGCTACGTTTCTATAACTGTCAAAATTGAGTTACGTTAGGTATTCTGAATGCAAGTACATATTTAGATTTTTTACGTGCCATTTGTGTTTACAAACTGTATTTCATATTTATTTTGTGTGTTTTGTGTGCGCACAGTCTGTGACAACGACCAACGCATAACAACAGATAATAAATTAATCTTCCCTCCGGTAGCAGAAGAATTGCTATCTTTTTTTATCCGGTGATGAACAATCACTACATTTCCTCTTTTGGACTTAATCCAGAAAAAAATTTAATGCTTGTTTTAATAAATTAAATTTTTTAAGCTTTCTTAGTTCGAAAATTGAGATGCCTGATGTTTTTTTTTAGTACCATATAAATATTTATAATTTATTAACACTTGACAGGCCTACCATAGATGCGAAGTTATATAAATACATAATTTGTTTCCATCTTCTGTAGAATTATCTTGCGCGATTTTGAACTGTCTCATAAATAAGGTTGAGAACAATGAAAATTTAGTTTACAAAAATTTGATTGCATTATCAAAATATTTTTACTCGATCAGTATTGAAAGTATTGAGGGTATCGAGCTGAAAACTGTATTGAGTATCAAGTATTGAAAACATGGTATCGTCCCACCCCTTTATAAATGCATCCATAATTTTCATGAAAAAATATTCCAGTGAAAAACTTGTGTTGTTGGCAACGTCACTTCACAAATTGATATCTTAAAAATATGGCACCACTGTTTCTTATCATTGCTGGTCGTTACCAACATGGCTACTGCTGTAATCATTGCAATTGTTTGCTGAATGTGTTATAAAATTCTACAGTACACATTTCATATACATGTGTCCTGTATTTCCACATTTTTTCAGTTTTTTTTTTGTATATTGTGCTCTCTAAAACACATGATGTGTAGTCTCGGACGTCTATTGTTATTACTTATTATTATTTGTTACAAAGTATGAGTTAAGTGCAACATGATGACTAAATCAAAAACAGGTTATTTTGGAAATGGTGAATTACATAAATTGGACTAAATGCAGGAGAGAGGCCTATGTGAAAACGATGTGCATTAAAAATTATTTTATTTGCATTATCAATTATATTAATAATGCATGTGTACGTAATGTACACTATACAGACTTCATATGCCTTGGTGAGTACTGTTGATACTTATACTTTTTGTTAATACTTCGTTGTTTACTCATCGGAGCAGGCGATGCTACAGAAATTTTTGTTCGATCAATGCTGTAAAAATAGTAGATATGGGAAATACACAACTTTTTCAATGCACACTAGGTGCAGTCCCATGTAGTGACACCCTATTGATGCATCCATTCATGGAGGACATAGTCGAGACTTTGTAGTTTTGTAACAACTTGTAGCATATTTCCACCAGTCGTTTTCATCAACATGACGGCACATAAAACATTTTTGCTCCAGACCCCATGAAGTTTATGCACATGACTGCCCGGAAGTAAAATTATATAGGAGGTACATTGAGTTTGTTACTTCGTTTCACGAGCAGAATGTGTGTTTTGATGCGCACTCCACGTGAATGACTTTGCCCCATATTTTATAGTAATTACAAATGGGCAAGTAAACTCCAAGCAAAAACATTAATGGAGGCAGGACACTTGAACCCACTAACATTTACAGAGACTAAGCACACCTATTAACCACATGATTGATCCACGCTTTTACTGTACTCCAAAAATCTGCAAGAAGCAATCACGTAAATGCCCCTCCCCAAAGAAGTGACTGTTTCCACTATGTCGCTCCCTCTAAGAAAGCCCGCAGAAGTTTGAACTTTACGCCGCTGAAAGGGTGCAGTCCACCCAGTAGTCATGGCCTCCACGAGTGCATGAGGGCAAGATGTGTCGATGCCACGCGCCACTCGAGAACCATGTGCGACAAAATAAGCTCCACTGCCAAGAGGCGGGGTTAATTCCCCCGCACACCTTGGAGTACCAACAAACTGGGAAATTCACTATAATTGAGATCCCAGAGCAGGCCTCAGGAGTGATTCCTGCTGCACCTTCCTGGCTGTGAAAGCTGTTGGTGCTAGCACTGGCCAGAGTCCCTCACCCGTGCCGGTGACTGCAGAAGTACCAGTGACAGACGACGATGCCATCCAGTTCTGGAGGACCGACACCATCTCAAGGACCTTCCAACTTCTGGCTGCCACCAGCAACCCTCGAGGGTCACCACCATCCAGAGGCGTACCACCAGCAGCTACCGGAGTTGTCAACGGCTACCAGAGGGCCCAGCAAGACAACCTCCCTACCGATTCATCCACTTCTTCCTTACTCTCTACCACCCAGGTGTTGAAGGTCACTGAGACCTCTCCCCTCTGGACGATCCATAAGGCCTTAGCCTGGCCACATCATCACCGCTTGGGTGAGGCATTCCCCAATGCTAAACCACACCTCTAGGTCTCTTCCGGACCAACCCAATTAAATTAAGTAATTAATTATTGGACTAATTATGATTCACGTATTTATTCTTAAGTCTATCAATCATACATCATACCACATTCCTTTATCCAGGTTGCCTCCACCTGGCTTTCCACATAATTAACTTCAGCTTTATAAATATAAAATATTAACATTCTTTCTATAGTGGAGAGGAGAGTGCGACCCATATGTGTTTGTACACATTACCATTTTTTAAATACATCTCTAGCAAAGCGTATTATTCCAGTCTGTATTGATTTTCACTTTGGTATTTTATGAGCACCCCTTGTAGGCCTGAAAGCATTTGGAATTATTAATAATTTGGTTGGTTGAATTTAATTATTTATTAAGTATGTCAATATAATTTTTTTTAGTACATGTAAGGTAAAGCCGACTACGCGAATTAAACCAAACAGCAAATACACAAGCAACTTAGCGACAACCCAAGTTCTGCCAAGGTAATGCATACTGTATTGCAGTGGCCGATCTTTGGGGGCGTCCTTCACTAGGAACGTAAGCCACATGGGAATCACGCCTGTCTACAAGGGGATCCTAGCCCTATAGTTCCGTCTCGGCTGGAGAACGGCTGGACTGGAGCTATATGGTGATCCACACTGGACCAAGACGTGTTCCTAGAAGTACATACACTGTAGAACTGCTAGTATACTCTGCTTAGTCTTACATCTTATTAGTTATCTTTTTATATGTTTATTAATTTGGCTTTATGCCGCGACCAAATAGAAGTGGCCAGAAACTTAAATTAAAATGTGCCTTGAACATAACTTGAAAGTCAAATCGCACAAGCACTAATCTCAGAAAGTACTGATGAGAACATTTATTTACGCCTACTATCAGGTTAGCAGGTAGAGTACTTTTGGAGCACCTGCTAATAGTACACTTCAACCTAGACGTCCTGGGACTTGATCCTGAACTCTTAACCAAATTCTACACTGTTATCCCTCCACACCTACCCCAGGAACATAAAAGCAGCACCCACACCACTCCGCAACCAGTGCTGGCCGCTGTTAAGCAACCCGCCATCCTGCAGTCAGTCGGACCAGAGGATGGTGACGACGCCACCTGAATAGCAGGTAAAGAGGTGAAGAGTGAGTGTGTGTGGATCTCTTGACTGTGGAGACACGGAAGCCAACGGAAAAAATATTAAAGTTGGTTTTGTAATTTTCATTTAAGCCCAGGGTGGCTAATATTTGTGAGCTTTGCTATAGCTACTTTAAGCTGGTTTTGAAACTAATATTCCGACACATTGATCCATGTTAAATCTGTTTAGTAACTTCACATTTGTGAATAATAATTTTTACTGTTAATATTTTTGTTGTGTAATCAACTGGCAATGTGGATTAAAAGGGGACAGTCTACTCCTATTCGATTTGCAGTTAGTCAATACCTGCATTTTTTTTTTTTGTACTCACATCTTGGCGAGTTAACCATGGAGTATTGGTGAGACGGGCATCCAGTTAGTCCTAGAGTAATTTTTCTTCCATAATAGAACTGGTAAGGCAAGCAGATTTCTTAGTTTTATATTGTTTATTTATTAATTGTAGTCTCATAACTAAAAATTGAGAACCACGTCCACTGTGAACTGAAATCAGAAGATTAACCTCATTTATTTGTTTGTGATTTCATTAGTGATAAAAAAATACAGTATTTAAAGTTACGCCCTTGCAAAACTCTTCTTTTTTACTAGAAATATACATTGTTAAGTGAATGGTAAATTTAAATATAATTATAAAATTCTGTTTGATATACATATATATATATTTTTATATTAATGAATGTTTTTTTAATACCCATATTTGTTGGAATGAATACAAAGGTTTATATTTTTAAAATATTACTTTTACTTATCGGTATAGATGTAATTACCTTCCCTATAGTTAATGATATGGGTATTTAATTGTTTATTTTTATTTACTGAAACATCTCTCGATCCTCACAGCTAGTGGGATTGGTAGCATGGTCTACCAGTACTTGGTGCAAGGTAATTTGTAGTTTAAGGAATTTTAGTACAAAGTGAAACACATCAATGCATTGTTTCTTCATCAGTCAAATCCATGAAGTGGTGCTGGTAGCTCTTGCTGTCAAGCGTGTAAACACCCCCACTCCCTCTCCAACCTATTTCTTTTCCTTTTTTGGTTTTGAGTTAATGAGCCTTTTTTTGTTTATTTTACGTAAGTATTTAGGGTACAGTGTGTCATGATGCCCTGCTAATTTTAAAGTTACAGCACATGGTGGTGGCTTTGCAGGTTAAATTTTGTGCAACTCATTTTTCTTTCACTTTTTACATTTTATTTCTCTCTCTCCCTACCCCATAACAATATTTACAGGAATATAAAAATTCAGTGTAGCCTATACTAGAAATATGAATTATTCTCGTATTTTTCATCAAAAACTTCTAGTGCAACCTAAACACGCACACTGCCTATACATGCCAAAATAAAGTACACACATTTTTGTTATTTTTTTTCTTGTGCGCTTACATTACAATATCATTGCATTAAAATAATATTGAATTTTGGTATTAAAAAAAACTCTCACACAAAGAAACTTAATTATTCATCAGCGGTGGTGTTATTTTGTTCTAACCCATATAACTTACTTCAACAACTTAATAACACACATTATTCACAGTACTGAGATAAATTTAAATTCTGATCCAAATTATTTTTATGGAAAATTGTATCTTATTCACTCGGGATAAAGTAAAGTGGTTTTCACAATAGAGCATTGCAGCGTGACGCCACGCATCATGTCGTGTCGAGCATCAACCAATCGGAGCCTTAAGCTAGCGTCAAGCGTCGAGAACGTTGCATGAGCGATAAACATTGGTTTTGACACTCGTCACCAGCGTCGGGGAATAAGAAGAATAACATTTGTGTACTTCATAATAAACTGGTGAGAAGCTGAGATAAATAACTGAAAACTTACATAAACGGTTCACAGAGATACTAAATGGAGTCCAAATTTATATCAATTTTACCTACCTTTAGGAAAACAAAAGTATGTTTTTCAATGCCCGAAGAGTCAATGTTCTACATCAATATTTTAAATGTTAATGTAATACTTATATTAAAGAGAAGGTTTCATCACTAAAAAATAATTTTACTAACTAAATGGCCAAAACTTTACTGCATTTCATTGCGAGCTTCATTGAAGGATACCAGATGACGGCACGGTTTGTCTAGTCTGGGGCCGGCATTAGAACACCGCTGTTTATGAAGATGCAAATAACGCTTGTCGCTGGCAGTAAGCGCCGGACGCGACACGCAACTTCACGACGTTGTATTGTGAAAACCACTTGCGGGAAAATTACTACTTTTGAAAACTTCATGGAAACTTAGGAAGTGTGTACTAAACATAAAACACTGCAGCAAGCAGGATATGGGACAAGGAAGACTCACAGCATTGAAGGCCAGCTCCTTGTTGGCCAGCTCAGTCCGGTGCTTAGCCAGTAGGTCCTTGTGCTCCAACTCCTTGACAGTGCGCTCCTTCTCCAGGTCCGCAACAGTCTCCTCTGCGATGGAGCGAGCCAGGGCCTCGCTGTCGGCACGCGCCAACGCTATCTGCAGCTGGTGCCGCAGTGAACCGCGCTCCTCTTCCAGTTCCTGCGCACTCCGCTGCCGCTCCTCCAGCTCCTCCTTCAGCTCCTGGGCCTGCGTCTTGTACAGCGTCTAGCACAAAGGAAAATCCAACACCCTTGTAAAATCCTATTGTCTACTCTACGATTCCTGCATCAGCTTACTATGCCTACTAAGCACACATTCTTTTTAATAGTTCCTACTCTTGTTCCATATTAAAAAGTTGTGTGACAATTCAATTACGGATTCTTCAATTACGGATTTCGGTGTGTATAGGCCGCATATTTTTACCCAAAAAGTAACTACAAAACGTGGGGTGCGGCCTATTGACGAGATATTGGGGGGGGGGGGGGGGGGGAACAAATATCTCAACATACAATATGCTTTAAAGTTTTAACTTAGTTTCTAAGAATGTCAAGTTAATAAAAAGAACAAATTAATAGCTCATCACTGAGGTGAACAAAAAAAACAGTTTGGCACAGAGCCAAGTATAAAGTACACTAACTGACTCTCTTGGCCGCTGCCACCTTCAGATCGTCCCCTTCCCCCCATTAATGGACGAGGGGCCGACCCAGCCCTGCGTGGCAACTGCCAGATATGATATTGTTTTATGAGATAAGTCGAGTAACTGTCGCAGTCCGGTGCACAATAACTGAACGTTACATCAAGAAGTCACTAAGAGGAAAGTTGCACTATTATTGTTTAGACTAAATATTACACTTGCTGAATAAAATAATAATATAGGCTATGCACTGTAAAGTGACCACTTTTGAAAGCCCTCTCATCTCGAATAATAGTCAATAAATATATTTAATATAAGCTTTACACGTTAACCTTAGTGTGCGGTGGAATATACACACTGTTTATTACTTACATGGCAATATTAATTTTGAAAGGTTGTTAAAGGATAAAAAAAGGGATAAAGGAAAAATTAAAAGTAACCAGATCTTCAAAAGTGCACACTTTACAATGAACAGCCTATACTGCGAAAGGGTCTCCCTCGCGCATGGGTAGCAGGTATATTCTCAGGTAATTTTTTTTTTCCCCAACCATAAGGGTTGCCCACGCATATGGGTTGTACCATACTTTTGCATCGGTAAGAACAGTTTTCAACTAGATACAAATATGCACTATTGTTAGAAAAACAATAAGTGACATTTCATTTGCTGTCTCATCAAGGCTTAATGATGGTGCGGAATGAATACTGCATTGTGCTTCACCACAAGTTCCTTACAAGCCTGTCACTGTCAGTTCTGCTTTGTTCTGTATCACTTCCGTCCACCAATGGCAGCCCAGAGGCTCACTCCCTTTATCTTTTTTTTCTCTCCCTCTTGTTTGGCATCCCTCTTCCGCCCCCTTTCACAGTGCTGAACAAAGGCCACTTGGCACCAGCCCAGCTTGCTTTCCCCTCTCGCTCAATGTCCCTCCCACCCAGCTAACCCCTCGTTTTACTGCCTCATTTCCTATGCCTCAACCTTCCAAACCAGTATTTTTAAGAATGCCCTCTTCTCTTCTCTTATCTCTTCAGCTGCCTCCCTCTCTCTAACCAGATGACATAACCAGCTTCAGCTGTGTGTGTGATGATGCACGCACACACGCACCATTGCTTACCCGACCCGGCAACAACCGGCCACCTCTGGCAGGCTATGCACTGCACGACACACGTGGTTTGCAATTCACACGTTGTGTCGAGGCATTTTGACATATCCAAATAAGTTTTATTTTGGAAAAACCAACACAGAATTTTATATATATATATATATATATATATATATATATATATATATATATATATATATATATATATATATATATATATATATATATGTACAATAGCACAAACAGAAAACTCATTAACAATTCAGGTATAGTCTGTTCACGGTAAAGTGAGCACTTTAAGGTCTTCACAGCAGGCATTAACCACTAATAAACATATCTTATTGCAACATCAGGCATTAAATTTTGAGGGTGGTGAAATGTATACACTGTGTTTATTGGTCACATTGCAATTTTTATATTCTAAAGCAGCAGGAAGATGGAAATTGGATGAAAAGAAAAATTTAGAAGGGCCTTAAAAAGTGCTCACTTTAACGTGAACAGCCTATAACTGATTGAAAAAAGCAAACGGAAAGGTACGTGAAAAAATATATGAGGGGGTGATGACAGGGGGGGGAATGAGATGAAACGAGCAACACGTGGGCGACACAAACGTGAAAGCAAAGACTAAAGGGGCATGAGGGGTTCAGGGCATTTATTCTCAGTTTGTCAAAACGGAGCTCCCGATCGTGAAATAACGATTTATGTCATATTTCCAGGTTTTGGTATTCTAAGTTAAAGATGACTTCTTGATTCTTGTGAGAAAACGATAGAGAACACTCAACAGCTATATGTCGTCGAAAGCCGCGTCCCGATCAGGAAGTGGAAATTCAACATGGCGGGTGAGAAGCGTGGTGGCCGTATTTGTTGCATATCTTATGGTTTCATACTTCTTAAACATAATACATAACAAACAAAATGTTACAATATATGTGGAACATTATTACATACATCTTAATGTATCCACACATGTTTGGGGGTCTGAAGTTATATTTCTGTATTGTGAGTTGATGATGTGTAGCAATGGCAGAGAGGTTATATGTTTATACGAGCATTGTGTTGGTGTCGTCGGAATAATGAATCTGTAGTAAATTATTTGTGTATAGTCCATTCCCCATTGGAAGCAACTTTCTCGGAGCCCTGCTAAATATCTACTTGCAGGCCTGTTTCATATCCTTCCGCCAAATGTAAATAAACATTGCCACGTGACTGCCACGTAACATCTGTCAAAACCAATGCTTAGATTCCATTGTGTGTGTACATATGTTCGTATACTTTCGCTACACCTAAAAAAATAAACATTGAAATGTGACTTCTACTTTTATACCTGTCAAATATGTTGTTTAGTGCTTACAGCCTTTGAAAGAATTCTGTCATATTTCAAAAATTATTCCATATGAATATTCACAGTTTAGGCCTCTGACATTATTTAGGTCAGTTTTATGACGTTTTAAAAATTCCTGAATTGAAGACAGTTCTTACGGTTATTTTACATTAACATGTTTGTTTTCCACAGCTGAATACATGTAATGCACGTTAGTATTTTGCTGCGACTGTGAGGTAAAGGGCTATACTAATTGCAAATTATCCTTTTGTTATTGATATGTGTTGGGTCATTTCTCTAAAAGGACGGCCTCGGTTGGAATAAATATTACAACTAAGGAATAACCAGTGAAAAGGGCACATTAAATTCAAGCACGCAACTCGTGTTGCTCATTTTTGTCATATAAACTTTAAAAGATAGCGGTGAACATGCACACAAATAAGCCTAGTGTAACTTTTATTCCACTCATATTTCTATGTATTGCTACTGACTCTTTATTAGGTTTATTGAAATTTATTGGACTGGGCTTAGTATTTTTCTTCTGGGATTGTGGCAAATTACGTTACACGACTGTGTTTCAAACCCCTTAGGGCAAAGGTACAATGTTGTGATAAATAGACATGGATGTAAATAAATAACTTAATCATAAAAACAGTTCAAATTTAAAACGAATAAATTGTGCTAATCAAATATTTGAAATCACACACACACACAAAGCCAGCGTATCGATCACAATGCACAAAGGCATGTCATTTCTCAGACGCAATGATTAACGAAACACATGTCACAGTATATTTATTACTGCTGTGGAAACGCAGATTTATCACAACATCGTAACTTGCCTATGTAGGTTTAAAAAACGCAACGTCTACAAACGTGATGTATTAATTTGAAGCATTTTTTGGAGTAAGAATAATTTAAGTTTCGTTTGACAAAAAGCAACACGCTATATCATGTCATGGCTAGCCACGTCTGCCAACTTCACTAGGTAACTGCCCCGCCATCACATCAAAATATATTAAAATACATATTAAAACATTAAAATCTCTTTTCAGTAGTAAATTACAAATTCAAAAATCATTATTTTGCTGTAATAAGTATGAAATATGCTATAATTGAAATGTCCAGAGTGTGAAAGAGACAAAGAAAGAGACAAAGAAAGAGTGCGACAAGCCTCGCCAGCAGACAGTTTTTCAATTGCTTTAGCTTCTTATACAATAGAAAACTTTAACATTTGACTTTACGTTTCCTTTCCTCTGACAAAACCACCAATACACAATACAATTGTAAAGTCAGAAGTTTGAAAATTGAACATCAGTTCTGCAAGCTTCATGAAAATGTGCATTTTGTTATGTAAATAATTATGACATTACCGAGGAATGCATTTTAAGTACCCCTTTTTTAGAAATAGGCGTAAAATTTATATTAAAAGTTTATTTCAAAACTAGAAACTCATTTATTTACTTTATTAAAATATGTCAATTCATATATTTCTTCTTCACATTATATTTGTTTGCAATTTATTTAATTTAAGATGAGCTTTGTTTTAATATACTGAGATTAAAATAGCCGTATAATAAAATAAGGCACTTTCCACACAACCTCTGTTAGATTCTCGGCAAAATGTCTGCTTGACTGACTTTATATTTCATCTTTTCGAAATCATAAAATCTAAAGTGCTTGACTTTACCTTTGACAGTCTTGTGTCAAGCTCCATAAGAAACAACATGTTGAAGAGGAAACGTAAAGTCAAATGTTAAAGTTTTTAGTTGTCTAAGGGCCTTTTCTCACTCCGTAAAACAATACTGTACCATTACGGCCTACTCCCGATATTTTCCGCTGTTATTTTAAACTGTAAAAATGAGATGTTGCCATCGGGAATATTTAAATATTTCGATAGGTACAGTTTAATTTACGAGCAGTATACTAAAAACCCTGGTTAAAATAATATTTTAACTGAACTATTTCTTACGGTCGTTGCAAACACGTCGATGCACTCGCTGTTGTTAATTCATATGTAAAAAAACAAATAAATATTACAAGTTATAGTAAGATACTAAGGTAAAGTTTCATTTATTAAATAATACAGTACTCTATCGTTAACTACAGTGTTATATATTTGTGGAATAAAGGTTATTGAAAAAACAGGTGACATGTCAAGCCTAGAGTGTTTTTTCAAAGGTTGATTTTCATAAGTCGCTTCTAATCGGGAATGGACTATATTTGATTTCTTCAAGCATAGTTGGTCGTAGTGCATTTTCTTGAGTGAAATGTGTAATAGTAATCGGCGGGTGTATACACTTTGTAAAACCTGCTAGTTCTTTTTCTTAAACACTGTCTGCTATGAATTGACGAATATAATTTACGTAGTTAAAATTGTTAGTTTCAGGAAATGTGAACAGTGTTGATTTTACTGAATAATTCTGCAAATAATTTATTTAATGCTAGCGACGAACAAACGTGATTTTAGTGAAGTACACATGCAAGAATTAACCTAGAAAAACACGTGTTCAAAAGGTTGCGGTGTTTACAAACAGTAAGTTTGCATGTTTTGTAAATAACGTATTTGTAAAACATTACTAAAATAATTACAATGCACGTGGCCTGAAAAAACCACTCTTTGTAGTGCGTGAATAATATTTATTTGTCTATATAGTAAATGCAACGAGTGTAAGGATAACTTTGGATAGTGCACATGCATGTGTGTGTATACTGCTGCATCTGTACGAATACGAACAGCGACATATGTATTGCGTTTAGTTTTTCATTAAAAGTTATAATAATGTAAATGTTATTTTCACACGAGCAAAATTTACCACTGCTCCATTAAAACAATACGCAACAAAATGCCACACACTCTTAACAGCATCAAAATAATGTCTCATGAAAAATGTTATAAACTTTGAATATTAATTATCCCTAATTTTTATCAAAAATTTCTCGTGCAGCCTATACACGCACAAATACGTATATTAATATGGTCACAGTTGTGTAATCAGAATGTTTAAAAATTTTTATCTCTCAAATTGCATCCAATTTTAGAGATGTATTTACTCAAAATCAAAATTATCACAAAAATTGATTAATTATGAGATTAAAAAAAAAAAAAATAAAATAAAAATCAAAAACCTACCAAAATTACTTTCCCACAACTAAAGAAAACATAGACACCTTTTCACAAAACAGGTGTATTCACAAGAATAGAACTGTAAATATAAACAGATTACTTTCAAAACTATTATAACAATATTTATATTATAAAATTTAATTAGTTGAATAAATAGGTATACTAAAAGTGCTTGAGGTCAAGCTCTGAACTCTGGAACCTTGCAGTGGCGATGTGTACTAAAATTTCATGGGCAAGCTAATGTGTGCAGGGGGCAGTAGTGGTGTCTATTGTACTTTTAGAGCAAATATTTACATCAGCATTGAAATGTGCACGTAAACTAATACATACACATGTTTTTCCAGTACTGTTCACCTTCTGAATCAACATTGTAGGAGTACAAATCGTAATCACACAAATGCACTGCCGCCCCAACAACCAGTTGATACTTATCAATATGAGAGAGTTATTTATTGTCCACGTCACTACCTTGACACATGCCACTTATACCAATTAACTACAAATGATTACGACTCATCTCAATGCAACTCTAGTGTACTACTTCTACACGTGAGATTCAAACCCCACATGATCTCGTACATGGAAGTAATGGTCTGCCACAATCCTGGAGGGCGGCAGGACACGTAGATACGAGGGGTTGTGAAAGACAGTGGTACGTCACTTCCCATTCCCCCCTGTGCTAAGAGCCTACAAGCTATCAGCCGCCTCGGGCCATGCACGAAAGCCACCGAGGATACGTGAAAGCCGAGAGATGACCAGAGGGTGCTATCCCCACTCCGGCCTCACACCTGAGGGACGACACGCACTGCCTTGTTATATAAGGCAGTGCACGGCGGTCCTCGCCAGTTATTTCTGTAGTCTTTTCCAAGCACCTGGGTGTTGGAGTCTAAGACTACTATGAAGACCTTCCAGAGGCTGTCGCCAGTGACCTAACAGTATTCAGCAGCCAACAGAGGCTGCCACCATTGACACTGCCGTAAGAGCTCTGTAGCCCCGCTACCGGATGCTCCAGCGATGCCAATAGCTACCAGAAGCTTTCTATAGCACCATATACATACCATACGTAATTCTTCTTTATCTCCTACAGACACCCCCTATTTAGAGTTACGTTTGTATCTAAGTAATTTTCGTCAGTTTTCACTTAACTTCCCCACTTAGCTTCGGACCAGGTCAACTACACCTGGCTACCATAGGATTACTTCCAACCACTGGTCTGCCTGGCAGGAGAGCACGTGTCACCCTGTTCAATAAGTTTTTAATAAACACTGCTACACTTCTCAATCAGGGAGAGATGGTAAATCTGAGTTGTATCTCTACCGGAGCACCTGGGTGCTGGTGGGGGTATTTGCTTAGGTGCTACGGTCTGGCCTTGGTAGGGATTGCACACCCAGTGATAGTCTTGGTCACCCACACGGCTCCAACGCTTCTGATCAGCCCGCAACAGTGCGGGATCTTCTGAAGCACCGACGCTCGCATTGGCAAGCAACACTAAGTTAGGACTATCCAGGTCCGTGGTGCTCCTTTCGAGGTTCTCCATAATTACACCCACTCTATGCCATTCAAGGTGAGGCACGGCACCAGGAGAGAGGAGCAAAGAGTTGCGCGCCTTGCTGCCAGACAACTGACTGGTCTAACCCCACTACAGCTAGCTGACGAGCCGAACGAGATTGTGCTGCCTTACTTCGGTCACTGGCACCACCTACGATGACTGACATTGACCCAGTTACTTTCCAGTCAGTTCAGCTAAGTACACACCTGATCTGTCATCCAGCGGTAAGAGAATTACTGAATAAGACCGAGAACCGGTTAGGCATCTCTAATAGTAACTTCTGGAGCAGGGCATCCAAAGACTGGAACTGCGAATTCTGTGTTGTGTCATGTCGTGCCCTCGCTACCATCTGAGCCAAAGACAAGCGACAATCAGCTATGTCCCGCTACCTCTCACCCGCAAACCAAAAAGGCACCAACCCCTAGTATCTCCCGCTCGTCATCAACTACGACTAGCTCCGAAACGAGTCGCAAGCCAGACCAATTTAAGGGACTAGTAAACCATAAAGTCGAAAACATTGTACCAACCCATAAGGCCACGTGCCCGAACGCTATATCCAGCCATAAGTAAGCCTCCGCCAATCCACAATCACAACCGACCAAAGTGCAACCAAAGCCACACAACCGTGATCCAGCCTCAGCTAATTGGACACGCGCCAACCTGAATGTCAAAATTGTCAATGTTAGTCTCCATTTGTCGTTTCCCTCTATGTTTGTGTGGGGTAGAAAAAGATTTTAATGTACCATCCTTGAACCCTACTTCCTGTTTTATTCTGTAATCAATTGCGGGTGAAACAACTTTCGCTGCACTGACTCCTCTCACTACCTCAGAAAGTGGTATTTGAATGCCTTTCTCAGATTCGTTGGTCATGGACTTCGGTACATTAAAATTACTTCCCTGCATTGACTGTGCACAACTTTACCTTGCCATTGTTCCAACTGATAAATTTATCAACGGAAATATTATAGTACATATGCTAATTTATGCTCTATGCAAAGATAGAATGTACACGCACTCCCGTACATTGATGTTTTCACTCTAGCTGTTATACACCTGCTAGAGACAGCCGAACATCTGAGGGCCGGTAAGGGAAGTGTGACATGCAAAGGACATCCAGATCAGCACGCATTGGAAATTGATGGTTGGTCTGATCAGTGTCCTAGGTCATTGATTGTACAGATATAGCACATGCCATAATCATATTAGGAAAGACTATTAAAATAGCCGCAAACTTGTTTATAATATGGTCGCAGTAACATCACGTTCAATATGCTTAATATTAATTTTCTATCATTTATACTGAAATCAAGAGTTTACAAGAATTCATCACTGGTATGGAGTTAGATAACATACTATAGAATTGCATTAACATTTCTGATAACCATGCACAAATTACACTTATAATTATATCTCCAAACATTCAAGTTTGTGACAATTAATATACAGTAAATTAATGTTTTAACGTAAAAGTATATTACACAAACAGTAAATTACAAATTTGAATTAATATTTTTACAGAAATTTTTACAAACTCGCCTACGATGCACAACATCCCAGCTGTTTGAATCACTACCATGTCGTTCAAAGCAGTATACACTCTTCATAAGTATTTGCATTGTTGGTACACTATCGAGGGCATAGGGAATTTGAAACAACCAACCACTCTAATTTTTCTACACAAAATCAATTCTTTTCTTTTCAAGTATTACTGCTAACATTAAAAATATTTCTCCTAGACTAATTTAAATAAAGCAAATAATAAACGTCTTAAAATACTGTACATAATTTATTGTAATACGACACAAAATGCAAGCAGACCTCAAACTTTCAAACGCTCTGAAAATGCAAATAATAGGACACCAAAAGCAAGTCAAATTTTAAATGTTCCACGTGCACTATCAGCTAAGAACGCACGGAGAAGTTATCAATCCGGCAGTGTCATGTCGGTTGGTTTACGGGGGGGGGGGGGGGGGGAGCTGGCAGGAGGATATCCTCTTCTCCACGGCGTTCATTAATTTTGACAACTTGCACATGTGGCAAATGTGTGTCTTTTAAAAGTAATTAATCATATTTTACTGCAAAGAAAACTTGTAATTTTGAGACACGAATGAGGCGATTATAATTTATTTCTTCACTGTCTTTAATAATTAATCATTCAAAACAACGCCCTCTGATTTTCCCTGTCATGAGTTACACAGCACTTGGCTCGGTGCTTACATACCCATTATTAGACAGGCAAAAGGTGTCGGATAGGCACTTACATATTATCAGTTTATTCAGAGATGAGTGTCTTGAAATAAATTAATATAAATCCTCCGATTTCCCCGCAAGAAGTTACTGAAAATGAACACATAATACAAGTTGCTCGATGTTCAAACAACTTTTTGCTGACAAGTTGTATAGAACATGCTTTTGGGCATATAATTTTATTTGCAAAGACTGTGCCCTTTGAGTTAAATAAATATTAAGTTTTAAAGTAGTGTTAACTTATGCCAGACACAATGAAACACCAACCTTACCAGATAAAACCACCTTTAAAACACAATAGAAAACATCTTTACAAATAATAATTCCTCGTTCAAATGTTTTGCATAACATTTTCAGGTGAAACCATTTGCTTTGAAATACAAGTTATGTTCGGTGCAACGATTTTGAGCGATGCATACCAGATTTACTCGTGTATAGTGTGCACGATGCTTTTTTGCAAAAAGCTCCTGGAAAAAAAAAGTTTTTAAAATAAAATTGCACCAAAAATTTGTGGCATCCTGTTATTAAGTATGAAACAAATAATTCTTTTTTACATTAATGTGTGATGATATGTTTGGAAAATACTTTAATTAAATAACTTGGGTGCAAAAAGCCAAAATAAAATAAAAAAATCAGGAAACCTCATTCTTCTACTACTCAACATTTCGAGCTTTCCTTTTCTGTTTTCTCCTCTCTCTTTTTAGCAGTAATCTGCTCATTTTTTCACCGTGCTAGAATGTCACACTACCCTCATCCCTCCCCCCGCCAAACATGGCTCGCTAGCCTCTGCCATTGAAACAAAAACAGCTTGGCGGAATTATCGACCAGCAACAGCTGGGTGTTATCTGTAAAGAGAGGGGGGTGATTTCATCCTACTCGTAACTGAAGGGTTGCTGAGAGAGGGGGGGGAGAGAGAGAGAGAGAGAGAGAGAGAGAGAGAGAGGGGGGGGGGAGGGGGAGAGGGGGGAGAGGGGGGAGAGGGGGGGAGAGGGGGGAGAGGGGGGAAGGGGGAGGAGGGGGGAGAGGGGGGAAGGGAGGGATGGAGAGGGGGGAGATGGAGGGGGGATGGAGGGGGATGGAGGGGGGGATGGAGGGGGGGAGATGGAGGGGGAGGGGATGGAGGGGGGGGAGATATGGATGGGGAGGGGAGATGGAGGGGGGGAGGGGAAGATGGAGTGGGGAGGGAGATATGGAGAGGGGAGGGGAGATGGAGAGGGGAGGGAGAGGAGAGATGGGATGGGGAGGGAGAGATGGAGAAGGGGAGGGAGAGATGGAGATGGAGAGGGAGAGGGGAGAGAAGGGGGAGAGGAGGGGGAGATAGAGGGTGAGGGGAGAGAGGGGTTTGAGAGGAGGGGGAGGGGAGAGGGGGAGAAGAGGTGAGAGAGAGATAACAGGACAGTCCTGCCACTTCCCTCAACATCCCCAGACAATTTATGGCTACCACTCCCTCTTTTTTCTGTGCAGAGCGGGCACCCCAGTATTTTTTAAAATATTATTTTGGGAAAGAAGGATGCGCTATACAGGAGTAAAAAAGGTATTTGTTCTCATTTATCTTTTTCTTTTAACGTGCAGCATATATAAACCTAAATATGGTAATTTTTGTGCCTAAAGAAAGTAATAACCTGACTTCATTGTCTACAACCGATACTAAAGTATCGGCCCGATACCATACCCGATACAGATACATCAGGAAAAGGCGAAGTATCTGCCAATACTGATACTTAGTATCGGAATCAGAACAACTCTAGTTTCTAGAAAACTGATGAAACCTTTTTCTGAAGAAATGTCACTGTCACTATCCCATCCATGTGGATTTTCCGTTATTGTGGAAAACATTTCTAAGAGGGAATCCAGATTGTTGAAAGCACTTTGAACAAGTATGTCAATTCCATCTTGTTGGCGCAACACCTTGAAACAGTTTCCCAACTATCTGATCTAGCAATGCTACCTGCTTAGAAGACTGCAAAAAAAAAAAAAAAAAAAGCACAGACTAGAAAGGGCATTGAAAAATACACTACACTTGCTAATGCTATTTATGGACTAGGTTAAGACAAGGTTCAAAACAAGTACTGCGCAAAGTACAAACAATGCAGTGGAAAATTTGTCACATACCAGTTTCTGTACACCACTTAAATCTCCCGCCATTACTGCACCTCATATAAAAGACAGCACGATGAGTTTACTGCCAGAGTTAGTTATCATAACAAATTCAATTGCATGACTTGCTATGGCTCCAGCAGACCTATCACAGCTAATAACCGTGAATCCATAAAACCGTTCATTGATCTCTCCATCAGTCATTACAAATCTGAAAACAGTGGACAAGTGAGAAAGTTTGGCACAGTCTGATGTCTCATTAAGTAAAATTGAAACCAAAACTGATTTTTCAATTTCATTTTTAATTTCAACTAACACAATAGTTTGAATGGATTATATTAGGTCGTTCTGGATAGTGCACGAAGGGCCAGAAAATACTGTGGATGTTTCAAGGTGGTGCGACAATACTGGATCATAAGTCGCAATTAAAGCAAGTAACTCAATATAACTGCCACGGTTTTTTTTTATTTTTCTGTCTCATCAGGAGCATGGAAAGCCAGTTCCTGTACACCCAAGAAACGAACAACATCTATTAAACGCTTCAAAATTTCTGTGTTTCTTTTAACTTTTTCGTTATGTAGTGTGCTTAATTGTTTGGATCTATCTAGACCAAAACCAACTATTTTTACCAAGTGCTATAACAAAAACGAATTTATGTGAAATCCAGAATGCTTGTGTTCTTGAACAGCATTGCACAGATTGTTAAGGTCACAATACCCAGTTGCAGTCCACGTGTTAACATCCTTTGAAAATAAATATGGCCAGCAAAACAGTTTGTTAGGCTGTTACGTCCAGCTAACCACGAATGTTTATGATAAACATTGTTTTGGAAATTACGTACAAAATTACCTTTCTTGCGTGTTGTCATGATCGTAAGTTCAGGTGTCAACCTACCCTCTTTTATGACGTCACATCTTCCCTGAAAAGTGAAAGCACTGCTGGAAAAATGCTTCACTCTTAATCCACACACACCACACTTGCATACACATGTTTCTGTTGTACTCATTCTATATACTCTGTTCTCAGTCTCACACTGCAATTTTATAATTTTTATGTAGGGTATACATCGTGCATGAATATCTGTAACATTCTCAGCACCAAAACTAAATTAAATAAAAACAATATGATTAGTGTTGTGCACACAAACAACTTTCCCAATCTAGTTACTGTAAACTACACCACGCCAACTGCCTGTGGCTAGACCAGCTTTAGCTATGTCCGCCTCAGTTCAGTGAAGAAAGCACTACCATCGTAGCTTCTAACACAGGTTGACTCAGCCATAAGCCCCCACCCCTCCCTGGGTGGTCTTCCTATCCTGCCGCCCCTCCATCGGCCAGGAAACCATTGCACTTGCCTACCTGTTGAAAGTATTATTAACAGTGCTTCCAAACATCTTGGTTTTGCTAGCCAACGAGTTGTTTTCTGATATGTACAGTATTGTTTCCTGAGTAGAATGTGTGCCGCATTAGTGAAAAGTTATGTTAACGTAAATATAAGTTTGAATTTAATATTTATTTAAAATATAACATTGTCAGCAAACTGTCTGGACAAGTACTGCTTGCCTTATTTACCCTAACGAGACACCACTGGTTGCTTGGGTTTAGTACTAAAAATCCTAGGCTCTCAGACCCCTAAAACAAGGCCTGCTGTTCGACGCATGACATACGTGGCGAGTACCGCAGCGCACCGCTAGATGCTGAAACAGACAAGAGAATTAGATCCCGGCGCTCTTCACTATGCCGCACGCTTGGAGGATCCAGATGCTGGGCTCGCACCTACTGTGCCCCCTCTCCAAAAGCACTATGCCAGCAGAAGAAGGGATGACCAAGAAATATAAAAAGGTCAGCAGCCAAGCCTCCTGATCGCCAGTTCTTCTCAGTACTCAATCGCTTCCCGAGCTCTCACCCCCCCAGCTACTGGTGCCGAAGTGCTAACCTTACTTAAGCTTCATCGCTCTCTTCACAGGGCCGAAGATCCTCTCCAGCGGAATCCTAAGGAAAACCCAACGGCCGTCAAGAAGTTACATTTAGACACATTCGGTCCCTTACGGACAGTCACCTGAGAGTAGAGTTCACCTCGAGGATACACGCATTAAGCAACTGCCTAATCCACCCAGCTTTGTGCAGGGTGCATTCCCCTGTTTGACGATAGGGTGTTTAACATTCTGTATACTCCGTGAGGGAATTAGGAGTTAGCACCTCTGCCATCAGTGTTTATTGCACTTCGGTAAATAAACACTGTTCTTACCAGTCATCTTAACTTTCACTCCAAGCTTCTTCCTGTGTCACCTCAGGGCTGCAGGTGTTAGGAGACCAGGTTTTGATACTGCCAAACGCACACTGCACAACAGAACAAGTACATCCTTGGAAGGTCACAGTTTCTTGTACGTCGTAAGAGGAACGGTAGAGCCATGACACTAGCATACCATCCTGAGGAGATTGGCTTGTCAGTTTGAAGTTGCCCCTTCCTCAGTGCTCTCTCTGTGGTGCAAAGGAGGGGTTCTTCTTTGAGTTCGGGGAGACCAGTGAACCCTGGACCCTCACCACACCACCACTGGAAGGTCACCAGTTCCTTGCACCCCGTGGAAGGAACGGTAGAGCCACAACATTAGGTATGCTCCCAGTGGATTGAACTTGCCGGCCAAGTGCCCAACTCTCATCGCTCCCTTAGTGATGCCGAGAGGGCTGCATTCTGGCACAGGGAAGTCTACTTCCACACGACACCCGCACACTGTTAAAACACTGACACGTCAACTGCCCAACTCCTGCTGCTCTGATCTATACTTCATGCCGTACACCCACAGGGGAGGAGTTGAGGGACGGGCCAGAAAGGCGAGGGCAATTGCTAAGCTTTCCCAGGGAGTACATATCCTTCCTAAAGGGTTCGGGTTACTCAGTCCATGGGAACAAGCTGCGCTTCAACGACGCCTCAGCATACCAGTTCCAGACATCGTTCCTGTCTGATTGTTCGAGCCACCCACCAGGATCGCGGAAGGATACACCATCCTGTAGGGCAGAAGGCACTCTTTGGCATCAGGCAGCCAGACGTGACTCGCCTAAGTTACCTAGGGGCGGAGGCAGTCACAGCTGGGACTGTCACGTGTCATGTTCAAATAACATTTTTTAAGTATTTTATTTGTTTTTATAGATTTTTATAGCTTCAAACAGATTACTAAATCTTAAAAAGAGACAATGGATGTTTTTGCCTTTGGCATGTAATTGTTGGTGCAGCAGCCCTAGTGTTTTTCCTTCCCCCATACAGAATGTGAATGGAATGTAACTTTTATTCCATCCAAGGACATGGCAAAATCATTTCCCTCGCACATGAGCATAATTGTCTACCACCTCTTCCTTTCCCTCTGACTAAATGATGTGCATTTTACTAAGTAAAATTTCATTCATGAAACCAAGGAGCAGTTCAGGAAGTCCATAAATCTAGCATCAACAGAATAGGCTAGATGGACAGCACAGTCAAGTCAAGAGACTAAAATGAAGCAGACCAATTTTAGACTTCTCTAAATGTTCCCCAACACTGACTAATCACCACTGCAACTGCCAAAGTCGCATGCTCAGCTGCGATAGACATGTTTATATACATTATAATTTTAAACAAACCCAAGCTTTTATATGAATACAATATTGACGCATGACGCTTTACTGACCCATGCAACCACAACTTCATTTCATCTGTGCATAATTTCCCAGACACACCGGATGGGCTCCAAGCTAGTATAATATCTACCAGAGTGCCAACAGATAATGTCCTTTGTTGCAGGGCATAATACAGACACATCAGTGTTATACTCTTCATCACCAGCGGTTAGTAAGTTATGCCACACCACCCCTTCAAAAGATGAGAATAGTCAGCCAGCAGCCGAACAGCTGCAACCAATACTGAGGCGGTCAAGTATTTCAAGGATGCACCAAGGGATAATGCCACCTGCCGTGCTCGAGCCAGCAGCAAACACAGCAGCAGGCAACCGTTGACTCCCACCCTGCAGCCCAGGCGAGGGCGAGCAAAACGCTAGATGTTCGTTAGCTCTTGCAAGAGCCACACACCCCCCGCAGTTCGCTCCACCACCTAGTGCACTGGAGCTCTCCGACTGCTCTGTCTTCCAGACAGCCCAGAAGCTCTTCAGCTCCATCGCCAACATCTACCAGACCTTCCAGAGGACCACTCCCGGCAGCCCTTGAAGTAGTAAACCATGCCCTAGCTGATTACCCCTGGTAACTGCTATTCTGCAACACCTCAGAAAGTGGACACCTTAAGTCCCTTCAGGATGCTGCACAGAGTAGATAGGGAAAGACAACAGCTACCTAGTTGAATCTGCCCTACCCAGTTTAGAACTATGTCCCATTCACCGGGATTTACGTAGTTTACATTTCCGGTCTGCTCAAGGTTGTTAGGAGGTAGTATGGGCCACCATGTCTATTCCTTGCAGGAATAAAACACTAGTTATCAACTAATTTTACTTTCCTTTCTTAGGTGACTGTGTGATCCCACTTAATTACTATGCCCCCCCAGAGTACAGCAGGAGATCTGGTTTTACCACCTGATTTTACCGTCTAGTGTAGGACTGTGGCTTCCCCTCAGGGACTCTTACATCAGTGCAAATACACGCACTCTATGTCCACCTGTTCGATGCACCTAGGTACACAAAGACAGAGCCACAACCACTAGTCTTACAACCCATAAGGAGGTTAAACAGCCAGGTCAGATTGCACTCCATCCACCGCATCGTTGAGTTGCCAGAGGGGGTGCGATTGGTTCTGGAGGCCTGACCACCTTTGGGCCCATACCCGCAGTTTTTGTCCAACTCAAGAGAAAACCAAGCCTCCAACGTCTGCACCGTTTGTGTTGCCACTTGGGGTAAGAGTACGGCTCTACGTCGGCCTGGCTGCAGCGGTGGCAAAACACTATTAGCTAGGGACTATTTGTCACTTGCTCCACTCCTGCGAGGCTGATCATAGCATCTCTCCATGCCTTACATCAAAAGGGATGGCAAGGATCTGCAGGAGAGAGAGCCCACTGCAACCTACAACTCTACCTGCAGGCAGCGCTCCACAAACCTTGTGACAGATGGCCAGTTCAGTTAGAGAAACAGGGGGAAAAAAAAGGGTAAACCCTACCCTCCTCCTCTACCACTTCCTCATTACTCAACCCCCACCCATCTCTTACCGAAATGCTGGTACGGCATTTGAACTGGAATTTCCCCGTCAGGCAGGCTAGGAGCGGGTGGGACAAAGAGAAAGACAGCAAGGGCGCCAGTCCCCTCCACACCAAGAAAAAACCAGAAAACCAGCCAGGTGGAAAATGCCATAACCAGGGTGAGAAGCAGGCCGCCGCCGCCACACAGATCGAAGGGCCCATCCTCCAAGGATTAAAAGAAGAAACTGAACCCCCAGAAGCACCACATACAGAAGTGGAAATTAACTGCAGAAAAATTTTCCCACTAATACACTCCGCCGCGACAGGCAACTTTGTATGTAGTGATTTTCTGAACACACAACAAAGGGCATCAGTACGACCACAAAAACATAGTGCGAATGGCCCAGCATGAAGCTACCCTTAATGTAGAGGAGCGTACCACACTCGTAGTAAATCTTTAAAACACTAACTGGTGGTCCCCAGCCGACCACTGCTGGAGACGAGAACCCCTAACTTGCAAACCAGGTGTGAAAAGAGCAGCCCGTGCATGCCTTCAGTGGTGCTTCCCAGCCTGGCTGGTATAAAGAATCACCATGGAGGACGACTAAGTTCACGTGGCCATGGCTGTATACGGTCCACGTGGCACTACGGAAGGAGGGCAGACCCCGAAGAAACTGCGCCCAACACACTTGAGTGAAGAGCTCTTATATACTCCCCGCTCCTATATACTCTCCTGTGGATCAGCCGTAATTTGCTCAGTTTTAAGAACGTGTGAAGATAAACATTTCGTAGCAGCTATAAACTGCTGCAAATAAACTTCTACCAACACGCATTTGTAAATTGCTGGGTTAAATGTTGAAACAAGTAAACTAGCACATAAGAGTAGAGCTCTATTGCAACCATCAAATGTTTAACTTCGCTAAACTACAGTCTCCAGCACCCGCTGCTTGGAGCTGTTTGCCAGTTAAAGCCCCTTCGCTGTGAGTAGTCTGACCACTTGACCTCTACCTTAGACAGGTGTCTGTGACAAACCCTGCTAACCTACCCCTCTATTCTGCATGGATGTGCCAGAGCAAGGGATACGGAACTATTCCCATACAATCTAGCTTAGTTATCCTAGCGACACTTCGTATCTGAGCGTTACATCATGACACTTGCAACAATAGGAGAGGGAATCAGCATAGTTTCTAACGCTACACACCCCACATACCCGAGCCAGTTTAACTGGTCAACTGGTCGCCTCTATTGGCGTATAGTGCTTTAGCTTCCCAGCAATAGCTCGTGCCGACGCAGGAGTTGGAGTACGTAATCATGTGCTATTTCCTGGTGAAAAGAAATAAACATGTGCAAGCTCAATCCTTGGATACCGCATTTCCTATAAACATAGTACCTTGCTCCAAGTTGACTATCCACTGGAAGGGAAGCAGGTAATCCCGGGAAAGGTATTCATATGAGCCAAGACATGCCATTTTACCCACAAGCTCTTAGTAAGGCTATCCTTTCTATCTACACGTAGATAGAAAGGTGGTGTCAACAGTGGTACACTAACTTTTGCTAAACAACTGCTTCCCCTCTCGAAGGCATGTAAGTGGTGGAAAAAATGTGCATGACAGAGACACAAAGAGGTGAGAGAGAGAGGATGCTAGGTCACCATGCTGGTTGCTAGGTAACCACTTCCCCACACTCACCATGCCACAGACGTGTTGGGAAGACTACGCGCCGCAGAGCTGTAATAAACAGTGGCGCCAGTGATTATTTCACATTCAGTTAATAGACATTTGCATAAACAACCAGCTTAAAACAACAGTTACAGAAAATCTTGGGTGACTGGGCTTAAATATATTTTGATTGACGTAACATTTGATAAATAATATAAGAGGATAGCTTTATAATTATTTACATAGGTGTTTTGCCAGGATCATTGAAAATTAACTGTGGATACGGTTTATTGGTAAATGTGTTTTCGGTACAATGAGAGTTGACTGTAACAGTATTTCATATTAAAGGAGTAAATTATCACTAAAATGTGTATTACTTTTCAGGGACCACAAATCTCCTTAGCATTAATGAGAACTTCATATTAACCAGGTTTGTGCTAACAAGATTCAATTTTGCTAACAAGATCTATTTATGTATGCAGTTTTCTCAACTCATATCCTATTCAAGTTTAGTTTGATAGTGCTATTGGCAGAGAAGAAGTCCAATGTTGGGACAGTAGGAGTGGCTACTGCACGGTTCATATTAGCACTACTACATGTTCCTTCTACATGGCAAGTGTGATGAGATGTAATGTGGTAGCACTTTGCTATAACTTGTATGCTAACCAGCAAGACATTTAGGGTAGATGACTTTCACACAATCTAATAAAAAAATACTATGTACTGTGCTTAGCTTAGAAAAGGCTTTAGAAAATATTTTAATAGTGTATGTTCCAATAATGGTTGCAGAACATTTTCGTGTCATTGTATTTTGTCAAATAAAAAATTGCCAAATTTGAGTTTTTTCACAATGTATCCAATGCAAACATACAAGGATTTTTGTAATTTTTGGCACTGGGGTTTGTGATTTACATTTGCGAATAAAATTAGCAACTGCATATTTGAAAAGAAAATTTCTCACAACTGTTTTATAGACTGCAACTCAAACTAACTCGCAGAAATTTCCGGAAACCATGAAAACCAGAGATTTTACATGTTATACGGTTTATTAATGCTACCAAAGAATTTGGTAACTGTATCAGTGGCAGGCCTCTGCTATATGAAAGTATGAATTTATCTTAAATTTAGCCAACGGCTTTTAACAGTATCAAATTCCCAGACATCTAACAAGTTAAAACGAATTTAGTTTAATTGCTCTGCTACTATTTATGTATTCATTCATTGCAAATTCACTAAGCCATAAACATTAATTATTGAATGAAGATAGCATGCATATTGTATGCTACAAGGTATTATACAAGACTTGCTACTATGAATTTCAGAGTTTACTTAGTACAGTAGAATCTTACCAAAACAGCCCTCACAGGTCGTTGTGATGTGTATCACTATAGTTATTTTGGGAAATTTTCTAACAATTTTAATTTTAACACCCCCAACCTCTATATATCAAAATTTGCAATTTTTACACAAAGACAAGTTTGAATAGTCTCTAGCACAAAAATGTTTCTGAAATTAAGTCAATTTTAATAGGCCGACCTCTTCTGAAAAAAGATAATACCTTCCCTTGTCCCACAAAATGTCAACATTTGAGTGGTGCTTCGATTTACCAAGCATTGTAAGTCAATATTCCATTGCCTCAGCTGTAAAATCTAAACAACTTTTGGATGGAATATTAATTTAATTCAATAGATTTCTTCAAAAAATTTATACCACAGGAAGGTATCCATGACCACCTTTGTAGCGAATAAGTTGCAAAAACTGTAACATTGGATGTTGCATACTTGTTTGTACCATATTGACGAAAACTGAATTGTTCATTCTGCACATAAAAACCTAACAATCAATGTAAAACTTAATTATAAATTACAAACCTCAGTTCGGAGGCATTTACACTGCACAGAAACTACTGTACTTTCAGAAGCCCCGGTTACCGAGACTCTGGTTTAAACTGATGGTATTAACATATTGAAGTTCACAACTATCACGTAAAAGGTGAGAATAATGGTGGGAGTAGTAGGCTGAAAGTGAGGATAGGAGAATGTATCTGGCTATTTATCATGTGTGATGACCTTGTGAAGAGGAGTAAGCCACAAGGAAACAATTACTTGCCGTGCTTGTACACAGCTTGTGATAAAAGCTACACAATAAAAACCACTCTTGGCCAGAGTTTTAATTCCAGGTTTCTATGCAGCTAATAACATGTTCAAAAATATTAACCGTAATGAGTTGTCTATAAACTGTAATCAAAACCCTAGAGAAATCCAACTTGAAATCACACAAGGAAAGCGAGAGCACAATGGTACGAAAAAGGGCAACCTAACGCATAAAAAAATTGGGCTGCTTGAGGGATGGAGGGTGGGCAAAGGCAGAGTCAATGGGTAATGACTAGTGCTGGCAGCCTGGAGGGGTGGAATCTATTTTTAGAAACGCCCTCTGCCCTGTACATTGCCCACTAAGAGAAAAAAAGTGTGGCAATAAAAAATGTGTGACTTTTTTTAGACTATTTCCCTCAAATTTTCAACTTTTTTCACCTATATTTTTTGTGGTTCCTCAAAAACTAGTCACTGTAGGAAGATGGGCCAAATGGAATTGATATAGACAGGTTCTACTGTAGTTAGTCACTAACTTAACAGTTAGATAGCACACAGCTCAGCTCTGATGAAAAAGAAAATTTGTAAATTAGGGTTCGCAAGTAAGTATTCTGGAAGACACAACAAAGGGGACGAGGCTTCACCTAATCTATGTTCACCTCAAGACTGCTCCATTGAGTTTTGGCTTACTCTCAATGCTTAGGGCTCAGCATCATCACGTAAGTAAAAATTCTTACACCTAGTATCAATTTCAGTTTCACTGTGATTAAATTCTAGCTAAAGAAAACTTACATTTTACAAGATTTTTTTTTTTAATTTTTAGTCTTTCTTTATTTTTTGTTATATGGTAGCTGTAAAAGGCAAGAACATATTTTTAATTAATTTCCAGGCTATGTATTCAGAGACAGAATTTGACTATTTCTAATTTTATGTCTACAGTGCCAAGTAAGGCAAGTAGCTTAACTTCTGCAGTTGCATTTTTAAAATGTTACTCCTCAAATACCTAAATCAGCAAGATATGAAATATCCCATTTAGTGGACGACGGGTCTTTAGTTAACAAGGTAAAATGTGTATGTCAGTCAAAGACAAGTTCAACTAAGAGTCAGTACCCACTTGCAACCACATTTAATTGGTCACTGGTTGGAATGTGGATAAAGTTTATTAGTCAACACATATTAGGGAATCATACTATACTAGATCTCAATTACAAAGACCACTTTTTTCACTTTTTGACACATCTAAGGTAGCACCAGTATTTTGACCATCCATCATTTTACTTGACCTGTTTCGACATATAGTCATGCTTTTTCTGCATGTATTGTCAATTTGACACAAAGTGGTTTTGACAAATTCTGTCCTACTCTGAAAACACTACGTTCTGCCTGCTCAATGCACGAGAGGGCAAACTCACCGAGAAGTACTGCTCTGCTTCCAGCTGGTCCTGGAGTTCTTTCATCTGCAGGTCGTCCACAGAGCGTGCAGTCTTAACCTTGTGCAGTTCCTCCTCTAGTGTGCGCCTGCCTTCACGCAGCTGCGTGACCTCTCGGGCCAGCTGGGTCTCCCTGGCTCGCAGGTGTGCCACTTCTGAAGACTGTACGCCCAGTTCAGACTGCAAAGTGCACTTCTTTTGCTGCTCCTGTTCCACCTGGCTCTGTAGTGTCTTCACCTGCCAATAAAATAACATTTCACTATTACAGTATCTCTCCACTGTAAGTAAATTACTAAGGCACATGCATCCATCCTACAAGTACTTAAAAGTGTCGAAAGTATCACATCAGTGATGCTACCGAATACAATAAAATTTTATTTCCCCAACTTTTCCAGGTTTTCCAGATGGAAATTGAGAAATTCCCTGTATTTTTATGAATTCGTTTTTAAATCTAAAGAAGTTTAAACCAAAGAGTGAATGTATTTTGCTGCTAACGAGAATGTAATGGCCATCTGGGAAATTTATTACTTATTGCAGGTTAAGTTTTAGGATTAGTCACCAGTTCCCCCAACTTTCCCATATTTCCACTAGCCATTTCAAATTCCCTACACACATTTAAGTTGAAGTCACATTTTTATATCTGCTTTTACTATTTTGTTATTCTCATTAAATTATTTTTATATTATCCACATGGTATATTTATTGCTGTTATTGACTCATCCTAGATGACAACCAAAAATTGTTTTCTTCCCATCATCTGAAAACTTAAAATTATTCTTATTACTTAGTTTATACATTTTTAGATGCAAATTGTTGGTCATTGTTTCACAGATAAAAAAGCATATTTTGACTAAAATTTGTTTTATTTTGTGCGACTTGCATTTCAGTGTTTTGCAGTGTATTAACTTGTATTGAATGACCAAAATAAGGCCATCAAAACATTTTGAGCTTAGGTATGAGGGTTCTGATGTATGAATCCTCTCATGCTCTAGCAGCTACTTCACGTATGAGGGTTCTGATGTATGAATCCTCTCATGCTCTAGCAGCTACTTCACGTGTGCTGGTTCTGATATATGAATCATAGCATGCCCTGGCAGCTACTTCATTGTGCTTGCTTGTACACTGTTACATCCCTTGAACTACTCTGCATGTTCATAACACAACATAGTGCTTTTGCTGGAAAAAATTTGGAAGGAGCAAAATATCTAAATCTTGGTATATATACAGGTGAAGTGAGCTGGAGATTATACAGCAATGGAATGCAAAAGCACAGAAAATGAGAACACCTAGAAAATTTGCTAACCAGCAACATCTGTAACATTTCTCCTTAAGCAAAAATAGGACATAATCCTGCCAGGAGTCTAATTCATATCACCTTAGTAGGAGGCCAGCACTATATATGCTGGAACTTTGCAGAGCCTGTACACCATGAAACAAGTGTGCTCAAATATTGCTATCTAGGGCCACAATCCAAAATTTCTAACTGTATTGCACTATGGTGGTATTAAACATGTATTTAACTTCACCTAAGATAATGGATGCAAAGAGTAAAGTATTTTCATTGCTTTGCACTGCATCTGTAAATGTCAGAAGCCCTATTCTCTAACTTGAGCTTGCTTGAAGACTTGTCAACGTTTACGCATGACAGCCTTTGGCGGGGAGGGGTCGGCGCTGTCAATTTATAATTTTGTTTTGTTTTGCCAGTAACACGAGAACTTATGACCTCTGTCGCTAGTGGTGGTGGACCAGAACCCGGTCGGTGTAGAGAGTAGGACGTGTAGCATGTCAACTGGGCACCAAGTCAAATGCCGCATTCACAGTCAGGCGGAAAGGCAGGCACGCTGCCACAGGTGTACCTGACTGGAAGGTGGCCCGGGGAGGCTGCGGACTTAGCTGTGGGCGGCTGTTGCTGCTACGACCTGATGGACTGGTGTTGCTATTGCGGGAGCTGGTTGGGGCCCGGGTTGGGCTGGTGGCCTGATGTCCCACGAACCAAGGATTGGTGATGCCCAAGGGGATGGCCTCACCCCTGCAGATGGTGACGACTAGTGGGTGAGGATACCAGGCTGTCTTGAGTGCTGGAAATAAGTGTTGGGAGGGAGCTGGGAGGTGAGGCCTCTCCAGCTGGCAGGCAGCATGAGCTCATTCCCGTGGGGTTATGCTGCAAAGTGCAATTATGATGGGGTTGCAACTCTGCTTAGCTTTGGAGGCGGTAGCTGCCTTTCTTCCCTTTTGCTGAGCACCACTCTTCCGAGTAAATGGCATATGGGAAATGAACAAATACCATATTTGTCTATGACAGGAAACGATGGTCCCTATCTATGTGTAGAACCAAGGCCGAAACCATACAGGCAAGTGTCATACCCAGTAATCCTTCATACTGCACAGTTCAGTGCAGTGCATACAGAGCATTGGGTTTCCTCTAGCTGCAAGATGACGAAGCTTGGGTGTTTATCCAAAAGGATTCAAGATCTCCAGAATCAGACTTAATCTGGTACAGTTCAGCAGGGTGGACTTAGGTTGGCTTGGTTGACTAGCAGCCTTAGGGATGTCTTGCGAGTGGTGGTTACTCTACCTTACTGTACACATGGTGCACAGTACGGGTGGCCTTCTAATGGGAGTGTTGTTGACGTATGTACATCCCGGTGAAGGGAGCTCGCAGTCCTACACTATAGTTTGTACTGGTTTGAAAAAATTCCAGGTCTCCAGCTTTACTCTGATGGACGTGGCATCTATGTAGGACTAACAGACTTACAGAAAGAAATTTGCACTCAGTACTAAGTGAGAATACATATATATTTAATGAAGAATATACACGGAGGCCTGTACTACCTCCTGGTTACTTTAAAGTTGAACTGAAATTAGACTACGAGTATCCAGGCGAAGGAGACCTGGTGCTAACTGGACATTGCGATCTGGTTAGGTAGCTATGAAAATAACTGGCTCTAATTAATTCTAACCATTGTCCATAAGGGACTCTTGAGAACCACTAGCAGAGGGCGTATTGGTAAACAATTGCCATTGCCAGCAGGTAAGGCAAATGCAAGGTGTCGAGAAGGGACCATCGACAATCACTACTGTATGTGGTAATGTTGGCGCAATTGCAATTAGCAGCCGGTAATGCAAAAGGGTTGATGGCATCTTTGGAAGCTGGTGAAGAAGAACCTCTGGAAGATCTGGAAGGCGTTGATTAATAAGCTGAAAAGCTTCTGGTAGGTTCTGAGGACCTGGTGTTCAACAGACAGCTCCAGCCCACAAGGTGGTGGAGCGAGTTGGTGGAGTAGGCTCCTTCCGGCAGAGTTCAGTGTGGTGGAGGGATCTACAGTATTTAATATTTAATGTATTTACTCCTGTATAGCTCCCCTTTTTTGCCAAAATAAAGAAAAAAAATTCTGGAGTGGGCACTATACACTGAAAAAAATGAAAGGGGAGTGGTACCCATAAATAGTCCAGGGGTGTTGAGGAAAGTGGCAGGACTGTCTGTTGTCTCATCTCTCCCTCTTACTCCTCACCCTTCTCTCTCTCTCTCTCTCTCTCTCTCTCTCTCTCTCTCTCTCAGTGACCCTTCAGTTATGTGTAGGTCGAGAAACACCCCCTCCCCTCCAACTAATGGCATCCTGTCATCCCTCTTTGTTCCCATGGGAGTGGCTAGGGAGCATGTTCTCAGAAGGGGGAGGGGGGCCCTTTTTTGTGATAGGGGTAGTGTGACATCCTAGCATACTTGGTGGGGGGGGGGGGGCGCGGGCACTGCTAAAAGGAGAAAAAAAAACCGAATCTGGAAACAAGTAGTAGGAGTACGACTGTTCCGGAATTTTTATTTTGGCTTTTTGCATTTAAGTTATTTAATTAAAGCAGTTTCAAAGCATACCGCAATCACCACACATTAATGTAAAAAAGAAAGATTTGTTCCATACTTACTAATAGGGCGCCATAAATTTTTGGTGCAATTTTATTAAAATTTTTTTTCCAGGAACTTTTTACAAAAATCATGGTGCGCGCTATACACAAATAAATACAGTAGTCCGACTTGTCTCCGGGCAGCACAAGGACTTATATTCTCCTTGTCTGCAGACCCTCTGTGATGCAGTGGAGTGGCGAGCACTGCCTCTTGAGCACATCCTCCCGGACAGGAGGGGAAGCATAGGTGGCCTCAGCGCCGTCCAATGTCATGACCTGTGCAAGGAACTTTGTCAGGATAACTCCGATCCCATGGAGGTCTTCCGGATGTAGTCACTTGGCGTCTAGGGCAGTAATAGGATGGACACGCCTCGTCAATACACCCGTTGTGGTTCGGCCCAGGTGGGGGTATGTTAGTAGCTTCACCTTCCTGCATCTAGCTGAGGTTTGGGCTCCCTTGGCATGAGGGAGTCAACCTCTGGTGCGGTATGCGAAAAAGGGTCATCTACCCTCTCTTCCTCTTCTTCAAGGTTGGTGTCTGTGGTTTCAGTTTTGTGGTCCCAGACTCCAACGGGACACAGACGCATCTGCTCTCTAGTCACTTTACTGATGCGTAAAATTATCTCTGGGCATTGTAGCCTCGGGGGCATTGTGTCGACTCTATCCAGAGTCATACATTATGTGTTAGCGGATGTTGAGTGCCACAAGCTGTATTTCTCTGCTAACTCCCTGAAGTGCTGGTAGGGTGTTTGAGACCAGATTAGCGTACACTAATCTCTGGAGGTCTACGATGAGCTGTAAGGTGATGTATAGTGAGCTACAAGTGATAGTAAGGTTAGTAGGTTAGTCCACAGATTGAACTAGTGAGGCGATTTCCGAGATATATTTAATAAATGCTAAACCCTTGCTGTAAGAGACACTAACCGTCTTAGATTAGCCGCTGACCACAATGGTCGTGAATTTAGGGCGTGGCTGGCTTAGTCTAACTGCCAAGGCGTCTACTTCTAGTTGAGCCCCACATTAAGTACCATTAATTGAGGCCTGTTCTCACTTATTTGTGACCTATCTACTGTCAGTGGTTGAATGCAAACCCTGGATACAAGACAACGTTAACGTCCTTATAAGTCACTCAAGTCTTTTGAATTTAAATAGCTAATACCTGGCTAGGATACGGTTCTCCACATTTGGGCTGAAATTTACACTTGGGGTTTGGTTGCATTTATCCTGGCCCAAAAACTAGGGGCATGAAATTTAACAACAAATTTGACACTATAGGTCTTCTTATAGGATGGTTTAGTTTTGATCACCTTGAAAGTTTTCAACCATCAGATAGCCAGAATTGCGAGAGGCATCAGGGTAAGTCAGAGGCCTTATGATTGTTTAGGTGCCTGGCCAGTATACAAATTAGGCCTGGTGGGCTTCCTAGCAAGCCCAGTCAGGAATTACAGACAACATTTCACAGTGACAGTACCTTTTTGCTGGAGGGAAGAGGCGTACTCCTCCTTGCTGGTTGGTTCTCCGTAGTGCTGGGTGATTGGTCAGCAGTTGACTCCAGTTGCGGTGCAGTGGTGCTGATGTACTTGTTACCTTTGTTAAGTAGGGGAGAGGTCTCTTTAAGGGTGTTTTAACCAGGGTCTGTCAACGCCTAGGAGGGTATTTCCATACCGTAGAATTGCCTCTATGGCTGGATGTTCTCTACTGGATAGTCTCACTAGGGGTAGAAACAATAGCCTAGTGAGATGGGGTGGAAGTGGGTATTAATATCACTTACTGCAATTTCAAGAGAGGGTAATCTAGTTATCTCATCTATGTCTTTGAAGTCCTTCTTTATCAGTTTCTTTGCCCCTCCTTGACGGGAGTACGGCATGATGAAAGAATTAACCTAAACTGTCCTCTGAAGCTAAGCCAGGATATACGTTTCCTATTGTTTAATGCTGAATATACTGACTTGTGACGTGAAATCACACTGTGTTCTGTATCCAGCCTTGGCAAGCGGTGGATGGAACTTCCAGCCCTTTCAAGTGGTGGACAGAGCTTAGGATATCTCATCACTTTATTGCAGAGGTATTCAGGTGTGGTATCCATAGTGGGTTGTGTGGAATATAGCGGTTTAGCTCTCCTATTCGCCCTTTGCAAGTGGTGGCAGAGTAGGAACTGCTCAGTTTGCTCGATTCAACTAGTGGAGAAATACTGAAGGTGTTTTGGGTGATCCTAAGATATACCAAGTTGGCAGAAGTCTGTTTGCCTCTTAATGTGTGTGGAAATACCTTGGTTGTTTTACGTGATCAACTGGCTTTTCCCCAGAACAACAAATAAAGTTCCTTAAAGGTCTAAAAAAGTTAAGTTCAAGATAAAGTTAAATCTGTGGGCAAAATTGTGTGATAATAATATATTTAATTCATACGTATTGAGACATGGTGGTTCCGCACTAACTCCTAATCTTACGCAATATTACCTACGTTAACCATAGTCTGAATAACCAGGTGAAGGCAACCTGATGCAAAGCTAATTGTAATATGCGAGTGATTAATCTGGCGAGAGAAGATTAATAAAAGGTAGAAATTTAACCTAGCTTATTACTGGAGGAGGGGGGTGGGAGTGTTCTGATGGAACAAAGCGAGGAATCAATTACCAGAAGAGCAATTGTATGTGTTGTTCCACTAGTAGGTGGGCAATGGGGAGGTCCAGGAGGGATGTCATCTTGATAGTTACCTCAAGGAGTTCTGGATGTTAACCAGGGAAGGGAGGTTAGTGAGAGCGGCATCTTCTGGAGCCTCTGGATGGCGGTATCTTCAAGTTGCTGCAGTGTCTGTCGAGCTGGTGGCTGCTGAAGAGGTCTCAAACATTTGGTTGGTGACGTTTTACTGGTGTGAGGAGATTCCGGCCATTACAGCGGTGGGTTCTCGAGGTCTAGTGGGCTTGCTCACCCTTATGAAAGTCTCCGGCTTTGGCAAGCGGTGGAGGAAGGTTTACAAGCACTTACCCCTGGCTGCTACCTCTGGCCTTCACAAGCAGTGGAGGTGCAGTGAGTTGCCTTCGTTGGTTATGCTGACCCTTTTATACTAAATTCTGGAGCAAGGCGAGGGATAACTAGCCTCATTCTTGGGGGTTTTAAATTCTTGCTGCTGAAGGGGTGCCATTAATTTCTTCTCTCCTATGCTAGAGGTGTGACCCTTTATCGCCTCGTTGTGAGGCTCTGGAGGCTGAAGATGCTCCAGTAGAATGCATGCTGCCCTCCAGTGGCATGTTTTAGAACTGGTGTGACCTTTTCTGGAGGGTGCCAGTGGCTCTGTATAGTACAATTTTCGAAAGGGTGGTTGACATGACTGCTTCTTGGTGATCTAGGCGAACAGTACTGATGCATGATGCTTTTTTTAACAATGGTGATTTGACTTCAGCTCATTCCTAAGCATAGCCTTGCATTTGAGTCCTCAAAGTTTGCATTGCCATTAATTCTGACATGAGATTTTACTGTTCACTGTTTAGGATGAACATTCTGGATAGGGTAGAGTGTACTATTCAACCAGCCCACCGTAACTATGTATTTCAAGCAAAAAGTACTTTTACAGACCGCTCGATACCAAGCATCTGTAGTAGGGTTCTTCGTTTGTTCTCTCTCTCCAGCCAACCGGTGACGTCGCACCAGCAAGATATGCTTTTCGCCACCCCCCGCTCTACGACCACCTCTCGGAGCCCCAGCTTGGGACTTATCCTGCCACACCTGCTTAGTCACCCAAGCACTGTACCCGCTATCTGCCATTCTGCCTTCATAAGAGTACAACAGAAAATAACACATCACAAAATCTATAGACATAATTACACAATCTAGCTAAGGTCGGAGCCGAGTCACAAGCTCGTAATGTTGGTTTAAGGATGCCGACTAGGGCGTAATGCCAGCCATGTTGAGGCTGTGGTAGAGAAGGTTTGTTGACTGCTACTTAGGGAGTCGAACCTGTGACTCTTAGCGTTAATGTAAATTGGTAGCATACAGTATATCCGAGTGGTTTGTTTAGTAAAAGAAGAAGTGTACATTGACCATCGTAACGTCAGCATCATGAAAGACAGTTAAGCAATGCCAAACTGTTTACAGGGAGGTGTCGTGTTGGGGTGTTTTTCATGCGTAAATACAGAGGCACGTAGGCTGGCATATGGGTGCAAAGTCAGGTGTGGATAAAACAACACTAGGGTGACACCTTACATTGGATATTCCTGAGAGCAGAGCTCTAGCTGGTGCTGACTGGCAGTTTGCAGGTGATATTGGTTGAACAGCGGCCAGCGCTGGCTGCGGCAATGTCGTACCCATATAGTACTCCAAACTAAAGAAGGGTACTAGGTGTGGAGGATATGCGATGAGAACTGGGTCTTAACGTAATAAGGAATCTTGGTACTGAGTAATTAACCAGTATATGACGTGAGGTTTACTAGATGTTGACGCATGCCACATTGCTGCGCAACCCGTTTGTTCACACTACGGGCGACTTCAGCCTATCAACGAGCAAGCAAAAGCTCGGGGCAAGTCACAAACAGTGGGAAACTACTTTTCACGTGCCCACTGAATGGAATCCACGTGTTTGACAGCTTCAGACACTTAAAAATAATTAATGCGATTAATTATGAATTGTACTACCCGCCTAGAATCCGGCATGTGAGCGCCACTCCTGCTAGCCAAGATTGTTTTACCCGATGGGCCACTACTTTGCGATTATTTGACAAGGAAGTCTACACCGATACCACAGGATTGCAGCATCTCTGCTGCCCTGTGACGTCACAACCCACCTGCCTCGGACCACGGTGGTAAATTTGTCGTCGCCTAGGACCAGGGAGATAAAAAATGTGCGGCACCGCCGCAACCCTGATAAACTAGCCTCTGCGATGAAAGGCTACGCTACCTCTGGAAGATCGCTGATCTAGGGATTTTCGAATATAGGAGGAGGCACGAGCACGCCTCTCGCCAGACATGCCGAGCTTGCTGGCCACATAGGTCAGCTAGCACTCCCCTGGGTCTGACCAAGACCTCTCTCTCTCTCTCTCTCTCTCTCTCTCATGTCCTACAGCCTGCAACGGCTCCCGCCTCCCCAGCAGCTTGAAAAGGCTTCAACCTCCAGCAGCTTGCAGAAGGCTCAACCTAATCCTACAACAGCAGACTGCACGGCGTTCCAGAGGTAACACGACGTCCCCATACCCTGTAACCCTTTTACCTCAGTCAAATTTCTCAACACAACGGTAGCAGGTCACGACGTTTTCCTTTCTGGATAAATTACGCTTTAAAGCATGTAGTTTAACGTACCTTTGTAGATAGAATAATTTTTATACTATTCTTTTAGCAGGCTCACCTTCACCTGAATTAAATAACGTAATTGAATCAATTTTATTTAGCCTGTCTAATTTAACTGGGACTTCCCACCATAATTCGTAATAATAAATATTACATTAATTTTGGAATTTGTGTCTATCTTTTTAACTGTAGTTCCTGTTTCACTTGAGCCAATGTTATTGTAACAGTGAAAGTTGTTGCATCGAAACCCAACTGAGAATTAGTCATATGAACTTTTATTTAAAAGCTACTTAAACAATGGGGCCACACTCTCGTAGAGATTATATATATATATATATATATATATATATATATATATATATATATATATATATATATATATATATATATATATATATATATATATATATATATAAAAAATACATGTAAAAAGGAAAGGGTGAATCTAAATCAGGAGAACGTATCCTGAATAAAATAGTATTAAATTGTGTGTACTGAATATTACGTGACTGGTGGTAGTCACAGGACGTCACGTGTTGGTACAATCTAGGTGCACGTGTGTCTAGTAGCTTTTGACGGCATCAATGTACCCTGTAGACACGTGTCCCACCCCAAGTACTGTTCGTTTTACTTGACCTGCCCCGTTATGAGTATTGAGGTCAATGATGGGACAAAGTCGTTTTAGTAGTGTGTGCAATGTAAATGCGCAGGAATGAATCATGTGTCAGTTATTAACATTGGTTTTTTGTTTTGTTAATACACAAAGTTACTAAAAAGTGTCAATGTCTGTCTCATCAGGTGTGCATTAGTTAGGTTTCAGTTATCATGCACAACCATGCAGTGCTGGTACCAGATTCTTTCCATTCCTTCCCTCATCTCCACAGACAGGCATTATGTGGGGAGAGACAGAGAGACGCACGCACGCATGCATGCGAGCACGTGCGCACGCACATGCACGCACACACACACACTTGATATGAATCTTCATGAGCAAAGAAGAAAGAGGATGAAGGAGGCAAGAGGCACAATGGCCAGGTGTTGTATATGTGCGAAGGAGTGCACATACATTTACACTAATTCTCTCTTCTCCGGTCCCTGTTAGGATAGGTGCATGCACAGTAGACCAATAGAGATTTTTCCCTGCTCCCTCACCCCCTTTCCGCCCTTACTAAAACTCAGGCAAAGCCAGGTGTCAGACGCAACTTATACCTGGCCAAATAAATTTATTTCCATGAACATCGTGGAAAATGACAGTCGCTCCTCATATTGGGCCATGCAACCCAAATTAAAATATCCTACTGGGAATTGTGAAAATATTTGTATGGATGAATATTAAAGATCTGCAAGGCCTCTAAAATGAAGCTTGAATCTAATACCGGTTTGCAGTTCAAGTTTAGCTCATAGTTTTGACCAGGCTTTATAAATTAGAACTACATACATCCAACGACAGGTCACATGGCTAGCAAGAGATAAGATTGTTTTACTGCTTACAAAATAAAATTTATCTTTTATTTATAATACGTAAGTATATTACATTTTAATATGTTCTATTATTAAAATTATTCCTCATAACTGCAAATATGAACCCAGATAACCATCAAAAAACAAACATCTTTACTGTAAAACATACTTTTATTTGTATGTAATGAACACAATTGAACTTGGGTTCTAAGCTTTGAAGCTTTTCAGTGTTCCCTAGGGCTCAGCAGAAACTAAAAATCCTAGGATCGTAGACCTCTAAGTATGTATACATACATCCTAACAGATTTTAATACTTTACCTTCTCATTTTCTTGCCGGTGTTCACCTTCCAGCTTCTGCAACCTCTGCTGTATCTGCCTGTAGTCTACAGACAACATGGACATTTGTCGTTCCTTCTCCTGACACTGCAAGTCCGCTTTCTGCCGCGCACTTTTTTCCTCGTTCAACTTTGCCTGTAAGGCTGGAAATACATGAACACACACCTGATTACATGATAGACTGGAATTACCTATGTTCAAAAGTTAACTTGAGACTAATACTAATTCCATAATTAACTATAGGAAAATTTATATACTATACATTACCTCGAAAAATACAATCCATTCGTCCTGATGCAAGAAAAAAAACATTCAGTCAATTCTACTTCCTATTTTAAAAATATTACTGATCACTAGAGACAAGACTAACAGCAATAAAACCAATAACTATAAACTGAAGACAGACCAAATAATTTCCTGTTAAAAACATAATATAATTTAAATTAACCAGACAGTATAGTTTAATCACATAATGAAAAAAATTCTACTGCCTACCAGTGGTTTTAACAACTGTATAAAATTTTTAATTACATACTACATACTATTACCTAATTACACTTAAACTTACTCATTTTCTGACCATGGTGGAGAATTTTACAAAACAGGTATAATTTATATTTAAGTTGTTTTACAAGTGATCAAAGATATTTTTATATATATATATATATATATATATATATATATATATATATATATATATATATATATATATATATATATATATATATATATATATATATATATATATATATATATATATATATATATATATATATATATATATATATATATATATATATATATATATATATATATATATAGTGCTAGGTAGTAAAAGGTGCAAAATAAAATATTAAAAAATTCTGGCTTATAACAGAGAAAACTGAATTTTTCAAATCTTTAAAGTCTGGGCATTAAAAATACTTGAAAATCCAAATTGTGGTATTGTATCTGTACTAATATGTATCATAGTATTATAATGGCATCAAGATGATCCATCACATTTATTCATTTCTTGACGTGCTTACTATTGACAAGTTTTATGCAGATGTGTGCATAAATATTCACCATGCGAATAAAATTAAAAATAAAAACCATTAAAACCAAAATATTTACACACAGAAAAGCTTGCATTTACTAATCTATACAAAGCAAATATAAATATCACGAAAGGTGATGCATTCCACAATACAGTAATTTACAATAAAAGCACACACAAAAACTATTTCTCTGCATCGCATGCCAAAATTTTACTCAAATACGAATAAATAATTTTGTATTTTATTACTTTTGTTTTTTCTTACCTAACCACCTTTTAGTTTCCTTCCTAAACACTATCAACTTTACTTGAAGCTTGCTGGATACCACAGCTATATTGAGTTTCAAAAAATGCCAAGCCAGATACTCCTGCCACCCCACGCAAAATCATGTGATTATACAGAGTAAATGAGCGTATAAAAAGTGCAAATTTCAGATATAGACGTGAACTTATTAGAAAATCTACAGAAGAAACCCGCTAACACGAACCAGCTATGGTTTCCGAGAAAGTGATATTTAGTGAGAGATGGTTGTAAGGGAGGATCTGGGAAATTTTTGATTGACATCACTGATCCCTACTTGTCAAAATGTGCAATTTTTTACATGACTTCTACATTTGTATATCAATGGCATGAAAAATGTAATTTTTTAAAATTAAACATAGAAGTAGTTTAATAATACTCAAGAGGCATCTACTTAGCCTCCACATGTCTCAAAATATCAAGCACATTGAGTGGCACGAGGTTTTGCCAAGTATTTTAAGTCTGTGTCCAATAATCTAAGGCGTAAAATCAACAATGTTTGCACGGAATATTAACTTAATTCAATAGAAGTCTCCTGAAAACAATAATCAGATGTGTACTTGACCTTGACACACCATGACCAACATCTATAGCACGCTCTAACATCACGACAACCATTGCCACCTCCCAAGAAGAGTGTTAGGCTGTACATGCCACAGGCTCTCCCAGTGTGATTCCCATGGATTGGCACATAGGCTGGCTGCTAACGCCACCTAGGCGACAACCAGCATCACACCCCAGCGCACTCCTAACTCTCAGGCCGCTGACCGTAGAGGGGAACATAGCCTAGTGCTCAGCAGTCTTCAGCCTTCTTCACTTTTCTCTCTCCACCTATCCCTGTACCTCTCTGCTTGCCCTGTGGTTAGGGTATAAATAGGACCCTCTGTCCTTAGTTTGGGGCTGACTTGTGTAGCTCTTGTGCAGGACATCACCATGCCTGGATGTGCACCAAAGCCATCAATGTCTGCTTAGATACGCTTTACATCACTATTCTCAATAGCACCTTGCTATTCCTTGCACTCAAATCAGAGTACTGAAAATCTGGGGTTACCATTGCCCCAAGAACAACAGCATCATCAGAGACTGTTCCAAACTTTTTGTTGGCAAACGTAGGTTTGACCTTTGATACTAGACAATGTGTTAGTGCACTGGCTCAGTATCCCTCTAGACTAGGCAAAGTCCCCTTAACGAGATCTTTAAGGGCCATATGGACCAATGCATTTGAACTTTGAACCCTGGAGGCATCTGGCCCTGACTCAACTAAGTGTTAATCTTGGGCACTGTGGATTATGTTATCACATTTCTGTCCTGCTCGGTGATGATGCATTGTAAACAGCTGTGGGTACACAGATATGCACAGTCAGAAATGTTATGTTACTTTTAGGAAATGAAACAAAAGAGTAAAGATAATTTTATTGGATTCAGTGAGTGTCCTATAGGCACAATTGTAGATGTAAGTAAAGTAACGTACCAGCATGGGGGAAGGACAGGTTCTGGCATGGTCCAACCAGGAAGAAACAAACTTCCTGGGGCCGATGTCTTGCGGGTTAACCCCAGCTGGAGTCCTACCAATCTAGTGGTGTCTATAGCGACATAACCAACTGGAAGGTGCACCTCACGATCGACTGTGTTTGGACGTGTAATGACTTGTGGAGAGGGCCATCTAATCCTCCTCGGAAAGGTTGAGTGAGCAGTGTGACCAGCTACTGTTCTCAACTTCCCCTTAAATGTGTCTCAGCATTCCTCACACAAGGCTTCTATGGTTCTCAGTAAGCAGCACTACCAGCTTGACGATTGAGTCATTGTGACCCAGTGTACGTTATCAAGACTCAGGAGCCTATTGAGAGAGAAGTTCTCTCTCTCCCCTTGCTATAGTGGCACAAGAACATAGCACCAACAGCCCGCACTAAACAACAAATGTTGACAAGAGATGGGAACACCTTTAAATGGGGACGTGCTTAGTTTCTCTAACGTGATAGTCTGTGTGCATCTCTACGTACTTGGACAAATTTGCATACAAAAGGCAAAGCAAGTAGGGATGGCATGAAGTAAAGAGAATAACCAGACCACAAAGCGGTAACTGGCAGATATGATTTATTCTGCCTTTAGGATTTTACAAAACTTTTATCTTCGACCAGTGCCTGCTAATGTCTGATGGATAAGAGACAAAATTTGCCAAAGATTGCAGCTGAAGTCTGTACTCCAGCTCTCTGCTCCCAACTGCCTCTTCTGAAGTGTGTGCAAGGATAAAGAAAATAGCAACATTGAATGCCAGCTGAATTTTGAATGTCTCGCATGCACTATCAACTGAGAGCATGCAGAATGGTTATTCAACAGGCAGTGTGTTTATGGCAGGCAAGGCGGTGAAGGGAAGTGTCGGCAGCAGGAGAAGTGAAATAATATACCCCTCCAATTCCAAACTGATTGGAACCAGAGTGAGGGCAAAAGGACACCATGCTGGTTCCTAGGCAACAAGTTCCCATCCTGCCAGCCATGTATAGGGAGTAAATTAGCTCTGCGACATATCACGAGAAGCTTACACAATACAGGCCGCACGTCTACACAACAGTTGGTTTGTTAGAGATCAGCAGTGTTGCCAACTTAGATGACTTTCAAATTGTTTTAACAGACTGTTTAACTAATAATTATTTCTTATGGCACGCAAAAGAATTTGGCAAATTAAAAAAATTACACTGTAAAAACTCATTTATAAGTTTATAAAAGTGAGTACTAAACTAGCGATTTATTTTTGAACAGCAGAGGTATCTTCCTGATTATCATTTCTTGAAATCATTCCCTTTTACACTTAATACATACTGGTTATTCTTGGCAGGGGAAAAAAAAGAGGGTATAAAGAGGGGGGAGAAAGATGGGGGGGAATAGGGGGAAGGGAAAAGATGAAGAAAAGAGGGGGAGAAAGAGGGGAAATAAGGGGAAAAGAGAGAGAAGGGGAAATATGGGGAAAGTGGAATTAGGGGGGAAGAGGGAAATGAGGGGGACAGATGGGGGAAAGAGGGAGAAGAGGAGAAAGATGGAGAAAGCGGAAAAGAGAAAGGGGGAGGGGGAACGAGGGGTAGATGGGGGAGCTTGGATATGACACTGAGGACATATTTACTATCGCAAATACAGAGAAGTTCTCTACACTTTCAGCCAATCTTTAGGCGTCAATTTCACCATCCAGTTCAACACCTACAGATTCATGTCTGCCAGTCTCATGACTCTTGCACAGAATCTAACGGACGCAGACTTCCAGACGACTGCTGCATTCTTCACCGATCCCTGGCAGCTCTAGCTGGTGACTCATAAAGGTGTGTTCCAATATCATTATGTCACGAAATTGGGACACAATGAGCCACAGCTGCCGGACATCGTCGCCTTCCACAACCGGCTCACTGGTTGTGGCATCACAGAAGAGGACTACCATCACATGCAGACAGTCTGGGTGGTGTTTGGGCACAACATACTACGAGACTGCTAAAAGCTGTACCTCCAGACCAACGTATTGATTTTGTGTGACGTCTTCGAGAACTTCCGAAGGCTCTGTCTGGCCACATACAGGCTGGACTGTGCCCGGTACACTAGTGCCCCGCATTCTTGTTTGACGCCATGCTGCTCAATATTCTTGCCAAGCGTACCGCCAGTGTGTGTGTGTTTTGAGCTCACTGGAGAACATACTACAGACCAGTCAGGTGTGCTGGCTAGTCATCCGCTATGGTGCCAAGCATTAGTCTAGTTTATCCCCCCCCCCCCCCCTTCCAGTTCCTGCAGTATACCACACGCAAGTCATTTCAACATGTTCGGCACACTTGTTTGTGGTTTGGTTACAGTATGCTGAAGCGCATACAGGGGTCATATCTGCCCTGTCCCAAATACTGGCTGGTCGTACGGTAGGGAACATGTGGGTAGCCATCCCAATTCTGCACAGGCGTATGATCAGTGTCCTGTTGCATGGATGTTTTTTCTCTCTAGCACACTGGAGCACATGTAGGAGTTGTATGATATTTCTACCAGGGGTGCTGCTACTACTATTGAAGATGACTAGTAACATTCAGACCCCTACTGCAAGGGTTGATAACTTTCTCTTGATGATGGATGTACGTTACTAGTACCCACGATGCACACACTGTTTCACATTCACTAACTACAACATATAGTTCTACATAACCAATACCTGCAACCACTACTTTTGCAATATTTCTACACTACCACTCTTTCTATATAACCAATATCTACAATGCTTATTCTATCAGGCGTGATGTGAATGTGTAAACTAGTATATGTATTGCTTAACATTGAAATGTCTGGTGGTCCCAATCAAGCTGCTTTTAATCTTACACAATGTGCTGTAACCCCTTTCTCTCTTCATATTTCTATCCATCTGTACACTTGTCTATGCTAGCATCTTTCTTGGCTGTTCCTCATTTCTTTATTTTTTCTAGCTTGGGTGGTCTTGTTTCTGCGCTGTAATGTCGCCGGTTCAATTTGCTACCATCACCACTGGTAGTTATTTTATTTACTTTATATACATTGCATACAAGATAAAAATCTTTAATTGCTAGTGTTGGTGTTGGCAAATTGAATTGCCAGTCACAAGCCCGGAAGCTGTTCATATGTCATGTAGATGGTAAAACCAAGTGAAACACCGCAATGACAGGTAAGTGTGGCGACGCGCAGTGCACTGCCACAGGTCAGTTGTGAGCAGTGGAAGGTAGGGCTGGCTGCAGGTGGAAGGGGAGCTTGGATGAAATCTTAGCAGAAGAGTTGGACGGGGCATTCTGGTTTGTGGGAAGGCACAGAGAAAACCCAGGCTGGTGTGTCAGGGAGCCCTGGCTGGGTATCGAGAAGTAGTGGGGTAGGAAGGTAGAGGATTCAAGTTGACTGCCCCCATTGGGATGTTCGCTAGGATGAAAAAACTGCGGGTGGTAGAGAGGCTGGCGTTGTGTTAGGGATTGGGGAGGGAAAGTGTTTGGAATAATGGTTGCGGAGACTGGAATCAGGGCAGAATGCAAGAGCATGACGTAGAGACATTTGGTAGGATAGAAAAATCCATAAAAAAAATACATAAGATAGAAAAATCCAGAGAAAGTACTTAGGATAGAAATATCCTGAGAAAATACTTAGGATAGAAGCATCCAGAATGCAAATTCGAGAAATTTCGAGATGCAGTGGCCGCCAAAATGGCCACCATCAGAGTACTGGCTAACAAAGTGGCAGCCAACATACTGGCTAACAATATAATCGTTGGAAAACGGGAATTTGAGGAAAATTTTTCCAGTTTTTAGACCAAATCGGGGAAATTTTTTCATCTTGACGAAATCCAAGATGGCCACCACAACACCCCGGCTCCCTGCTAGGATGCTAGTTTCACCAGAAAAAAAACATTTTCCTACTACTCACACTACTTACGAGTGGCAAACCGGGACCTACCATCAAGGTAGTTATCGTAAGCGCTTCACTCTAGGAATACAAATCCACACCATAGTTTGTCAGCCAAAGTGTTCTACAACTCCTTCCCAATCTGAAAAGGCAGTAAGAAAAACTGAACACCTGTACCACTGACTCGACTTCGTGTGGGTGCCTCACCCAGGTCTTAGGCAAGTCTAAGTCTCTCTCGGTCAGTCCCAGTCAGAAAATGCTGGACGGTGGTAAGATTGGTGGCACCGATTTCTGGCGTTACACTGGAGGGTAGTTATTGGTACTTGCTTCTCCTCTAGTTGATTTGGTATAGCTAAAATGCCTTATGTTCAGCATGGTAAAAAAAGCTGACAACTTAGATGAGCTCTCCAAGAAACACAAAGAGCTATGAGAAACTTAAATTCTACAAATAGTGAGAGCAGCAATATTCATAACACTGAAAGCCATAGTCTACATATTAGCGACTCAACTGCTGATCCCTTTGTTTGTTGGACCCCTAATTAAGCTACCTGGTAAGGACCATCCGGTCATAGCTTTGATTTTACGAGAGGGTAACACTGTTAGGAATCTATCGACCGCAACTTAACATTAACCCACTTGCACCATGCACCTGGAACTGCTGCGCTATTCCACCGCACCAGACATTGGCTGCTGTCCTGGACCCCACCAACCAGGTGAGTATGCCTGCAAGGCGGAGCGCACCTCCTCTCATCAAATCAGGTACAGTACCTGGCAAAACGTCATATCGCTAGTGTGGTAGAGAATTTTGTCCCAAGTAGAAAGTCTACATGTCCGACAATGTATACCGGTCTGCTCCCGAAGCGGGAGTATATTCCCTGACCGGTACTCCAGGGCGTTGACCGCTTAAGGGCCCAGAGAATCTGAAATCACTAGTTTTATTGAAGTATCAGAGAGTGTAGATCCAAAGCTTCCAGCAGGGAAGAATGACTGGTTCAACTCACTCTAGGGTTTACCCACCTCTACCCTTGGTCACAGCGAAAGTTAAAGAAATTTACCAACGTGGACGACCTTTGACATAGCCGGCAATTTGATCATGTACTGCAGGTACCACATTCTGTTTACCTAATCCTGCAGAGTAACCAAGGTGGTAAGAGGCACAAATACCCCGAAAGGGGCAACAAGGAAACAATGGGGAATAGGGGGAATCAGTCTATTATTACTTCCTTTTCTCTGGGATCCATACCTTTCAACTTTTCAAATTCTCAATCAGTGAAACGTTTTGAAAATATCAATTTTAACGTAAACTGGACGAGTCATTTTTCCAATCACCTAAAGTACTTCAAAGAAAATTTCTTCCACACAGGCCTACTTCCTCATAGACTATTCACGGTAAAATGAGCATTTCTGAAAGCCTTGCTCAAAATTTACTTGTATACACATGTATTCCTCTGCTTTATGTAAAATTAACATTGCCAAGGACCTCATCACTAGTCATGCATCTATCATATGAAACAAATCATTAAGAAAGTAAATACTTTATAAACCTGCTTATTGAAAAACAGAAAGCAAAAGAAATAATTTAAAAGTTATTATAAATGGTTACCTAACACTTTTTATTCGACATTAAGAATTAAGATATGGAACTACTTTCGCTCCATCGTTACCAACTTTACTGAGTGAATGTCACTCAGTGCGCCCACAAATATATGCATGCAGAGGCAGTGACTTTCTTGTAAGGTACATTTATCAAGTGCACACTTTATTGTGAACAGCCATTACATGTTAATTTAACATTTTAACTCTAAATTACAAAATAAATATGAAGTATAAGTTAAAAATACTCATGGTCAAGACTTATTTAAACCTGCAGAAAATTCAGTTTTCACAATTTTTGGTTAACTTTGTGGGAATGGGTGTACACTAACCTTAAGTTCACAAAAAATCTCTTTGCAAAAAAGTGAGAACTTATTGTCGAATTGTTCACAGAAATACCATATTTTGGCGTGTATAGGCCACCCCTTTAAATTTTTGATGAAAAATGAGGGATAATTAATATTTCAAGTATAGACCACACTGAATTTTTTGAATTCCTGTAAATATTGTTAAGTCATAATTCCGTACAAACATACTAAATTCAGATTTAATTTCTCCCCTACAAAACATTTGCAACAGAAAATTTTAACTGCACATTTTTTCTTCTTTTCTTTCCTCTCTCCTTCCGATTCCCTTCCTTCTTTTACAGTTAAAACATTAAAATGTACTGTATGTTGACAAATTTCTAAACATGTTTAGGGAAAAAATAATTCTAGGCCAATATCTCATATAAGCTCCACCCCACTTTTTGTAGTCATTTGTTGTAATAATGTGCGGCCTATACATGCCGAAATAACGTGCTTTACAACAATGTTTTCTTTTGATTTTAAAAAACTTAACAGCTTAGTGTATGAATAAGAAATAATACTATATTGTAAAACAGTAAACAAACATATTTCAATACTTACCTTCACAGCAATTTTCCTTTCAATCAACTTCAGTTATGAACAGTTCACATTAACACTGTAGCTGTTGTGTTTTAAGTGTTATTTATAACAAACTGTCTCGCACATTATGTTCTTATAACAACCAAACTTAAAACCACATTTCAAACATAAATCCTAATTAATACTGTTAACTGGCTTTCATGTACTTTTTTGCCACTTCCGAATCAGGAAACGTCTTTATGAACATAGACCCAGCATGGTCTGGCACACTTCTTGGAATGTTGTGTTCGACTAGGAAAGATTTGAAATAGCATTCCACGCTTGTAACACTATCAACATCAGAATTTTTGACAAAAAACAATCCAATTTCAAATTATTAACACCACCTTTCACATTTCTAATGTATTTCTGCACTTCATGTGGTTGAAAGCATCTTTTCTAGAGCCATGTACAATGCTTATATCGCACCTACAAACACAGCAAAATGCTTACTTATCTCCTTTGTTAGACTATACATGGAATTTCTTCAATGAACTCGAGATTTTCTTATGTTTCCCACTCATTTTGCCAATTTCTGCGCTACATGACAATGATAAAATACTAGGGATGGGTTAAGTCGATTCTTAGATCCATTGATACCATCGATTCTTACATAATACTCTGAATCAATTAATAAACATTTCGGGGCATTGATTAAGGATTCCTTGCGTCTATATTGCATCATATAGCCTATGCTCCTATAAAAGGTATTTTGTTTTAACTGTTGCAAAATATGACTGCGAATTAATACAGAGCTGTCAAGTATTATGGATTTTCCGTAATTATTACTGATTTTAACATCCAGTTACGGAATTACAAAGGCTCGCTTGTTTATTACGGAAATCTATAGCCTTGCCAATGCATCTGAATTTTTGCAAATTTTTTTTAATTGTACATATTTACGGTACAATGTATTTTCTGAGGTACGGTAAATATGTAAATATCCTACTCTTACCAGAAGCTTGCATGCGAGTTGACTATTTCAATATTCTCTGCACAGAGCGTGATACATATATATGGTACAATGTATTGTCTGACATACAGTAAATATCTTTCTTTAACCAGAAGCTTGCATGCCAGTCGACAATTTTGGTAATCTTTGCAAACAGTGTTATAAACTGACGTGTGCCCGGATAGGCTAATAGGCACGGTGGTAGAGGATTTTGTCCGCTAGACCAAAAGCGGGGTGGTCGATATTAAATAGACAGCGAGAGACAAGGGGTGTTGGCTAGTATGTACTTATTATTGCTTCTTGGGTGCCATGGTCACAGTGGGTTGTACCCAGACGTAGTGAGCTTGACTAACGCCAAACTGGCGATTCCACAAGTGAGCGTTTGTCCAGAAGTGGACGTAATCCCAGCTGAATCCTGTAGCAGTGCCGGTTAACAATCATTTCACCACGGGATGGCACGAGGGATGAATTCGGATACATGGATATACAAATAAGATGGTTACTGGAGCAGCCACTACCGACTCGTGCCTCAGTTGGGCGGTGCGGTCCAGTTCCGCCTGTCGCACCGGAGTAGGTTGAGGAAGTGCACTCAACTGTCTGGCTGCAAGGAACGCTGTATTACGTTCCCTACATTTACGGCCCTGCCTATGGTTGTAAGGCATTGAGTCTCTGCTTACAGTATGCTAAGTACAGCTTGACGTGAACAAACTAAACACACTTTATAGTGTCAGTCCGGTTTTGGCTTGCTGACCAGTCTCTGTTAAGTATCCACTGATCACCCGCGCATGCGGGCTGATCAGAGACTGGGAGCTGTTTGGGTCACCAATGCCGCCACTGGATGTGCACTCACACAGAGATGGATGGCATGTCTCAAGCTACAGATATCCCAGCACTAACAATGCTGTGGGATAAGGTAATAACTCAAGACTGTCGCTTCTCCCTCTGGGTGAAGGTGTTGCTGGCGGTTGTGGCTCTTCCGTTCCTCTCCGCCAGCACTGGTACAGTGCTGTGGCAGTTGGAAAGCAACATATGGCCCTCTAATGGGTGTGTATAAAATATGGCGGATCCCTGAGCCGCCTGCTACTGAAGTTAATTCAGTTACAAAAAGTATGTTTACAAAAGTATGTTTATTGAGGGTTCAATAAACATGTGACGCGTGCTACCTCCTACCAGGCAATTGAGTGCTGAAGGTTACTACGCTGGCAAGGTGTAAGCGACCTGGTTCTAATGGAAAAGCGGTAAAGAAATATCTAAACGAGAAAAGATATAATACTTCTAAACTGGTCTAAGAAAGGTGTCATGAGAAGACAAAGTGAATTTAAAGTGTTAGTGAGCGTGCTTGCTGGTTGACTGATCGTCGAAGGTGAAGTATTTGCAGGGGGCATACTCAATGCCTCGAAGTTCTCTAGAGGTCCCAGCACTGAGCAGTGCTGTGGGAAGTCGCGAGAGAAGAACAAGAATGACTCTTGAGCTTGGCAGCATCCTAACATATAGTGGAAGCTTGTAGGCTGCAGACCCGGGGTGTGGGGGAGGCGTGATGTCATCCTGCCCTGGTTGGCGTGGGAACTCACTGGTCAGTTTTTCTGCTTCGTGCCACGTCAGTGGCGCTCGGCCTTGCCGGAAGTCTGGGCAGCTTGTTGGCTCTCACTGCAGGATTGGGGGGAGGGGGCGTGCCTGCAGGGTTGCATATCTGCCAGATGAAGCGAATACACTCTTACAAATATGCATCGCGCGATTACTATTCCACAGATGGTAGCCTGACTTGAGAAAGCAAAACCATGACGTGTTACACAAAATGACAATATGCACATGCGGCATGGCGGTGGGAGAGCGAACTACATAAGATAACTTTCTCTTGTACAGCAACAGTATTATTTTCTCATGTACATCTTGAATATTGCGATTGACGAAAGTGTAGTACATAGGGTTTCCTTAATTTTGCTTTGCCTTTTCCTAACTTTCTGGGAATCTTTATTAAAGTAAAATTTATACATTGCAGTATAAAGTCATAATTGATATATTTTCAAAACTATTAATATAATAGTTATATTTATAATAAATATTTATATTTACGATAGTAAATACGACTTCCCCAGATTGTGTAGTTTCAGTGTTTAAACTTATTTTTTTATATAAAATCTGTTTTAAAATTTCCTAATTAATCAGATGTAAAATGACCACTGGACTGATTTTAAAGTTTCCTACAAAAATTTTTGGAATGCATCTAAAAACATTTTTTTTTCTTTCGTTTATTACTCTTAGCCGGCATAAACTATACAAACTTAAGTAACCAAGGAAGAATGTGCTAAGGCGATTGTTACAGCAAGATTGTGGGATGATATGATGTCACAGTGATATCCCGAAGAAGTAAAGGCTTGAGAAGTCGTCCTAGGGCTAGACATCTAACATGGCCAGATGTGCTCCGCCCATTGGCGCCTTGATGACGGCGTGCGTGACGACTCCGGAGGGATGAGGATGGCCAGCGTCGTGTAACCAGGCGGAGGAAGGACGGTGATGTTCCGTTCGAATGGAATCTTCAGTGATGCCTGTCGTATTCGGCTTTGAAAATGCCAACGCCATTGCTTCCCGAAGCTGTTGAGTAAGACCTATCCATGGCACGAGTCAAAAGTATAGTCGCAACTTAGCAATCTTAGTGAAGTCTTTTGATAATATTGCTTAACTGTCAGACTTGTCAGAGGAACTGTTTTAATGAGGAAGTCAAGTTTAGTTTGTTGCTGCAGTATGAAAATCGCTTTTGTGATAAATGTTTAAATTGACTTTCCTTGGTGAACATTCCCAGTGGCCATTTCATTTTCGTGTTCTACTCCGAGAACAGTAATTTTAAATTACATGAAAAGAGAGTGACTATCTGATCTTTGTCTGCAAAATGGCATGCAGTAGTATTAAAGCAGATTTCATTTAGTTGTGCTCTCCATGTTGAATTTTCGGGTTTTCAAAGCAGTAATTCGCATTCTGATTTCTTTGGCAAAATTCCTTGGCACGAATTTTGAGTGCTATTCTATTTCTTTGAATTTAATTTGTCTTGAAGGGTTAGTAAACTTAAATATGTTCCTTTAATTAAAACTGATATCTAAGGGTATTCCGTAATTTCAATGCGTATGTTAGTTGTAAGATTTTTTTTTTTCAAGGTGTCTTGATTTACTAATTAATGTGTCTCTTAATAATCAATTTAAATATTTCAAGTTGATCATTAATGAATGCTGACCTAGGTTTTCCAAAAGGAATAACGTGTTTCTCTTTGGCATGTGTGAGCCAGCCTTCCTAAAGAATCTCAAATTGTATATTCCTCATCGTATTAAAAGTCTGCCTTTTTAATGGAATGTAATGTTATGAAGAAAAGTCTGCTACTTGATTTGCTGTAGGTCAGTTATATTCCGGGCAAAAGTAGGAAACACGCAGCTACACAAGTTTCAAACAATCTAAATTCACAACACCCACACAACCATTATCTTTATAAACATTCCCTTCCAATATCATAATAGTACATTATAACATAAACCAGTCTAAAGTTCCATGAAAAGTTGTTCAAGGTAAATCCTGCGAGTATTGATGGCAACGTCACATTACAAATCAATATCTCAAAAGTATGACACAGCTGTTGTCACTGGTTTTAGTTACCAACATTATTGTCGGCGTAAACATTGAATATCTAATAAAATTCTACAGGACATTTCATATAAATATGTACTGTATCCCACATTTTTTTCATTTTTTTTTGTATTTCATACTCTAAATACACAATGTGTATTTAGAGTATGAGACATTATTACTTTTTTTGTTACAAAAGTATGAGTCGTGACTAAAACAGGTTATTTCAGAAGAGAACTAAATACATGACTGGGAGATGTAAGTGGAAAAATGTGAGTTAAAAATTTATTTTATTTCTGTTATCTATTAGTATTATTGGTGCATGTGTACATAACGTACTGTATACCGAATTCGTAAGGCTTGGTGAGTACAGTGGATAATTATACTTTTTTGTCAATACAGTACTTCATTTTTTAAATGATCGGAGCATGTAATTTTCAATGATGCTAGAGAAGTTTTTTTTTATTTATAAAGTAAAAATTTAGTTTTGGATTCAGCAAAACAGACTTCTTTTTACCATTATTTACATATCTAGATTTTTTTTGGGTCACAGAAAATGCTCTGTGGACACTGACTTTCGGTCAAACCAAGTTAGATGGTTAGAGTTTCCACTGCATTTGTTTATAAATAATCAATACTGATTTTTGGGGGTAAAATTTTATGTGCATCCTATACACGGCTAAATACATTAAAATCAGTTGTGGTACTTTCTAATTGAGGAACTGAGCATGGCTTGGCCGATGAAGGAAACTGAAGAAAAATATCAATATAAATAAAAATCAAATTCCGCTCAATTGTAAAAAATTGAAGTTCTTAATTCAAAGTGAATGTTTTATCATAAATTGACTAAGTTGTCTTAATATTTCGGCTGTTGGTTAAAATAAAAATAAAAATTCATTTTTAGTTTATGTACGTTATTTCTCAGGTCAAAAATCCAATTCCGCACCCATTTTCCCGCACGTTTAGTTTTTTCTTGTTGGGCCATTGAAAAATGAATAATCAAGAATCCACTGTAGTAATAAAGACCAAGAGAAACCAAAAAACCATGAACAAATTCAAGTCATGATAAGTAAAGGTAGAAAGAAGATATCCACAAGCAAGTGACCTCACAGTGGCAAGACCAGAGCAGGACATAAGATGGTAATGAATAGCAGAGTAGTGCGTGGAAAAAAACTGACGGCTATGGAAGATGGGGGAGATAGTCTATGGGTAGTGGCTAGCTGAACCTAGGAAGATTCTATTTATTGCTAGACATGCGCAACTTGCAATACAGTGCTTGCCAAGAAAACACAATGCACAGTGATAAAACAAAACCTAACATACTTAATTGGCCAATTTCCATCCAATTCAAGACCTTATAAAGTATCTCAAGGTTTCTCAAAAATGGGTTTCCAAAGGGAACAAAAGGGGTTGCAGCAATGAGTTTACTATATGCTATATGCCTATCTTTTTTTTGAAAACCATTTGCAGTAATTGGGAAATGGTTTCCCCAACACCTGGATTTGAAGTATTTATCTAAAGCTATGAATTACTAATTTTACACAAAATCTCACATTTCCCCATTGATTGTAAATTTCCATGATTTTGAAGCACAAGGCATGACACCAAACATTGATATGCACAAAGCATAACCACAAAAATGTGGATCTGCACAAAAACGGTGAGACATACCTTTTACCACCTCAAGGTTGGCCTCCTCACGGCTGACAAGGCGGCTGCGAACTGTCTCCTCATGGGCACGCACCTCGTACTGGTACATGTTCTCAGCTGCCTTCAACTCCAGCGACAGAGAGGCGCACTCCTTTTCCAGACTGGACACCTTCTCCAGAAGAATGCGATTGTCTTCTGTCAGCTTGCCCTCACGCCCCTGAGTCTTCTCCAGCTCTAATTGAAGAGCCTGCAGCCTCCCTACACAAACAAAATCACTTAGTCAATGTACATTTTCTCTAAAGAGTTTTATAGTACGGTATATCTATATAGGCTGTTCACTGTTAATTGAAAAAGTTTAAAATCAACATTTGAAAAATATCACTGCACCTACATGAATAAGTTTCAATAGACAATTTCTGAAATGTGATCATTAAATTGGTAACAATGGAAGGAATGAAGTTCCTTGTCTTACCAATGAATTTTAACTACAGTGGAAGACCAGAATACCGTGGCCCGTTATACCGCGGGAAATTTATGCCCCCTGGCCTGAATAAATAAATATGTGGAAAGCGTGCGGTCAGGTATGTGAGTGGTCTGTCCGCGAGTGGCCATAAGTCACAGACGTTGATGGATGAGGCGGAGGGAGTAGGCCCGCGTTCTCCCTCCTTTCAGCGCAGATATATATTTTACTGATTCACTACAGCCAATAGTGTACGTTTTTCCATATTAAGTTTCGTTGGCGTGGTGCGAATATTTGACGGAAGAATTTCTAGTGATTCTTTTTTTTTATGTGACCCTATTATACCGGTTGTGCAGTTTGGTAGTAAACAGGCCAAAAAAATGATACTGTGGCAACCTTTCCATCTTATCAGGGCATTGGTGCGAGGGGGGGGGGGGAATGGCACGGCCATATTCCAAACCGTATATCATACTCGTAAGTGTCCTGCTGTCACACATTTACTGGCACTTACAAGTTAACATGAAATGTGCTTTATGTTGTATGGCGTTACACACTTAAGCAATCACAATTATTCTATACCAAAACATTTATAACTAAAGTAAGTTAAAATATGCTGGAATACTGTAGTAAAAGGGGATACCGACTTCTGTGGCGCATTCTGTATAAAACTGACTTGAAATGTGAGGGGCTCTGGGTTCATATTCGGGATAAAGTAGGGACTAAATCATTAACAGTGCTATAATTAATCTACCGGGTATAGCACTACATAATCATTATAATAATGCTATAGACACTTTCATTATGTGTATATAGCAGATCTAACAGTAGGTCTTCCATTTTCGAAAAAAAAAATTCCGAGCGGACAAGCTATTGTGGACAAGGCTTAATGCAGAAAAGCAGCCATTCTTTTCATGCCACACATAATTCACTTATTTTGTTTTAGTTTACCATTGTAAAATTCAAATCAGATGAGCAAGCGACATTTTTCACATTTGAGGCACTGATAGATCCCATCTGTAGTGCAAGCATGCTTCGTTTAATGTTATTTGTACATGAGCTTCCTTTCTCCTTCTCACTTCCTTAGAACCTAGCCGAGCAGGGGGTCGGAGGGGGGGTTAACCTCCTTCACCAACCCATGGACAAACAACTCGCAGCGAACACCGCCCTTGGTGGAATAAGTATATCCTTTGCCTGGAAAATGCAGTATTCTTTAGTAATTCATGCTTGAATGCATGTGATCCCCTTCATCGCTGCACGTTTCTCTTCTTGTTTCTCTTCTCGTTTCCCTCCCCTGGGTGCTGCCAAGTCCAGTGACGCAAATAAAAAAAATAAAGTTCCAATACCAAGGGGCTAAACGTTTCACGATTTACGGCGGTAAATATCAACACTTGCCCCATTTTTAAAGATAGGTGTCACACCCCATTAGAACATTGGCTTTTTTTTGCTATTGTACTCTGTCACTCCTGGAATAGCGTGGAAAGCTATAATGCGGGTCTGAGTAACGTCCCCAAACAGCCGCGTTATATCAGGCTTTCACTATGTTACGTAAACATTATTAATCCTGAAATTATTTCTGTATCTTGTAATACTTTGTCGCCTCGAACCTCACCTTAGTGGGAAAGGAAATTGGAGGGTGGCACCAAGGTACTCCCACCTCTGGGCAATGATGAAGCAGAGGCTGGGGCCTACATAAATGGGTTTGGTCACTTCTATAATAAAGCAATGTGCCTTAGGTGGCGCACTTGTGAACAATGTGCAAGTGGATACCCTGGTAGGGGTATAGGAGGGTGTGACAAGTGGTCTTAATGACATTGGTAGGCCAAGTGACGGTAGACGGTTTCTTCAGCAGTATTGGCGGCGGCGGAGAAACTGCACGTAGAACGTGCCAGATAAGGTTCAAGGTTGAGCTTAACGAGCTGGATGAGGACCCCTTCTGACATGCAGCTTCCTCCTCCTTCCAGGTGTATACCAGGTTGACTCCAGAACCACTACTACTGGTAGAGAGTAAAAAATAAAATGGATAGACCCATCCCATGTTCAAATTTTGGACTTGCATTTGGGTAAATACAGTACAGAAAAGTGAGACTATCCACTGCAATGTTAATCTTAAATTTGGCAGAAGAATACAACATAAGAAGGAAAGTAGATCACAAGCAGGTCTTTCAAAAGTGTTCAATTAATTGTGAACAGTCTGTAACAATAATATCAGACAGTACTGAAAGAAGCAGAGATGAACGTGTCACAGGCAGAGTACCTTCAAGCTCCTGCTGCAAGTCAGATGCATGGGTGCGGGAGCTCTTCTCCTGCGACAGCTGACCTTGCAAAGCTGCCACCTCTTGCTGCAGGGCATCCCTTTGTGACTGTAGGGTTGCCAACCTGATCTGCAGCTCCCCTTGCATCTGCTCGCTGGCCGACTTTGCGATCGTCAGCTCCGCCACCTGCTTCCGCAGCCGTGATGCCCCTTCCGACTCTGCCTTCAGTTTCTCCTGCATGTCCGACACCTGTAAACCCCCAAATTGCTCACTATACTCTATTCACAATATCATTCATACGACATTTTGTTGTATCACAACCATTTTATACTTTACATTATACAAAAAATGGCAAACACACACACCTACATACTGACAAAGACATGCGCACACAGTCAAAGACATGCGCACACAGTCACACAGACAGTCTCACAAAGAAATGACATTTTCTACGTAGATGTGTGATCATTAGGCTAATAAAACCTAACGACCACCTGGGCCGCTTTTGCTGGCTGGACCAGTTTCTTAAGTGTAGGATAATTGAGGATATTGATAAACCTTAATTGCTGTCAGCACGATTTGCCATGTTTACAGAACAAGTGGAAAATTCTGACAACCCCCAGGGCAAATGAAATTTGCAGCAGAAAATAAAGTTCATGGGAAATTAAGGGGTTTTGACTATTGATAGTGCACAGGTACCAATTAATAATTGACAATTATTGGAACTTGATGCACCATGAGCAATTTCATTCTCTTATCTAACCTCACTACAGCCCCGCCCCTCCTAAGAAGAGCCGTTACGCCGTACATGCCACAGCACGCCTTCAAGCCAGAGTTGGCTTTCCCAGCTGACGCTGCCTGCCACGCTGCAACCTGCTATGAATCGCATCGCCGCTCTCTACGCCTCCAGCTGCGAGAAGGGAACTCTCCGTCACCTTCGGCCATCTCCACCGGCTTATCACCGCCACTTTATGTCTGTTTTTTTTCTTTCTCCACACCCCGCAACCCCCGCAATGGCCCTATGCAGCACGTATAAATAATACTCTTAGTGCTCAGTTCAAGGCTATCTTGTGTCAGTCATCTACAGACTGGTCTGTTACTCTGCCCGAGAGCACACCAAGAGGCTGTCTCGTGCCAGTTCAGTAGCACGCCATTACTTTGCCTGAGCATCCACCTGTATTACGTCAAGCTTATCAGAATGTCACACTGCCCGAGAGTCCACAGACTTCAAGTCGTCACTACCATGCAGCACTTGTGAGTTCTCCTCTTCAAGATGCCACCTCGCTGTCCGTCAGCACACCGAATCCTTAGGCACTTTCAGCTACCTTGAAGCTCACCTGCAGTTGAATTGAGTTTGAGTACCGTATCCAGCTTGACAAGCTCCTCCTTGAAGTTCATCTGGCACATGCCACGTGCAGTTTCTCCGCTGCCGCCAACGCCGCCAACGCCGCCAAAAAAGCCGCCTAATACCTTCACTTAGTCCGCCAATGTCACACGAGTTGTCAGACCGCTTAACCTCATACCCACTCGCCCATCACTATTATAGAAGTGGCCACACCCGCTGGGGGCGTACTTAAAGCTTAGAAGTTATCTGGAGGTCTCAGCACTAGGCAGTGCTCGGGGAGGTCGCGAGAGAAGAAACAAGAATGACTGCCTAGCCCGGCAGCATCCGGACTAAATAGGTGAAGCTTGTAGGCTGCAGGTGCGGGCTGCGAGGAGGGCAAGCACCCTGCTCTAGTTGGCGTGGGAGTCGAAAAACTCTGGTCAGCAGTAGTCAGCATTTCTGCTTCGTGCCTCGTCAGTAGCGCTGCCTTGACCGAGGTCCGGTCAGCTTGTAGGTTCTCAGCGTGGGGTAAGAGTGGGTGGTGTAGCTGCTGGGTTGCGTAACCTTCAGGTGACTGAATTCGCTTATAAGTTCCTGTTGCCTGGTAGAGTGGGTAGCCGAGAATTTCATGTGTAAAATTCTCTCTACTTATTTCTTACCTCAATACCAGTGGAAGTTAGAAACTTAGCGATGAGTCGTAATCGAAGTTGATTAGTAGTAGGAGCAGCATGTGTCAACCTAATGAGTTAATGATTGGTTGCACCCTATAACGCCTTAAGGAATGGGACTGGGAAGAAGAACTCAGCAAAATTCCACAAGCAGAGGAAATTCGTAGTAAAAACCTGATGCAAATGTATGCTGCACGTGTCTGTCAAGCTTACTACATCAAGCGCAAGTACCCAGCACCTATGCAACTGCCTGGGGAAGCAATCCATGAAGGGGAGGGAGAGTGTGTCCCCTCAGTAGTAAAGCTCCTCATTTCCACGTGGGCTTCCACCCAAAATGAGGAGGCGCCTATGAAGCCATGGAAAAACACGGAACATCCTATGGGTTGAAGACAGCAATGGCCACAGTACATATTATACACTTGAAGAAAGTAAGGAGTCTCGAGATCGCACAAGAAGTTACGCAAAGCGTGCCACCACATGTAGAGCCAGAGCATGAGCGAATGATAGTGTGCGACCCCGCAGACACCTCTGAACTAGCCATGAGCCCTACAGTATCCCCCTGCCATGCTGCCACCATCTCCAGAGCCACCGTGCCGGCCTTCGCCAGCACCAACCCCAACTAGGGGGAGAAGAGAGTCCTCAACACCATCCCTGGCAGGCCAATCAGCATGTAGAGAGTAGCCTGCACTGCCCTCACCACCTCTATTGCACCCATCGCAGCAGAGGAGGGGAAGGAGTCTGCCGCTCACCCTCCAAGAGGGGAAGTATTCGCTACCCCTACAGCCAGGCAAGTCCGGAGGTGGCAGCCTTCGTGCAACAGGTCGCTGATCCTGACCCAGTGCCATCAGCACCACCCACCAGCTGAGCCTCGCTATTTGCCACCGCAACATAGAGTGGAGCCTTGCCAGGCCTGCTACACGAGCATCGAAAAGAGGCCCAGGCATTACAAGGAGATGCAGTGGTGCCTACCCCCCACAGCTCCTCCACCACACAATGTGAAGTGCCTTGACCATGTGTTAGTGTGTGAGAATAGGATTAAGTCTACGTGTTAGCCAGTTTAGTCTAGAGTATGGAATGTTTACAGAAGTAAAACCCCTTTTTTTGTGATTGAAAACCGAATACATCCTAGCCAAGTGTGTGCTACATCAAAACCTGCAAGGTAAGGTAACACCTGGTCATGTATTGTGCTCAGCCATACAAGACTGGACTGCTTATCTGTTCAGCCAATTCCTATATTTATGCTGTAGACCATGATACTAGCTATGCTTCCACAATGTGCACTGGCTCATGAAGGATGTAAGTACTATGTTGTTTCTGCTTTCTTTTATTCACTTGTTTTGCTTGCTTGTATTTTGTTTCTAGTTTTGCAACTTAAATAGTGTTACAAAGCTTTGCCTAGTGCCAACTAGTACTTTTGTGCCAACCATTAACATTAGTGTACCTTTCTATTGTAATATTTGTACACCCACCACATTCGTACTACTTTCATACAATCACTTTCGTACCACCTTTGTACTACTATTGTACCACTCATTTTAATTAGCTATTGTATTCTAAAGTATCTCATGCTAAGATGGCCTAACTTACTCAATTCTTTATCATTACTTATGTTTAGTAATGCACCTAATGCTTTATCTGCTAGCCCATTCCAAACCAGATTTTTGCTCACGTGTTTTGTAAAACCACTTTTTAAGATACTGTATTTGCTCGTCTTAAACTGCATTTCTCACTAGCATTTTACCACTCCAATTAATTCTTTCCTCTTACTGTGTGGCAATTTTATCTAAATCTCTTGGTTAAAACTTTGTTTAACCTTGTTAGATTATCTCACGTGCACAATGTAATTGTCTACCTATATTCATGTTGCACCTAATACTTTTATTCATTGTTTACCTTTGTGCAAATTACCTTTGTTCACATTGTCCAATTGTTAATTGTTAACATACTGCAATTCAACATATTGTGTAAACTTTGTACTGCCAGTGTCTTGTTACTTAAATCTTGTAGCCACAAGTACCTTATGGCAGTAATAATCTCTCTCTTTTAACCCAAGTTAATACTGTAGAGAAAGACAAAAATTTTACATGGACACTTACCTCAAGATAAACAATTGAATGGCTCCATCCTAACTGTTATTTGTGTATTTTGAAGTGTAACCAGCAGGATTTCTAACCCTGTAGCAGCTTCTATTTTTGATGTAACTAGGAGTTGCCAAACAAATAATTTTCTCACTGCACATGTTCTCACTAATTTGTTATTTACACAAGTTAACTTCTATCTAAGCAGACCGTGAGAGAATTTAGTTAGTTTCCGCAGTGGATTAGCCCTCCCTTCAGGTAGGATTCAAAAATCTAATACTACACTATACATTTTCACTAGCTTTGCAACGGGCTGTGAAATAAGTTTTCAATCACTTATCCCATTTAAAACTTCAACCTAACTGGGATATAATTGTACATACCAGACGCTAATCGTACCACAGTCTCGTACACAAGAGTACAGATTAGGATCTATCAGATCCAACCGTAAGTATACAATGTTTGGTAATACTGACCATTTCACTCCTATAGGCTGTTCATGGTAAAATGGGCACTTTTGAAAGCCTGCTTACGATCTACTTGTACGCATGTTGTGTATTCCTCCGCCTTATGTAAAATTAACATTGCCATGGGTCTCATCACTTTATTTGTGTGTTGGTCAAGTGAAACTTTGAAATTATTAGAAAATTTAATATGTTACATAATTCTGCTCATTCATATGACGCATTAAAAACAGAGGAAAAGAATAATTTCAGTTCACAGAATGGCTAACAATGTTTGGTTTAATATGAATTATTTCATCCTATTATTTAGCGCTTGCCCGATGGAAATATATGCACTTTTTATTTGGGTTAATTATTATCCATCGCCTTTAACATTCTTATCTGTACGAGTAAAGTAGGGGTGTGTTGGGGTTGAAAGAGACACCGCAGTAAAAAAAGAAGAAGCAGGGAGGAGTCAGTTATGAGAGTTGGTAAGGAAAGATGAAGATTATAAGAAAAGTTAAAAAGAAAAAAATGCATAGTATGACGCAGAGAAAAAAGAGAGAAAGAGAAGGAGGTTAGTGAGGGAGGAGAGAGATGGAGAGAAAGAGAGAGAGAAGAAGAGATAGACAAGAAGAAGGATAAAGAAGGAAAAGAGAGGAGGAGTTAGAAGAGTGAGAGAGAAAGAGAGAGAAAGAGAAGGAAAAGATGAGAGGAAGAGAGAGAAGAAGAGGAGTGAGAGGAGAGGAGGAGGAGAGAGGAGAGAGAGAGAGAGAGAGAGAGAGAGAGAGAGAGAGAAGAGAGAGAGAGAGAAGAGGAGAGAGAAGAGAGAGAGAGAGAGAGAGAGAGAGAGAGAGAGAAGAGAGAGAAGAGAGAGAGAGAGAGAAAGAGAGAGAGAGAGAAGAGAGAGAGAGAGAGAGAGAGAGAGAAAGAGAGAGAGAAGAGAGAGAGAGAGAGAGAGAGAGAGAGAGAAGAGAGAGAGAGAGGAGAGAAAGAGAGAGAAAGAGAAGAGAGAAGAAGAGAGAAAGAGAGAGAGAGAGAGAGAGAGAGAGAGAAGAGAGAGAGAGAAAGAGGAGAGAGAGAGAGAGAGAGAGAGAGAGAGAGAGAGAGAGAGAGAGAGAGAGAGAGAGAGAGAGAGAGGAGAGAGAGAGAGAGAGAGAGAGAGAGAGAGAGAGAGGAGAGAGAGAGAGAGAGAGAAGAGAGAGAAGAGAGAGAGAGAGAGAGAGAGAAGAGAGAGAAGAAGAAGAGAGAAGAAGAGAGAGAGGAGAAAGACAGAGAGAGAAAAGAGGAGGAGTGAGGCGAGAAGAGAGGGGAGATGAGAATAGAGTAGACAGAGATAGGAGAAGAGAGAAGAAGAGCGAGGTGAGAAGAAGAGAGAAAGGGGTGAGATGCAGAGTGAGAGGAGCTGAGAAGAGAGGAGAGAGAGAAAAGGAGAGAGAGAAAAGAGAGAGGAGGAAAAGAAGAAGAGAGAGGAAAGAAAAGAGGGGGAAAGAGAGAAGAGAGAGGAGAGAGAAGGAGGGAGAGAAGAGGAGAGAAGAGGGAAGAGGAGAAGAAAAGAAGAAGAAAGAAAGAAGAGAAGAAAGAAAGAAAGAAAGAAGGACGAGTGAGCACCATTCCAGTTACATCGAGAGTCCAGACATCCTCAAGAGGATGTTTGTCGTGCTATGGCTCGGCTAACGAACGGAGTATGATGCACATAAGTGAACACTTCATTTAGGCTCGCCGCCCAGCCGCCTCCTAGAAGAGCCGTACGCCGTTCACGCCACAGCATACCTTCAAGAAGGTTTTGGCTTGCCAGCTGTTGCAGATTGCTGTGCTGCAACCGCATCACGTTATGTCGCCACTCTCTACCCCTCCAGCCTTCGGCTGTGAGAGGGGAACTCACCGCCAGCTTTGGCCATCTCTGCCAGACCACCGCCGCCGCTCTCTCTGTGTCTTCTCTGCATTTTCTCGCTCTCTCTCCACACCCTGAAATCCCTGCGCTGGAACTGTATTCTACGTATAAATAGGAATTGCAGTCCTTAGTTCGAGCTTGTCTAGCATCTAGACTGTCACACTGCCTGAGAAAAAACAGAAGCTATCTCGCACCAGTTCAGTAGCACACCGTTACTCTGCCTGAGCATTCACTGGCATCACGTCTAGCTTCGTAGAATGTACTCTGCCCAAGAGTCAACCGAATCCTTCAAGTCGTCACTGTCATTCGCAGCACTGTCGATACTCTGCGTGATGCCGCCTCGCTGCCGCCAGCACACCGAAGCCTGCAGCACTTCAACTTGGCTCATTAAAGTTCCCGTATTTCATTCTTAAACACTTTGAAAACCATGTGCATCAATATGATGCATAGCTGTATTTTGATGGTCACGTGCATCACATTTGCTATTGGCTTTGTAACATCTATAGATTTTTCTTAAAAATATGCTCATTTTTTTTTATCTCAATAAACAAAAGTGATAAATTCAATAAAAACTACCTTGACCAAAACATTTATTTTACGAAACATATGGTGGCAACCAAAGTGTTTTTGTTTAAAAGCTTCAAAGTTAAGTTTAAGGCTGTCAAAATTCACGAAAGATTTATGGTGGTTTTTGTACCATTACAAAGAAAAGGAACTAGTATTTTTTATCTATGGGTTTGCCAGTGGGGTGGACTAGGTAGCAGGATATGCCTGAAAGAGACCAGCTTACTGCCAGCATGGAGTATTTTTTTCTTTGTTCTGCAGGCAAGTGACTTTTTGCTATTACCCCTCTGCTTGTCCCCGACCTTTCCCCTACCTCTTCACTCCTCTTCCATATTCAGAAAGTACATAGAGTAAACAACCTTCTCTCCTTTTAAGTTGTCAAACACTGCTGCCTACTGCTGACCCCTTACAACCAATCAAATAATTCCAGTTTCCCGTTTGTTCCTTTTTCAGTTTTCCTAGCCCAAACTGTTCCAATAATTTATTTCTATTCTACATTGTCATTTATCAAAGTCAAAAAAGGAAAACATTCCCGGGTCAATCCACTTGAATAAAGAGAGTGAATTAGTCTGCTGCATTATCCAAAGTCAGTCTTGCGTATACAAGAATTTTTTTTGGAAATTTAATTAATGAAAGAAATTATATTTTGCCAAGTGATTATGCCTAACAGAAGAATAAAATGTACATTATACTTTGTAGAAGCAGTTCAGTGCTCTTTATAATCAGGATTTTTGTATGCATTAAAAATATTTTGCTGATAGTCTATGGAAAAATTTTTTAACAGTCCATTTCATGAAAGTGGGGTAAATTTTGACAGTTCTAGAAAAGTAACATGGCCACACTGCATCCTTCCACCACAGCTTTTTTTTGTCACTGAAGGAAAACATGTTTGTAAAGAAATACGAGTCCAATTAGCACTTCCACTTTCCTCTTTCCTCGTGTTTCCTGTCATGGTAGCACTGAAAGTCTGACGTTAGCTAACTTCTTTCCAGTAATTAATTAAGGATATTATAGTTAGGTTGGAATTTCAACCGGTTTTATTTTCGTAATTGCTAAGTTTACATTGTTGGGGTTCTGTTAATTTTATTTCGGGAGAAAAAGGAAGCAATGAGGGGGTGTGTGGCTTAAGTTTAACGTCTTTTGTGAGATGGCATAGTTGTGATGTTCTTACGAGTGTGTTGCATTTTGAGTTGCATATTGTTTTGATGGAGCAGTGGAAAATTTTGCTCGTATGGAAATAACATTTAAATTATCCAGCTTTGGAAATTTTAATTTAAATGAAAAAACAAAACGTGATACACGCATCACAGTTCGTATTCGCACAGATGTAGCAATATACACACACGTGCACTTTGGCCAAACTTAAACTTACACTCTAATTTACAAGACAAAAAAACAAATAATATTCACACACTGCAAAAGTGTTGAAAGTGCTGCTTTTTCAGGCCACGTGCATTTCAATTATTGTACTAACTATTTACAAATACATTTACAAAACACTCAAACTTGCTGTAAAATTCGCAACCTCTTGAACATGTTTTTCTATGGCAGCACTTGCAAGTTTACTTCGCTAAAATCACATCTGTTCGTCACTAGCATTAAATAATTTATTTGCAGAATCATTCAGTAAAATCAACACTGCACACATTTCCTGAAACCAACATACACACTTAGATACGTAAATTATTGTCGCATCATTGCAGACGGCAGTTAATGAAAATGATGGAACGGGCAGTTTTACGATGCAGTAAACACGTGCCGATTAATATTAAATTTCACTTATTGTTTCCACCTAATCCACGTAACCTCAAACACTATAACAGACAAGTACTTCTTCACAACCTAGTCGACATGCACGTTAAAGAACTTGCAAATCATTATTTTATCTTGATGGCAAAAATGTACAACCCTTCATTCTTCGTTACACATTAGCGATCAAAAATAGTAACTATTTTTGGCATTTCAGCACAAAAATAATCACTACAAAATATTACGAAGTTGATATCTTTTGTTACTCTGCCATCAACACAACAAAATACAGTACCCTGGCGCACACAAGTGTTTAAAACGTTACGTTTAGCAAGAATGAAACATGTCGAAGCTGTTTGGAGTAAATGTTGTGTGTTCGCGACAACTTACTATATATTACTGTTATTTCATTTCAACAAGATACTAAATATACAAAAACAATATGTTTGTTATGCAGGAACGATAGTACAGGTACACTCCAGTCCTGCTGCTACCTAATGGCAAAGTAAATACTCAAGGGATGTAACAATTCCACTTTTCTTCGATTCTCGATCTCGATGACGATACAACTCTCGATTCTTGATTCCAAAACTCGTGATTCCTTTAGTAAGACACTTACTTTACACAAGTAATTGATATATAGGAGGGTGTGATATTTAATTATTTAAACTAGGCCTACACTAGTAGTAGGCATATTACTAACATAAATAATTATAACACTTGAACAGTGGGAACACATTCATATGAAATCCCAAAAGTTCAAAAGAGGCTTATGAGATACTATTGAAAATGTACATATATATCATTATATATTTCGTCCACATGGTTTATTCAAAAATATTTCCAAACCTCACTTGCCATGATAAATGTTCACCAACATAATACACTATTAAAATGTTTGCAAGTCTGGCACTTATTGAAAAGCAATCTTGGTTAACTTTTTTTAAAGCAGTAATTATTTAAAAGGGTCCAATTTTAAAATACAGTATCATTTTCGTAAAAACACAAAACAATTTTTCTGGAAAAGCAAAGAAATTTAAAAAAAATATATTATTTACACAAATAAATTTTAATGCAAAGGAATTATGAGATAGATACATCCATAAACTAGACAAGCAGTGTCCACGTAATATCAATATCATCTGCTTTTTTTTTTTTTTTTTTTAATAAGTCTTCTCCGACCAGTTCAGGTCTGTGTTTGTATTCATTTCTTGCACACTTTACACTCGCCTTTGCACTTTTATCTTTACATAAAATGTCCAAATCATAGACACTTTGCGGTCTTTTACATCGGTTGCAGCATCTTCTGTAATTTACGAGACTAGATATTTTATGAAACAGTTAGTTTAATGTGTCAATTTAGATATCACACATTCGTTTCCCGCACATCCGCCAATGATAGTAAACATGTGGCAGCCATAGATTACTGCACACATTCCAGTTGTGAGTGTTCACTTCACACAATTGGAGGAGGTTTGTTTACATTTGGTTTTGCAAGAAAAAATAATGTATTTACATGTGTTGTTGCATTTAGAACGAGTTCCAAGATTTAAAAATTGTCTCGAGATGAAATCTAGAATTTTTTCATATCTAGAATTTCCATAGACTCATGCATGTAGATTTTTACAGTGCCTAGGTAAATTTGTGATATAATATAGGAGAACAGTTTATTTCTGTTGAAGAAAGCTTATTTTGTGAGATATCGTGCATATGTTGTATTTCGTGTTATTTCACGTATTAACTTGTATTTCTGTGTTATTTAGTTTTATCGCGATTTACAAAACCGTGCCTCTAGTAATAGGTTATGTATCTGTAGGAATCAGGATTGAATGCTTTGATTCTTCGTCTTCCGATTCTCGATTATACGATTCTTCAAGAATCACGGGAATCGTGGAATTGAGTTTGACATCCCTAAAATAAAACACATTTGCCATTTTGGGAGTACCATCGAATGTCGATACACAATCTATTGTAAACAATTATTTGCAGATTCTAAAAAACTCAAATATTTGTGTTAACACAGTTTTCGTGCAAAATTTTGAGTTATGTAGAAAAAAAAAGGTAGATTGCGTGAAAACTGTGAAATAACGTCTAATTTTGTGGTATTTAGTGTATTTCTGGGTTCACCATTTTGTGGGGTCCCTAATCATAGTAAAGTATCATCCCAACCAAAAATATTTTATATACATATGAAAGTGCAACGTGTATTAAGTGTTAAATAAAATAAACCCCATCCTAACCAACAGTGGAACAGCCAGACAAACAAGCAGATGTTGCCTGACCCAATTGCAGAAGAGCTTAACTTACCTGCTTCTCCAAGGTGTTTATCTTGTCATTAACCTGCTGACTGTTGCTCATCTCACGCGTCCGCTTGTTCTGTTCATCCTCCAGTTTCCGCTTTATGTCTTGCAGCGCCATCTCCGCTTTCCGCCGTGTCTCCACCTCATGCTCAGCTTTCCTCTGTCCCTGTGCAAAGCCAAGAAATAATTTATATACTATTTCAATCACAGTTAAAGCATTCCCATTAATACAATTTTCATAGCCAACAAATCTACTTGACAATAATCACATTTATTTCATATAAGAAATTACTTTGTAAATACAGCTTATTTTCTTCAGAAATTTCACAGTCATACTATACAACTCAAAAATTTACATTTGCCACAAAAATTTAAATTTAATTTTTATACTATTACTAGAGGCTGCCGTGCTATGTTTACACATCACAAGTATGGATGGGTGGAGTATGAATTCTCCCGATTCCCATTTAAAGTTAGATTCCTCATTTTTGATTCTCAATTCCCAATTCTGAGTATTTTTATTATTAAAATTAGCATTTGCTATGTAATACTTCAAATGTGAAAAAAATTATTTTGCACAATAACATTTGTATTTTGTATATTCATAGTAATGTGATAATATTGTTATTGAATCAAAAGTAGTTGTGCATCTAAACCTGTTGAAAGTGATCTTGCAGGAAAATATTTGGGTTAAAACAACTTTATGGCTTAAAATGAAGTTGAATTACAAAAAATTTAAATATTGTGCTTTTCAAGACTATTGCAATTAAAAATACAAATGAAAACCTCTTCACGATGATACTGAAGGGACCTATTTTTAATGTGTGTATACTAAAGTGAAATATGGATGAAAATATTGTAATGTATTGCTGCATTAAAACAAAATGTATAAGTTCATTTTTTAAGTTTAAGTACACCTAAACAAATTTACCTTTGCAAAAAAAAATCGTAGGTTCCAGACTTTTTTCCCCAACTTGTAAGTTATGTTTTAAGTATATCTCTCTGTTAATTTAACATTTTCAAGTTTTCTTCAACTTTTTATCCCTTCTTACCAGCTCTACACAATGTTTTTATTTAAACCACATGAATTTCTAACCAGCACCAGATTTGAATCAAATGCTAATTACTTTAGTGGCGACATGTTAACAGCTTGTTTAATTTATAAAATTACAATTTTATTTATTTTTATTTAGCTAGAGCTCTTTCAGCAATAAGCTTATTTCACATGCATGTAGAAAGCCAAATGCATAAATAAACACTATATATTAAATACATGAACAGAACACATCAAGAAAACCGAGTGAAAAATGTATGTAAACAAGTCATAGATGTGGACTGCATATGCATGCCAATGATATAGCTGACAGGGTTGTGGGACAAACATTTCTGCCGACACTAGTGTTTTAGACAGATGACCAGTCATTTTGTTTAAAGTGCTGCATGCCCAAAGACATAATTGAATCTCTGATCTACACAAAAAATTCTGTTTACATTTTGCATTAATAGAAACACAGCAACTCTAATCTATACTAATAAATACTATTGAAGTGTGTGTTATTTCAAAATTGATACCAACATATATAAGCGTTGACGCATGCCAACATGCTGCGCAGCGCACTTGCACTCTCTACAGGCAACTTTGGCCCATCTCGAGCCAATGAGAGCTCAGGGCAAGTCAGAAACAGTGGCAAAGTAATTTCACGTACCGAGCAAGGAGACTCCACACGTTGGACAGCCTTGTACATAAAAGTAATTAACACGTTTAATTATGGAACGTACGGCACACTCAGAATCCCGCATGCAAGCGCCACTCCTGCGAATAAATAAAATATTTCTTAATGAACCACTACCCTACATTTAGCTGTGGGAAAAGTTCCTGCAACTATACGAGATAGCAGCACCTCTGGCCCTGTGACACATCCAGTCAGCCTCAGGACGAGGTGTTTAAATTTTCCATTGCCTCCATGCAGGGAGATAAGAAATGAGCGGCACAAAATAAAGGAAAAAAATTCTGGGGAGTGTTAGCCATAAATTGTCAGAGGATGTTGAAGGAAGTGGGGGAACTGTCTGTTGTCTCATCTCTCCCTCTTACATCACTCCCCTCCCTTCTCACTCTTTCTCACTCAGCGACCCTTCACTTATGTGTAGGTCGACCCCACCACCCCCCAACTAATGGCATCCTGTCCCACCTCAAAACCAGAGCTGCCACGTATTTATACCCCCCCCCCCTCGCCCAGTTGTAACACCCAGATGGTAGCCGGATGATAATTCCGCCATCCCTCTGTTTCCCTGGCAGAAGCTAGCAGCAAGTCATGTTCGAAAAAGGGGGGGGGGGGGGGGAGAAGGGACCAAGTAACCTGTGGTGGGACATTATAGCATGGAAAAAAAAAAAAAACCCGGTAACTGCTAAAAGGAGAAAGGAGAAAAAAGAAAAATGACGCTGGAAATGTTTAGTAGGAGAAGGTTGTATCTGGAATTTTTTTTATTTTGGCTTTTTACACCCAAGTTATTTTATTAAAGTATTTTCCAAACATAACACAATATTTCCCTGGAACATGTTCCAAAAATCATGGTGCAAACTATACACGAGTGCAAACTATACACGAGTAAATACAGTATGCATCACTCAAAATAGTTACACCTAATATCACTTGTAGTTCAAAGCAAATGATGTCGCCTGAAAATGTTACGCAAAACATTTTAACGCGGAATTATTATTCGTAAAGATGTTTTCTTTACTTGTTTTATCCGGTAAGGTTGGTGTTTCATTGTATCTGGCATAAAATTAACATGACTTTAAAATTTGATATTTAACTCAAAGGGCAGCATCTTCACAAATAAAATTATATGGCCAAAAGTATATACTCTACCACTTGTCAGCAAAAAATTATCTGAACATAAAGCAACTTGTATTATAAGTGTTCATTTTCAGTAACTTCTTGTGGGGAAATCTAAGGATTTATATTTAAATAGACATGCGTCTTTGAATAAACTGATAATGTGTAAGTGCCTATGGGACACCTTCTGCCGTCTAATGATGAGTAGGTAAGCACCAAGCCGAGTGCAGTGTAACTCATGACAGGGAAAATCAGAGGACATGGTCGTTCATGATTAATTATTAAAGGCAGCGAAGAAATCAATTACAATCACCTCATTTGTGTATCAAAATTACACCTTTTCTTTGCAGTAAAATATGATTAATTACTTTAAGAGACAGACATTTGCCACGTGTGCAAGGTGTCGCCAACAGGTAGCAGCGTTGAGAGGTCATCCTCCCGCCGCCGCCCCCCTGCCACCCCTCGTAAACCAAAGACATGACACTGCCCGATCGATAACTATGTGCGCTCTTAGCTAATAGTGCCCGTGGGACATTTAAAATTTGACTAGCATTTGGTGACATATTATTTCCATTTTCAGAGGGTTTGAAAGTTTTAGGTCAGCTTGCATTTTGTGTCTGATTACAATAAATTATACACAGTATTTTAAGACATTATTTATTTATTGATTTATTGAAATGAGTCTAGGAAAAATGTAGTTAATGTATTATTAACAGAAATACTTTTTCTAAAATTCAGTGTGAAGGGCACTGTTATCGGTACCGGCAGTGGAATCGGAAAAAACCTGAACAACTCTAACGTAAACCCCTAGTTTGAAATAAGGTATCCCCATCTGCAAGTCACTAGTCAGCCAGACTATAGAGAGCTTCGTACAGACCCGCCCACCAACGTGGCCAACTAAGGTAACGGGACGCACAGTCAACCAGTAAATCCTTATCGCAGCATGCTTGGTCTAGCGCAATCAAAGCCACGTAGACCATGTCAACTATTCTTCAACATAGTAAACATCAACATATCCGAGAGTTCTTTGTCATAGGAGTAGATACTATCTGTCATGAAGTATAGACCAAAAGGGCAAGCAAGGGACCGGGTTGTTTTACTGTGAACCTAGAGTACGACGTCAGACCCCTTCAGAGGCCTGCCCGTCACCACATACACATCTTTCGACAGCCACCCATTTTGTATACTCTGGTGTATAGAATGGTAGAGCCTCTACCATTAGGTACACACCCCACTGAAGTGGGGCAGCCACCTAGCTAAGGTGCTGGCAGGGGTATTTGCTTGGATTTGGAGGCCCTACCTTTGTAGTCCACACCTGGCAGGAAGACTTTCAACGACCCACACCTCCAGGTGTTTGCACTGTTTGGAGTCAGGGAACGCACCATCAGCCATTTTCAGCATATACATTTAGTCAGGACTTTGTCTGTTGCTTGCAGTTTGAAGAATATCATTTATTTTGTACTTCTATTCCATTCAATGTCAGGTACGGAGCTCGGAGAGCGGAGAAGACAGAGTTTAGTAGCACCAAGCAAAAGTGTGCAGCTAACCTCGTCGCTCCGGGAATCTAGACCCCACAGGACAGGCCCAAGTTGCTCGTCATGCAGGGAAACCGGCTTCTCCCGTTGGGAGTTTTGCATTTTACTCCACCCTGACCAGGACAGGCAACGAAGATCCGGTAGTCCGGACCCTGGTCAGCAGGAGCGACACCAGGCTCTGGCGAGCCAACTCGCACTTCGGCAGCTGGGAAGGAAACCAGTGGACTCGCCGACACCTGGCAGAACATAGAGCAGCTCAACCCCCGCCAAAGCCAGGAAGACCACGGAGCCCGCTCGACCATCCTGCAGCATCGCTAGTGCCTCACCAAAGAAAAGCCAATCAAACTCTGGTAAATCCAAATTGCCCCAGAGGGCCAGTGTTACTGTCAGACATATCGCCCGACCAACAGTACCACTTTTTGTACCCAGTAGACCGCCCACACGGCCAACGCTGGTAACCAGTAAGAGACTAAACTAAGTTTCATAGTTATGCGAGGCTGACCTAGCGCAGTCCCATAAGTAACCGTATTTGACAGAAAGGAAGACAAACCTGAATCCAAGATTACCCCTTCCTTAAAAAATATATTTGATAGAAAAATATTTAAACCTGAATTCAAGACTACCAATGTGAAGTGCTGAAAAAATTATTTAGGTTGAAAGAATTTTTGTATGAATTTATGACAAATCCTTCAAGAAGAAATGCTATTATATGAATATATTTAATTTACTTTTAACGAAAAGATAACCACAATGAAATAGGTGCATGTAACCTGGCTGTATGGTAGCCGCATCTTTCTTACACTATAAAACTTTTGTGGGTGTTATATTCGTGACTTGAGACATTTTGCTTCCCAGCAAAGTGCTTCCTCTTTGCAGCCATTTGCAAACTAATCGGATTAGGATTAGCCAATTAATAGAATTAGCCATTAATTTGCAAAATATATTTTTAGACCATCCCCATCAACATGTTATTCACCTAGTGAATTAGAACCCGCCCACCCCTACTACTACTGGAGCGTTTTATGTTTCTGGGCAACAACAGATAAGGAGACCCTTGTCAAAGTTAACAGGTTTAGTCTCAGCACTACAAAAATACATCCAACCATAGGGCACACTGAATTTAAGCATGAAAAGCATTTGTCAAAATCCTCTGTCTCATAGCATGCCAATTTTGGAGGATTAATTGCTTCCTGAGAAAAAAATATGAATAGAAGCCCGTAGTAATGTTGTGCATGTAACACACAAATACTGAACTAGTAGTGTCACACATTTATGGTATTTGTGGTCCTAGGTTTCGAACTGAAGAAGACCCCGAATTGTAGATGACCCCTTATTTTTTCTATTCCTTTTCTGTCAAAAAACCAAATATTCCTTTTGGGTAAATACGGTACTTGTACGACAGACAGTTCAAGCAATAGCCATCAAGGTTATCAACTTTATTATGGTCTATAAATTAAGTACAGACGCATGACACTTTAACAATGGTGACTTGAAGACTTCAGCTCAGTCCTCATTAACCTTACTTGAGACTTTTGAAGTTTGCATTACTGTTAATTCTGAATTTTGATGAGACTGTTCTGTCCAACGTTTAGGATGGACATTCTAGATAGTGTAGATTGTTTTATGCACTGGCCCACCGTAACTATGCAAGCCAGGCAATGAGTTCTTTATTTCGCCGCTAAACAGCTCCGCTAATAGGATTATTGTTTGTCTTTTAATAATAGGGGCAGTAGAAGAAGTTGAGCCTCAAAATACTGTTGTACAAGAACAACCTATGGATGGCCCAGCAGCAAGAAGAAAATTCAAGCGGGAATGTTAAAAAGCGAAAAAGGAGCCGAAAGGGATTATCGCATTCAGAACTTTGGGAGCAAAAAGGATGCGAGGAGAAAAGTACAAGGAAGTAAAGAAAAACAATGGGAAGTATAAACTAATTGCTGACAGAGAAGAAAGAACAATGAAATGTCACTGTACACATAAATGGAGTAGTAAAAATACCCATTTGTTGTCTTGCACAGTTCTTCAAGAGGACAGACAGACCAATTTTAATACTTTTGGAGAATTTTAGATGGCTGGTCTGTTAGGAAAGGACACATCTCCTTTTTGGTTGAACGGAAGCTGATTGTTCAGAGGCACAAATCATCCACATTGTCTGAATCAACCAAAAGAAACATTACATATAAATACTATCTGGTGAAAAACAATGCCCGTGTAAATGTGTGCAAAAACATGTTTTTGAACACATTTGGATTGGGTGAGAAGACTGTTCGGTCTTGGTTGCAAAAACTGTCTCTTGAAAATATCACTAATTTGGAAAAAAATTATCTGGAGGATACATTCTTCCCTTCAGAATCGACTGTCAGCACCCTCATCCAATAAGTCTTCGACAAGAAAGAGATCTTCAGCGGATGTAAAGTCTCTTTCTGTAGCAGAATTTCTTCAAATTCTTCCAAAAGTGGAGTGACTACTGCAGGGATTCTAGTCAGAAGCTGTATCTTGAGCCAGTGTGGGAAAGTAAAGTGGCCTTGTTTAAAGAGGACAAAGACAACGTGTGTGTTAATAAAAACAAACCCACTCCAAGCTGGTCTGTCTTTTCTAGGATTTTGTACAAATTAAACATTGACATTTATCAGCCTAAATAAGACCACTGTAAACTTGTCTAAAACATAAACTAGGCACTTTGACTAATTCTGAATTCGAAATACATCAAACAAAAAAGAATAAGTCTCAAGAAGAAAACACACGGATAAGGAGAAATCAGTAAGTAGTGAGTTGTTAGGAGCATGCTAAGTTGATGTTCAAGCTGTTCTATTGTTACCTAAAGTAATAAGCTCCTCTGCCTACTACATGAAAAAATTCAAATTACATAATTTTACTCTATATAACATGTTTCTTGTGGCACAAGGCCAACTGTAATTTCGATAGTGATGTTTTTGCCTCAATTTTGTTTACTTTTTTGAAGGTGATTAATGAAAAGTGTTTGTCTGACGTACTCTGGAGTGATGGGTGTACATACCAAAACCGGTGTGAGAAAGTATCCAATGCACTACTCCATCCTTCTCATCAAACTGGTGTGACAATCGAGCAAAAATATCTTTAAGTAGTATATACCCAGATAGAGGTGGACTCCGTTTACAGCAAGATACAGAAAAAAGTAAGAGGATAAGGATTTTTTTTTTGGCATTCGATTACTTAAAAGCAATTAAGAAAGCTAGGAGTGAAGCAAGTCCATTTAAAGTTCCCTTATTGAAGTACACTGACTTCAGTTTTTCCAATGGATACTATAATAATGTAAGACCAGGATCAAAGAAGGGTGATCCATTTGTTACAGATTTATGTACTTTTAGGTACATGAATGGTTAAATTTTTCTCAAACTGGATTTTCGAGGACTGGACTCAATTTCCACGGCAGCCTAAAACATCCGGTGTCTATGAAATCTTACCCCCCTGTACAAAGCTCACTTGAAAATTACACAGGATAAGTTTGAAGACTTACAGTCACTGAAGAAAGTCATTCATGAGGACTACCATCACTTTTATGATACCCTCCCTCATGAATGATGATGATCCAGAACAAGTACTAGGGCAGTGTAAGCACATAGTTTCTATTTGAAATGAAAAAAACTTAACTTTTACAGTACCTGAAAATACCCTCACCTTATCACTTATGATTTTCAACAAACACTGAATAATATACTTTGTTGAATTTTTATTGTACTCCTTGTTCAATTAAATTTGGTTATAATTAATAAGTACATTTAAAGGTGCTCTTTTTGACTAAATGTTTGTTATTTTTCCATCATCCTTGACAATTTTACTCAAGAAGACCCTCAAATGTGTTAGAATAAATATCAAAACATCAGAGCAAACGGAATTTGTTTCCCATTTTATGATACAGTTGAGTTTCAATAATTTCAAAATGTCACATCCTAGCACAAAATGTCTTATTTTATATTAATATACAGTAAAACCCTGTTATAGTCTGTCTCAATTAAGGTTTCCAGAATTTAACAGCTACTGTTGCCAACGTATTTAAAGTGTAATACAGTAGCGTTGTATTTGAAATAACGCATGTCAGCTGACCGCCATGTGAAGCAATGGTGGTATCCCCGAATAACAAGCATTCTTTCTTACATCGGCGAAAAAGAAAATAGTGCACGTACAAATAAAAAAACCAGTAAGCATTTCGGAATAAACGTAAATAATATTATGTTGTCGTATTCGGTATAAGGTTCTTAAACGTGTTCATAGTTTCAAATTTGTTAAATTGCATAACAGAAATAATGAAAAAAGAGGGCTGTTTATCTTCACCAACCTACGACTGGACACTATGTTATTGTGAGATGCGATTTTTGCGTGCGGGCGTATCAGTTTAGAAGTTCTAGATCGAATTAATGAATGTTGTATGAATAGTTATTTAAAATGCAGTGACTTAAAAATCCTTCATGTAATCACCAATGACAGCAAGAGATTGTACGTGTTGCCAAAGAAGTCGAAAACATGTTACTAATGGGAGAACTCGAGTCGTCTGGTGTTATTAAAAAAAATAGAAACGACAGGCCGATTGCTTGGAATTTCATCAAAAACCATCGCAAAGTAAATAGCGATAAATTATGTCCGTGAATATTTGGAGTGTGGTGTATTTTGATGGGGAAATGTAAATATCTTAGGCAAATGTTTGTTAGTTCTTTTATAATTAAGGTGACCAAGTTAAGTTTGTGTGCAGGTTTTTAGCAGACATCATTTAAATGTCCAGCATTCATTTCATTTCTTAGAATATGTTAATGTTACAGTTGAATTTATTTTTGTTTGGTCAATAAACAACAAATAGTACTTAATGACTTCACCAAAACATTGGGGTTACATTGCTCGCCCGTGTGTATAGGCCAAAACCACGAATGCAGTTGTAATTAAATACTAATTATTTAAGCCTAATTACGTTAAAACTGAGATATATAATGTTTCGTTTGTCCAGAAAGACTATGTAAAGCAGATATTGTTCCGTGATAAATTTTTTAGCTATGGCAATAATCCTACTAATTATATAGGACAACACATTGTATTGAAATTTTCTTGGGGACGATAGGCATGTATATTAAATATCCACGTTACTGTAATAGTACATACGGCCATGCGCGTGACGTAATTGCCACTAGTTTTCATTACTTAATGATCACAGGCCTACCAGTCTTCACCATTTGTGAGGAATGTTTTTTGTACATGCTTATTTTATTGTAATTGCTACATATAGGTTCCATAATTATTGATTGTAGAAGACTTTTACAGTTCTAATTAACTATTTCTGTGTATGATTTGACAGGCATAACTTTTATTGTGTTTGTTCACTGCCTAAATGTAATTTTTTTAAAGTAATCCTAATGGTGACATTGCCTTTACACAGAACTTCATCAGACTTTTGTTTTCTCATAGTTCGTTTTACTACTCAGTTGTGAATTAATGATATATTTATGATGCTCTCATCAGTTAACTATGCGAGATTCATGTTCTTTTTTTAATGAATTCATTAAATTTTTCAAGAGGCATACAAAGGAGGCAATTCTGATCATACTTCGGGCCAGGTGACTTTTTGTATTCTTCGTTAAATTGTTTAACATGTGTATTTTAATTTTGATTACAGTGTTAACTGTACCCAACATCAATGTTACTATCTTGCCTCAAATATTTTCCTGTTTTGATAGTTGTATACTTGTAAGTCCAATGAAATTAAACAATTTAAAAAATATATCTTTTTTGTGTTTGTGATCATTGATTTAATAGTAATTAATATTGTGTTTAATTAATTGTAAGAATTTGAATATATTTTATTGATAGTATTTTGATAACACAATGTAGATGTTACCATCAGAAATTTAAAAAAAGATCTGTTATCACATATTTTCCTCAATTACGCCTATAGTTGGCATGTTTGAAATGTCCAGCAAAAATTCACATAATGTTGACATATTTTGACAAGTCACATGGAAAGCACATGGTAGCAGAAGGATACGTATTCAGTTTGTTTACAAGGTACTACTTTCACACATTCTGTCAAAATATGGAAACCTTACACGAGACAGACTAAGACTTTTTTGAGGGTCTTTACTCTACAAATTTCTTAGCTGGGAAAACATTTTAACTGGGAAAGTTACATTAAGGCTAGAATATTACTTGTAACATTAGAAACAACAGTTAACATGAAACAAAAAAAAAAAAAAATTCTCAAAAAAAATTATTTCCTTACTAAAAGTCATCAACTTTTTTGTTAGTAGATTTTCTGAGTCTGCAAAGGTACATAATTTTCCAAGTTCCAAAAGCTGCTCCAAATATGGCTAGGAACATCTGGTGTACAGACCAAGAAATCCTTCAGACTGTCCACATCAGATTCATATTTATTTCTTCTTCATGTTCAGTACATAGGTCCTCTATGCCCCGATTAGCAGATGTTTGCACATCGTCATCAACACTCGCATAGCTTTCAAAACTACACGATACACTCGAGGTTGACTCAAAAGTTTTCCAAGCACTGCTGAGTATGGAACTTGGCTCTTCTAAATCTGCAGGAACTACTGATGGAGATGGTGGTTGACGCAATGGAATTCCAAGATGCTAGTAGGTGCACAGCATCCAAAACGCCGAGTTTATGTGGCTTACAGCCTGGTTTCATCTTCGGGATGATTCTGCAGACAAGAAACTTTCTGAACATTTGCTTGAGCACCTTGATTATACCCTGGTCCATTGGTTGCAGAATTGATGTACAGTTTGGTGGCAAAAACTACAGGGTAATGTTCCGCAAATTCGCAACAATTTTTGGATGAGCTAGACAGTGGTCAACAAAAATCAAAACCTTCCCCTTTCTGCATCCGAATTTGGCATCTAGTGAGAGTAAATACTTCTCAAAAAGATTGCATGTCATCCAAGCAGACACTGTTTATACACCAACAAGGCAAGGTTTTTTTAACATTTTTGAAACACCTTGGTTTCTTTGGTTTGCCAATGACTAGCAACAGCAACTTCTCTGACCCATCCATATTGGCATCATCCAAAACAGTCAGTCTCTCTTTGCTTAGCTATCCTCCAGGACAATTTTCACCTTTCAATGTCAGTGTTCTGTCTGGTAGCATGTTAAAGAATAGCCCAAACTAAGCAATATTAAAAACGTCTTTGAGGCTGTACTCTGAAATCAGTGTAGGGAATAAAGAAATCCATGCATCAGTGGATTCTTCATCCACACTTGCAGATTCATCATTCACACATTTGTACACAATCCCATACCTGTTTTTAAAGCGATCAATTCATCCATTTGATGCTTGAAAATTGATACAGGGACAAATTGCAAATTTGTTCTGCTTTTTCCTTCTCAATGGAGCCATTCAACGGTATGTTCTGGACTAGCTGCTGCTTAAACCACTCAAGTAGTGGTTTTACAATGTCTTCATACTTTCCCAACTTGCGTTTCTTACAAGTGGATGTGTTGGCAGCTCCACGTAAAATATCTTCATGTTTAGATACGATAGAATTAAGTGTCTATGCTGGCAGTCCAGTTCTTTGGCTATCCTAACACGTGTAGCTGAAGGACTAGAATAAACGTTTTGAATTATCGCCAGTTTTTCTTTTACTTTTAATGCTTTTCCTTTTACTGCCACCATATTCCAGTCGGTTAAAAACACAAACAATGTATTCAAACTAAAACACGAATAGTCCTTATTAATAACAGTACTTAATAACAGTATTGAACTTCCAATCGCAAAAAAAGATATCCGTTTCAAAACATCACGGTCATCGTATGTTCAACAAGACATGAACAAGGTACAGAAAAAAAAATTTGTGCAATACTCTATACAAGTTGTGGTTTGTTTCCGACTCTGATGCATTGCTCAGACTTTGGAGATGCAAGCAATTTTATGCATTTTCTGTGTGTCGCTTTGAGAAGGAGCCCTAAATAAATGTAAAAAATAATATAGTTAGTTCTGCTGCTAACAGATGTTATGTGCATAAATTAATTGATCAAGAAAATATTTTTGCACTGTCAGCAATGGTGAATGAAACAGAACACGGTGGATTGTATAGATTCTTTTGTGAAGTTACAAGTTCATATTTTGGCCATCCTAACAGCATCTGCTTGATGACTTGCATCAAACATCACGTAGTATTATCTATGGTTGCTTTTACACAACATAACCTGTTAACGAGATATGTTTCTGCTTTTGTTGTTTCTATCATTTCAAAAATAAAGTTTTGTGTGCACATTAATAAGCAAATTCTCATATTTACGATTGAATTTGACTGTATTACATGGGAAATCACGCACTTGATATGTTATATACGGGAAATTTTAACATGGCTTTTGTGACGAAACAGACGGGACCACACGAACCAAACGTCTCAGCTGGAAAAACGTCTTTCGTGGTAACGTCTTAAATGAGTTTTACTGTAATTGTAAAAGGTAATATGTGATGTGTGCTCCCCTTCATGGATAAGTGGTTAGGGTGCTGAATGCCCTTTCTGACCTTCGGAGAGAGGAGAATCAAACCCCAGAGTAATTCGGAAGATTAGGTTATCCTTTCCGGGCAGCCTTATTCTCCGTACCACAAGGGATGTCAATAGTCAGGATGCCAGCTGTCCCGATAGGGGGTGAGCGATCTGGCTGGTACTGACAGGATTACTCCGCTGTGGCCTCATGGGTTGGCAAGCGGGGATCAAATAGAATACGGGTTGTTCCGGCTGATGGCGGGGAACTGCCTTAGGAGGAATTTGAACCCTTATCGCCCGTCCGGAAGCCAACGTAATGGTGCAGAAATTGGGAAGCACTTCTGTTCTCGGGTGTCGAACCCAAAGTATCCTGCCAGATTTTAGTCTCACTACGCTAGAGTGATTGGAAGGGCTCTGTGTGTCTGTATTCGTGGGCAGTGCTCAAATTAACATGGGCTGAACAGGTGTTTCTTCGGAAACTGATTTCTCGTCTGGCTCGCACCAACTTAAAAAATGTTTTAAAGGTGTTTCGTAATCCGGAGGTAACACTATGTTATAATCGATCTGGTGGCTCTCGGATTCACAAGTATTCAGAGTACTGGATTGTGAGTCTGTAATTATCTGATTCAACAAAGCTTGCTGTAGTAAGGGACGCCTCTCGCATCGCCTCTGACGACTTCCAATACCACCGTGTTGCTTGCGCATGGATAAATGAAATATAGAAAAAAATTAAGAGAGGTTGTCTACAGGGGTTGTGTAGAAGCAGTCCAGGGCAGGGCGAAATTTACAATCACTCCCACGGACCTGCTGTTCGCAATGGTAACCCAAGTAACAGAACCTTGTGTCAATTATCTGCAGCAGGTGCACTGGAATCTCAGGAATTAAGTCCGATGTCAGGGCCTTCTTCCTGGATTCAGCACACTGCACAACCAGATAAAGACGTGAACTAAGTTGGAATTAAATGTGCACTTAATGGAACAACACTGAAAAAATAAGCAACAATAATAAAAAGTGGTACAGGTTCTAAAAGTAAAATGACGAAGAGAGACAAGAAGTTAAGTTCAATACGTAAAATTTTATTACGTTTAAAATAAAAAATTAGCAGAGACCTGGCTAAATAATTACACACAAAAGCTAGGTAAGGAATGATTAAATTCAACACGTGAAGGTGAGTTTGGAAAAAATTAATAAACAGAAAAAAATTAACTCCTACAAAGATTTCTAATTAACCAATTTAAGAATACACTATTTATTGTGTGATCGTTATAAGAGGCTATATCCAGGGGGGCGTAAATCGCGCAATGGCCTGTTACCGTGGAGTCAAGGGAAGTTGACTGCGGTAAGGATGAGTAGGTACAGGTGTGGGATTTACCAGACATGGAAAGCTGTCCCTGGACGGTCAGCTGAAGGATGCCGTGTCCAAGCAGGGGCTGGAGTGGTGGCGGGGATGGTTCCCGCTGAAGGGGATGCTTCGAGCCCTGCCTCGGGCTGCTGAAGGAGGCTGAACCCTGGGCAGGCTGCACAGGACAGAAAGTCTTCCGCAATCTGTAGGTGAGCTCCAGCATCTTTGCTGGACCATGGGGCTGGACTTCTATTTATACGAAAATCGCCCTGTGTCAGCGATTCTCCGAGGGCGGGGAGTAGCATAGCCTTCCAACACAGGGGCTGGTTTATCTGCTGCTAGAGCATAGCTCAAATTCTTATCTCCCCTGGTAGAGGCGATGACATTTTCTTGCACCCTGTACTGATGCAAGCGGGCCGTGACATCAGAAGGTCATGGAGGTGCTGCTATCTTGAGGGATGTATGGAACTTCTAGGCCACGCAGGGTAGCGTAGTATAATTCAAACAAATTATATTATATCTTTGTTGTGGTTGTTCTGGCACATTCCTTCTCAATGGGATGTGGAAGAATATAAATTCAATTGTGCAGTTCAGTTACATAATTTACTTATTAAAGCCTGGCGTAATTTCAATATTTAATTCCCAATTCTCAGTGGCTAATGAATGTGAATTCGTCCCACACATGGCACACTCAGATGGGGCGAAGTTGGCCGTAGAGTGCGCATTTCAGTAGCGCAGAATGGTGGCATACCTCATATGTTAACGGTAATTTATTTTTAAGACCAACTACCAAAATTTTCAGGTGGTTCAGCAACATTTGCCTCCTTTTTAAGGCCATGTTTCAATTTTGAGTTGGATAGTATGTTTACGCTAAGTACTGTTTTTTCTTTTGTTTCCTGAAATGTGCAGTTTTTTACATGTGACATGTTGCATGAATGGCAATGATAGAATATTTTCATCAAACCGAACCTGAACCTAACCTTTAAATTTATCCACAAATCAAACTCGAACCAAACAATGCTGTAATTCGTCTAACTTTTAACTGAACTCTAACCGAACTTTAAAAATAGCTATATCCTCACGTATGCCTTCATAGTTTAATCCTTAATTGTTTAAGTACATAACAAAAAACAAACACGTAGAACCACCTTAAAAAACTGATTTTAGGGATGCTAAACTGTAATGTGTGTGCACACACTCATATCTGCAAATTAAGTACTTAACATTAATTAAAGTGGTACCAGGGATCATTTTAGCAGTGCTGCCCACTTAAATAATCAAGAGTTTTGTTATTGAACCTCTGAACTTTGCTACCAGGTGCGAAGTGTAAACATATATACATATAACCTTCATAGTTCAACCAATATATGTTCACGTATAAAACACAAACAAGCTAATATAACCACATTAAAAATTCCACGTTTAATTGTTTAAACATGTAGGCCTAAAATAAACAGCAAACACATATATAAGTACACACTCATGCACATATGCGCACACATATTCGCATATGCACACATGTACACACACACACCAAACCTTCATAGTTCCATCACTAATAGTTCCAAAATGTAATGGTCAAATTTTTTCTAAAGTGTAAAAAAGGTACAAAATTAATTTATATTATTTTTTAGTTTTTATTAGAGTTGTGCGAATATTCGGTATAACGGAACGAATACTAAATATGACCGCTTTCATTTTTGTTTTGGTAAGAAATGTGGTTATCGAAAGTCTTTTAATGAAAAGAAAATTCTCTATTTCGATGAATTTTAGGTTGTTTAATGAATATTCATTTAGTGCTCCAGCAAAGAAAATTTTTGCCTTGAGTAATCTTGTTTGATTTCATTATTTTATAAATGAAATAACAACATAAAATGAAAATTTAAATGTAGGAAAAAAACCCCCTTTGGTAAATACTCCATATCCTACATATTTTTGGTTTGATTTTCCAACAAATTTGTTATAATGAATAACCTTCTATAATGTTCGGAAGTTCATTAAGCTTCCATTAAGGCTGATCCTTAATGTTATAATTTTTCATTTTCGTTTCACGAAAGTTCATTACATATTTTTCATTTTAGTTTCGTGAGAAAAAAAAGTGACATTCGCACAACTTTAGTTTTTATTAGAGATGGGTCAAACGTATGAATTTCAAAACGAACCCGAACTTTAAGGTTATGTTTGGATCAGTTGGAAATTTATCGCCATGTAAAAGATCGGTTCCAGTTCAGTTTGAAAAATTTACACGAGTTTGAATTTGGTTCGAAAGTTTGCTAGAAACTAACATTCTTAAAGAACTTTGAAATGAACTTAAGTATTTACTCGTATATAGCATACCCATTTTCCCCCAAATTACTGGAAAAAATATTTGGGGTACACACTATACACAAAAAAAAAAAAAAACTAAGGAAGGCAGAGTGGTAGACGTAAACTGTCTGGAGATGTTTAGAAGGAAGTGTAGTGGAACAGTCTTATCTCATCTTTCGCTCTTACATCACCCCTCTCCCTTCTCTCTATCCATCTGAGACCCCTTCAATTCACCCCTCCAGCCCTCCCCCGTAATTATCGCTGCTCACGCTTCCCCTTTTTTTTTGTTTATCCCTATCCCTGTTCCAAATGCTTCACAGCAGTGCTTACGCAATACATAGGCAATAAACGTGTAATGATGAATGCCCTGCTTCTTACACTGCAAGTTTTATGCTGTCAGTCGAAGTTAAGTTTTCATAGTCACTATTTGAGGGCATATTTTATGACTGACAGCTTAAAACTTGCAGTGTAAGAAGCAGGGCATTCATCATTACACGTTTATTGCCAGTGTATTGCGTAAGCACTGCTGTGAAGCAGTTGGAACAGGGACATGGATAAACAAAAAAAAGGGAGAGGCTTTACAGTGATGATTATAGGTGAAGGCTGACGGGCCGAACTGAAAGGGTCGCAGAGAGCAAAAGAGAGAGAGAACGAAGAAGACTGATGATAGAGCGAGAGATGAGATAACAGACTGTTCTGCTATCCTTCCCTCTAAACATTTTCAGACAGTATAAGACAACCACTCCTGCTTTCCTTTATTTTGGGAAAAAAGATTGCGTCATACACGAGCAAATACTTAAGTTTGTTTCAAAGTTCGTTAATGATGTTAATTTCTAGCAAATTTTTGAACTGAACATGAACCTGCGTAAATTTTTCAAACAGAACTAGAAACAATCTTTTACATGTCAATAAATTTATAACCGAACAGAACATTATCTTAAAGTCCAGGTTCAGTTCGAAATTTGAACATTCGACTCATCACTATTATTTGTATGCCAACCTGAAGGCTACTTAATGGGCTATAAAAAGAAACAAATAAAGCTTTATAAACTGTCCAGTTAACTGTGCACCATTAACCAACACTGCAATATGGCTATAGAAGAAGAGTACGGCAGCTAGTCACCTCCTTGAGGTCGTGTCTGAGGATGGCAAGGGCCTTCTCTAGGCGTCCAACCTCCTCCTGGAGCAGGGCCTCACGCCGTGCCACCGCATCTAACTGGGATAGGTAGCTGCGCTGTTTAGTCTCCAGTGCTTCCACCAGCTGCCGCTCCCGCTCCAGCTCCCCCTCCAGCAGGTTCACATGCTGCCGCATGGCCACACTGCCTTCTTCCACATGGTTCCGAGACATCTGTACATCCATCATCAACACCATATGACATCACACTCACCCTGCCCAGCCAACCATCCTCCATTATTTGCCACAGCTCAAGAGTGCATGTTCAGCCAACCAAGAGTTCCCAGATTGCAAAAATTGATATAAAAACACACACAAAGGTAGAGATAGAAGAAAACTACAGAAAGAGATAAAAAAAAAAATAACGGAAGGTAAGAAAGGGAGAAATATATTATCTGAAGTTCATCCACAACACTATAGGAATAAACAAAGGTATGAATTGTAAACATCGTAAAAAGAACACAAATATACATAAAAATGGGAGTAGATAGGGAGTTAGCAAATAAAAGCATATATATATATATATATAACCAACCAAACACTTAAAAAAAATTAAATAAAAAGTAGGAGCTATTCCAAAAATTGCAGGAAAAAAAACATTCCTGAAAACACCATGTACACATAGTATTAATCATACTGAATCATAATTGTGAAAGTACATTTTATTTGCATTACATATTATGAATCACTATAATGGGGAGGGCTATGTACACCTCTGAAATCATGGAATAAAAGGCAAATGTTTTAAGGCATGAAAATTATAAATATATGACCACAAATGGCTCCATAAATGTGAATTCACTTAAAATCTACACCAATGTGCAGTACAAGCAATAGTGAGCACAGAAGGCACACCAATTTACCTGTTTCATACTGTTTTATTAGCTACATATAAAGCAGAAAAATACTATCAACAGAAGTCAGCATGAAAATTCACAACTTAATGAAGAGAAATTTATCTCAGGCAGTTGTTTGAGACAGTGGAAATAAACCATGTGAATTAAAAAAAGTATCACACAATTTATTTGACCATGTGCCTTGCTGAAAAGATGCCTTAACATGACACTACTTATTCCTATTCCTTACTACTGGTATGTGTCCTAAAGAATCATTGCAACAGAAAATTGTCTACGGCCAAATAAATTACATGTACTTGAAAAGACAAGGCGAAACATTTGGCAGAACTCAAAATTTGTATAAGTTCACAGAATAGGCAACTTTAATTCCTGCCCTTTCACATATTTTTTGGAAACCAAGAAACATATGACACGACAGCACACCTTCAACATAGTGAGCTTTATAAAAGTTAGAAATAGCTCAGATGTTTCCTCCAGATAAGCACCTATTTTTTGTAACTACCAAACAATAGAAGCCACATTCAAATGTGTGAACGAAAAGAAAATATACATTAAAAAATTGTAACACTTGTGAAAATGTTGGTCAATATTATTTAAGAGATGAAAATCTAATGTCAAGCTGACACAATAGTCATAAATACCGTAACTATTACTACGTTGTAAGGTTTCTGCAGGATCATTTTAAGTAACACCAACAGGTTACATCAAAGGGTCATAACTACCACTTCATGCATACATGCATCAAACTGATATGAAAGTGATTAACTAAACAAGATTTTCTTCTAAACATTTATAAGATCTGTTTACCTTTCAAGATTTTATTGAAAAAATGTATATTGTCAGATCAAATCAGGAAAACAGGAAATCAAATGCAAAAATTCAAGCATACATGCATCAAGTTAGTGTGAAAGTGATCAAACAAATTATTATTAAACACTTGCAAGGGTCTGCTTACCTTGATACCTGCTGAAATAATAGTGACAGGTTAGACCAGAGTATCAAAGCTAAACTTGCTCACAACTTGGTCCAAACATGGAAGTCAAATTCATAAAGAGGCTGCTCAGTGACTAAACTGCCAACACTAAACGTGAATGTTTCATATGTTGGTTAACCCCATTTTTCTGTCAGCCTTTGTACTACAGTCTGGGAATAGGGAGAATTCAAACAGCTTGCTAGCCAATTTAACAAAAGCAAATAATTGTGAGCATTAATAAGAAATTCGTCAAATGGGGTAATTCAAATCTTTATGATGAAACCCTTAAATTCTACACATGGTATACTTGATCAATCTTAAGTAGTATCATAGAGGCACATACCTGTAAAAAAAAGAAAGTGTCCCATTGCTGTATTTGCTTTTCTACAATAAACATACTTTAAAAAAATGCAATAAAATAACACAAATAATTTGCTCACAAAAAATTATACTAATTGAAGGCTTTAAATAACTCTAAAAATGACATACAAAATTTAAAAAAAAATAAAAGGGGACACATTATAATACAAGAAAGAAGCCATTTATATATATGGCTACGTGAACTTTCCAACAAAATTAGATTATAAAGATATACAGTACTGGCTATCACCAATCATAGCATACAAATTACTATATTTACCAGCATATAAGACAAGGTGGCAGACGAGACAGAATGTAAGACAAGTCAAGTAATAGTTTCAGCAAGACAAAAATAAAAATGTTTTTTAGGAGATTTTTTTAATTAGGCAAAGGTTTCTTTTCTCCCACCATATATATCTTTTGAAGACTGAAGATGCCACGATACAAGATATAATATTGTTCGAGTATATAAAACCATAAATTTGAGCTGCACATGGGACAAACTGTACCCCAACATTAAACATATTTGGCCCATGAAAACATTTTTAACCTGACATGCCACAGGGTTGTCATTACCTCTCCTTGCCATGCCACAGCCGTGACCCCCTCCTAAGAAGAGAGTACACACCACAGGTCACCCTTGAAGCCAGGGTTGGCTCAACCAAGAGGATGCATCCTATTGGACTGCAACTGCTTTGTATCGTGGTGTGGCACTCACCACTTTGGCCTTCGACCAATGGAGAGGAAACGAGCCCCCAGATAATATATATATATATATATATATATATATATATATATATCACTCTCTCTCACACTTTCTCTCTCTCTATATATATATCCAACCTCTCTACTAGTCTGCCCAGTGTTCTGGGCAGATAAAGAGGCTGCAGCCCGTAGTTCAAGGCTGTCTAACACGGCTCAGTTGTAGGACATTATTCTGACCAACTGCGCACCAACTTTAACAGCAACTGCATGCAGACTCCAAGCACCATCGTAGGGTGTTACTTTGCCCAACCACGCAATGACGCTTCAAGCTTCACTTACCGCTAGCTGATTTTTGTCAATCCAGATCCTCACGTTGCTAACCAGCTCACCGAAGCCTTCCGCACTTCCCAGCTACCTAGTAGCTATGTACCTAGAGTCACGAGTCTAAGAGTACAGTACGGCAGGGGTCACCCTCGCTCCTCCCCATGCCACTGTGTCTACAAAGTCTAAGCGTCACTCTGGTTGACATCCTAGGATTGACCCTTCAGGCCCTCGTCAGAGTACAGTCTGGTTTATGTATAGTTTACGTTTATGTCTGGCCTGCAAAGTTACTTGCAGGAGACCAATAGACAAACTACTGTTATAGAGACCCATCTCTTCATGATGCTTGGATCTATTGCGACGTCTAGCCTTCCTAAGTAACATAAGAGAAGTCACCCCTATCCTTCTGCTGATGTCTTCTGTCAAGTGCTTGGGTCTGCCAGCGAAATCCCATCCAGCCAACGTACTTGCTGGAGACCAGTAATTCAAGCCTACCTGCCCAATCCACCTGCATTCGGATACTTCCTCTTAGGCTGTGTCTACCCCTACGGTACACCCACTATAAACCTTTCTGAACTATCTAATCCTTATGCCTCGCCAGAGGGCTGGGCATGATAAAGCAGCCAAACAAGGACTAGCCCTGGTTGGGGGCCTGGAGGATAGTGAACAGGGTGTCAGCCAAGTATACACATGGAAGAGAGAGGAAGCTGTTTGGCAGAGCGAAACATCCACCAGCTCCACCGGAGTGAACATAAGTCTGCTCTGGCACGTCCCATGTGCTGTTTTGCCATGACCTCCCATACCACTGAAGAAACCAGTAGCACCAAGTCGGTCCTCAGCCAACATAATCAGACACCTGAATGTAACCCTCAGTTATAAACCATCTTGTGTACAAACAAGGTCAAATACAACTAGCACCTCTCCTCGTGTTCAGCGCTCCATAATTGACCTTCCGAAAATTGCCAAATTGACCCCAATGACGCCTGCTTCCCAGTCCTCTGGTGGAAGGGAACAGGGAGGGGAAGAGCTGCACTGGAATCTGCAAACATCTACGATACCTGATATGTTGTGTGTCAAACCCAGGTAAAAGTTGTATGAGTAGTAAATATTTTCAGAGCAGGTACTACTTCTGTGGGTGATAGAGGTAAGAGAGCCTGAGATTTTTAGTTTCAAGTCAAGCCTGAGCAAGGCTAATGAAAAGTTCCCAATTTTTACAGTAAAGCTTGAGTTTTTTTATTGCAGAAAAAAAAAAAGAAGTTTATTTAATAAAGAAAATATTAGTGTTTTGAAGGTAATATGTATGTTTCCATGATTCCTTAGTTAACTTGAATGTATAAAACAAAAGCAATGGCATTCATCTCCAAAATGATTTTCAAAGGTCTTTTTTAAAATTATGGTTAGCCTGTTTTTGAAAAGACAAAAATAAAATAAACTGTTCTGCAAATAACAGTAACAATATTTTGGAGTGTGCCACACTTCGAATCAGTCCAACAATTTTACTGCAAAAACTTATAGATCCTGTAACTTAGTGAAACTGGTTAAATTTATATACATTGCTTCATGTACATAATTTGTATAATATAAAAACATGAAGGGTTCCACTAACCAACTTATCTGTTATTAGCGTTTTAAACCATAAAAGTTAGTTTTGTTGAGATAACCTATTCATCACTGTAAGGTTTTGGTTTTCTCCGACGATGCTGTTGATGTTTGTGAAATATTCAGTTGCTCTGGATCAATTGTTCTTTGCCTCCCTGTGCTGTAGGCATTTGTATGTTTAAAGCATATTAACGCTCTTAGTATTTGTATTGGAATATTTGCACACTGCAACATTAACATTTTGACAAATATAAAATTCTCCCTTGATAACATATTACCGCATCAAAAACTTAAAACATAAAGTTTATCGGCACGTTTTCAAATAACAAACGAACTGCATTCTCATGTATTAAGTTTCTTTTGATACTATTGGATGTCGTTCCGACAAGTAATCAATTTTAAAAAAATTATCACATGACGCATGATGCATTTTCAACAATCGTAGTCAGACAACTTCAGCTCATCAGCAACCCGCAGCGCATCTGATTTCTACAGAGTTTGCATTACCGTTGGCCATGTGACGTCAGAAGATTGTGTTGGCTGCACTGCAAGAATGGATGTTCCAGCCAGCAACTTGTATTATTCACCGGCCCACCGAAGCTATGCACCTCAAGGCAACGAGTACTATGAACCACCACTAGATGGTACCACTAGTATGTTTCATAGTTTTCTTTCATCCTCCCAGCCGGCCAGCTAAGCGACCACCTCTCACCATCATGCCAGCCAATGAACGCCGAGGAAGCAGCCGCCCAGCAGAGTATAAATAGCGGGTCACAGCCTGCAGATGTCAGTCATTCATCGGCTTGTCTACGAGCCACAATGAAAGAGCAGTCTTCAGTCTTCCACATCGCTTGCTGCCAGAACTGACTAGCCAGCTTCAATCCTCATTATACCTTCCTTCACCACACCTTTGTGCAGAAGGGAAACCTTTCCTCTAGCTCCATTGTTGGAACTTATCCTGTCACACCTTTTTTAGTCATCCAAGCAATGTGCCACTCATCATCAATCTACACCAGACACAGTGGCCCCTTCTGGGCAACAATTCAATAGGGAGTCAGTTATAGTTTTAGTTGTTCTCACAGCACTATACTTACCCCACTCCCACTAGTCTAGAAACAGGTCGCCTCTCTACCCGTCTTGCATAGTTTAGCTTCCTGTCAAACTCTTGACAAATGTAGGAGAGCGTACGTCACCACATGTTTATTTCCAATAACACGGAATAAACATTGTTTGAAACCTATCCTTGGGTATCACATTCCTGTAGACGTTGCACCTTTACAAATTAACCTCATCCTTGAGTGAAACAAAGGTGATCCCGGGGTAAAATTGAGCATCAACACGTCTTGCTTACCCACAAACACTAGCCCGGCCAACCTTTCTACATACTCCGGCAGGTAGAACGACGGCGCCTATAAAGGTACACTGTTTTTGGTCCAGTTTGCCAGTTTGGTGTTTGTTCTACTCCACCGAACCTTTGTGCCAGAGGGAAGTGTTTCCTGGATTGGAGAGATGTGGTCAGAACCAACACCCACGTGTTGAGACTGCAGGCAGCGCTGTCTAATTTTCGCTACTCATAGTGCCTTAGCGCCGAGCACAGAGATTGGGTATCTGCTCGCCGGCAGCTGCTCACTTGGCTCTACACGGTAGAGAACCCAAACCCTGCTTTTCACCTCACGGATGTGAGTGTGCATGTGACTCTCGATGCCTTACTCCAGATGAAGTGGTCTAAAGGAGAACGTGAAACAGGTGTTAATTTTCTCTGGGCCTTTGGAAAAGCTGACTCCTGCCCTTGTTGCCGCAATAGGACAGCTAAACCCTAGAGATAAAGCTGAAGCCTTACGATGCCTGCTCGTACCAGTCACACCCTAAGTACCACAAGATATATTCCAGCCACCAACCCGCCTGAGTCTAGAAGTTTGGCTTGTAGAATATTTCAGGCAACTGGAACAGCAGCCAACAGCCGCCATCACCTACCTCATACCTGTTGCTCTGTCCCCACTGACATGAACCACACCCAACAACCAGCATATTCAAACCTCAACACGCACAGTCATTTAGCCAGACATACGTCCCGGCACTAGCAATCTTAAATGCCCAGGTATACCACCCAAGGCACAGAGAATGATATGAAAGATTGTTCTGGCAGAACCAGACTTCGTGCCCTGACGAAAAGCTACCAGGTGAGTACTCTACAGTGGGAAAGCACCGGCCCCACATAATTAATTGCACTAACAAACTCTTAAGCATAAGGGTGTGTCTGACTTAGCACACGAACAAAAATACTTAACCCCCATTTGCCTGGCATAGAATTAGCCTCTTCGACATGGCATCATGCATCAAGTAAACCAACTACGTTTTTGCAAAGTGCTTACTTAGACATAAAAAATACCTAAAACAAATTTTGTGATTTTGTGCCTCACAAAAACAAGTGTCACTATGAATACATGGTCTTATTTTTTTTAACAAATTGTCTCATATGCTACTACACCTTAGGCTTATTTGCGACCCCATTTTATGATAATTCTGAAGGGAATCTGAGTTCAAATATGCAGTGCTGAGGAATAATTTTAACAATAACACATGTACATTTTAAAAGTTGTTTGAATGAATAAAGTCTTATTTTCTAGCAAACATTTAACAAACTGTCCCATTAGGCACTGCATCTTAGGCATATTTGTAGCCTAGTTTTGGGCTAATTTTGCTGTTATTTGGAGTTCATTATCTACATTTCTGGGAAACCTTTTACCGGAATATGCCTAGCTTACAAATATTTACGTTTTATTATTCAACAATGAGTCGTTTAATGTTTTCTTTCGTCAATAGTAAAACACAGTCTAACCGGCTCCCAAATGACCTAACATTGATATAAAAGATCGAAATTGTAAAGTCTGAACATTTTGAGCTGAGCTCAAGCTGCAGGCAGGTATTCATCTTGAACTCGATTTTCAAGTATCTGCAGACCTCTAGTGAGCATTAAATATTATCAGTGCGGGTACAAGTTTAGATGCTCCTCCTCCATCCACTCTCCAAGAATGGGACAGGAAGAGGGTGTCATGGCAATAGTCATTTTATGTACTTTTGTCAACATATGAAGAGATCCTGCCTGTTTCTTTTTTATTCACTATGCTTGTGAAAAAGTTTAATTTGCTTTCACACTTGTGCATATCGTCAACAGTGGGGAATGGAAACGTGGACTGGCAAATAACAGCTTCTCAACTGTAAATAATAACATGACATGTTGGGGACAGAAAATAAACAATAAAATTACTTGTGCATACCATTATATTTTTTTAATGAGCCAGGCGGCAAGCAGAAACTTGCAGAGTTTGGCAGAAACTCAAGGTAAAAATAACATATATTTGTAAATTTAAAGCAAAATCTAAAGCACATTTATTTGCAGTTTAATGATTTGTGTTCCTAGAAAAAAATATTTTACATAAAAAAAACATACAATCACGACTCATTAATTTTCACAAGATTGCAGCACTGCAGTACAACCATAATGTATACAATATAGTGGACATTGTCATTTGTTTACTGTTTGCATTTGCATCAGCTGACTCCGAAAAACAGAAAGTATCCCAACTTTTCAGTATGTTTTATTAATATTATTTATTTATGTTTGGTAAATATGCCTTTGATTCTGATGAATAATATATGGTTAATATTGATTGTCCATACTTAAATATTTCCAAATTTTAAGTGATTTTAGAATCAACAAAATTTTTGTAGGGCTATACAAAACAAATAATTTTCGAGGCCCAAATTTGTGTAAAAATCCTTGTCTTATATGCAGGCAAATACAGTAATACCCTGTCTGAATTTATTAACAGTTAATTACAAATAATTTATTTTATGAATCAACAAAAACATTTAACAATATCTTATGTCAATGTCAGACTCTTATATTAAAAAATTTATCCAAAATATGGCAGAAAATTAATGGAAGCAAAATTTTAACTATACCTTGCCTTAGGTTGCTATCCACCATGAAGCAAAAAATACATTTCTTGACAGAGTTTTTTTTCCAAAGAAATCATTATAATTTATTTTATCTACATCATTTGTTTAGTATTTAATAACAAATTTTATAGATGGTTTTTTACTATTAATTAACATATTTTTAATAGGACCAATCTTTCTTTGCTGAAAGTTACATTTAGAAGTATTTCAACTAATTTTTTTGAATCAACACAAGATCTTACGTATCTTAATAGAGTATGTTATTCTAAAGATGTTTCCATATGGAAATAAACATACATTTTTAATATAACAAGATGCAAATTAAAGTGGACTTTAGTCCCTGAAAATTATGTGCTCTATGTTAAATTATTTTTTGCAATAAAGGGAGTCTCATGCACTTCTCAGAAGTATAATTTAATTTGTAAAATGTCTGCCTGAAAATAAATATCTAAATCTAAAAACACAGGAGTGGTATGAAGTGGCAAGTTAGGAAGGCAGCTGCTACCTCCGAAGCCAATCTGCCCTCTGCAGTCTGACACCCCGGGGAATGAGCTCAAGCCACCCGCCAACTGGAGAGGCCTCACCTCTCAGTCCCTTTACGCTTCCTATTTCAGTCTTCCGTCAAGACCGCCGGCGAGCCGCACCAGGTCGTCACCACCTTCTGCCAGGGACGCGAAGTTCCACTGGGAATAGCGAACCCGTGGTTCCAATGCTGCAGGACCAGCAATCCTCCACATGCTCACCTCAGCACTGCCAGCCGCCACACCACCTCCGTCTCAGGTCGGGGCAAGAGTCCCGGCCAGCTCCAGTGGCAACAGCGGCCAGGAGCCAACCCGGGCCATCTCCAGTACAGGTAAACCCATAGCTGTGCGACACCCAGTACACAGGACAGGTAAAACCTCCACAGACTTCGTGCCATGCCATCAAGCCATGCGCCCTACCCTATATACTGACCGGGACCCGGTCAGTAAGTAATAAAGTCAAACCAATCATGTAACCCGTGTCTCTAACTGACATGTAAGGACCTTGCCCAACCTTGACATCACCGTCAATCACCTGACGCCCCGCATGATGAGTTTTTGTGGCGCCCACCATGGGGCCACAGTGCTTTGCTAGTTACGAATAGTGAAGCAGGACCAGGCTAGCACAACACCGAGATTCAGAGATACTAGCCAGGAGTCAAGCCGAATTCAGCAGACTTCGGGGAGTCTGAAATCACCCCATGGTGCAAAATTAAATAGCCGAGATGGAGGCTAGCATAGCCGACCAGAGAGAACAAACAACTGCTGAGGCCATTACTGAAAGGTGCCATATAGCCCCTTGCCCTAGCACAGGTCTAAATTGGATTGTATGCACACACTGCCAACAAAGCTTCCATTACCTCTGTCAGGGATGGAGAGAAGAGCCCAGGTACACAAACGAGCTAGAATTCCAATGTGCTGACTGCCGAACCCGGCAGACTGCATATTGGAGCTGGCTGACTTGTGCCGGGCAAGGAGAAAATACAAAATGCTGCATTGTATGAGTGCACATGTATCACCATCTGTGTATAGGCTGACCAGATGGGTGTATCATGAGACCGGGCCTCGTATATAGATGTGAGGTTTGCAGACATGCAGAGGAATACCACCCCGAGAATCCTTGTAGGCGGAGGAAAAGTACTTGAGTGGTGGAGTAAGTACGGTGAGATCATCACTGAGTGGGGATAACTTTGTTCATGCCTAGACACTTGGTTTTCGGGAGAAGATTTACTGGCTCACTTGACCACTGGATTCCATAGCAGCACCTAGACCAAGGAAGAAGCTGAAATCTTCATTAGGAGTAAAGTGCAAATGTACCGCTGGATCTTCCCCGAAGAAAACTAGGAAAGCTGCATGTGCCACATTACACGCATGATACTTACCAAATTACGTAATTTTCTACAAATCCCTAGACCACAGTCAATGGAACAACTAGTGACGTGTGCAAGAGAGAGAGAAACTACAGGGAGCCGCAGGCGACCTTGGAGTGCAACAAAAGGGTCAAGAAAGAATAGGAAGCAAAGAAACAAGTATTGCGGGCGAACCTCCCTACTCCCCATACTTCCATCTCTCCCCTGCCTGCTAATCCCCTAGGCACCCACAATACTGGTTCTGCCAAGTGTAGCATTTTAACTGTGACTGCCCACAAAAGCCTGCCGGCTGGCGGGTAACAAAAGAAGGGAGCACGAGCGAAGAAAAATCACCCCTCCACCGAGTTACAGATAAAATTAATGACAAGCCCAGCATCATACTACAGACGCCAGTAAAGGGGGCCCTGCCCTCCGAATGCTTCCATATTGAAGTGAGGGTCAACCAAAAAATTACTACGGCTGTAATTAACATGGTAGCTGCTGGAAACTTTATTAGAAGTGACCTACTCACCCCCTAACAAAGAACCCACTTGACACCCCAGGGCGAGAAAGTGCAGATGGTCCAGTCAGACTGCCTCCTTCAGGTGGAAGGGAAGATAAAACTGCCCATCAACATCAACCAGACAACCACCCTTTCTGAGTTCTTGGTGGCACCCAAAATAGGGAAGACAGTCCCTGGCTCCGGCAGTAAAAATGCATTGTGGATTCAGGGCAGCGGTATTTTCAGATTCGGGGGAAAAAAAGTTTCACGGTCCACTATGAGCAAAGCAGTGACTTCATTCCCCAGCACACAGCCCCACGGCTACAACAGCTACAGGTGAACCGAACCCCGCTGAATACCTGCCAACAGCAACACCCAAGAGTGAGACGAAGGTCGAGGAAACCCCTATGTCACCTTGAACCACCGAATTCCAAGACAGAGAACGAGGTCCCATACTGCAAGGTAATCCGAGGGCAGATGCACCCTTACCCTGCCAGAGCACAAGACCGCGAGGTTGAAGAACCAGAACCCGAGACCGAAGAAGAGGAAGGAAGGGACGATGATCACCAACCCGTAACGCCCACCGAGATTGAGCCGCCCACCTTTCGAGAGCCAGAACGCAGACCAGATGCCGATCAGTGAAGAATCCAACCCACTCTGACGAAGGTCGAACAACAAGCACCTCGAGGAACAATGTCCGTCAGGACCCTGCCCTCGACACCCAAGGACTTTATCCGCAAGATTGCTGACAGATGTGGCCGTATTGAGCCCCACCGTGTACGAAATGTCATGAAGAATCCCCTTGGACCCCTTGAACTGGAAACCCCATCGGCGACTTCAGCAGCCCAGCCTCACCCCAGAGAGGGATGAGACCTGCTGCATTGACGAGGCAAGGGTGCCCAAAGAAACCCTGCCTCAGACGGCAATCCTGACTGCGTCCACCGACCACGTTATGACGTTGTATGACACAGTGACCTCTCCACATCATGTTCCAAACGGGAGGATAAACCCACCAGCGCCAATGAGGGAAGGGTGCCTTAAGAGTCCCTGCCTCAGACGGAACCCAGGTCATGTCCATCCTAGAGGACATGGCTGCCCACCGAGTCACGATGTCGAACGACGCTGTGACCACTACTAAATCTCCTGCCGTACAGGAGGATGAGTCCAGCAGAGCTGAGGGGGCAGAGGAAGTAGAAGATTCCCTGCCCCTGACTGCAACCCCAATGCAGCCCCTCCAGGAGGAAGGGTCCCTGAACGTCCCCCGCTGCCTGGTGGCCCTGAGCCGGCCACTGCCGGGGACGTGAACACCGAGCCCAGGAGCCAACAGACAAGAGGGATGCCTACCCACACCTGCTGCGGCGCCTCTCTGCCGGGATGGTACTGGGAGTCTCCATGACGACCCACTTCCAAATTCACATGTCCCTCGAGGCTCCCTATTTCAGCCCTTCGTCAAGAAAACTGGCGAACCGCACCAGGTTGTCCCCCCCTTCCGCCAGGGACGAGAAGTTTCACAGGACATAGCAAACCCTTGGTTCCAGTGCCACAGGACCAGCAACCCTCCACGGAGTCCTTTCAGCACCGCCAGCCGCCGCACCACCTCCGCCCCAGGTTGCGGCAAGAGTTCCGGCCAGCTCCAGCAGCAACAGCGGCTGGGTCAAATGCCACTCCGTGCCACCTCCAGAACAGGTAAACCCGTAGCTGTGTGCCACCAAGTACGCAGGGTAGGTAAACCTCCACAGACTTGGTGCAATGCCATCAAGCTATGCGCCCTACTCTATGTACCGGCCGGGACACGGTTAGCAAGTAATAAAATGAAACCAATCATATCCCAGTGTGTCTGTAACATATATGTCAAAACATTCTCAACCGTGACGTCGCCGTCAGTCACCCGAAGTTATGTGTCGAGGTAATTTTTTTGGGAATATCTTCTGAATAAAAAGAAAGGTACTTGGCTGTCTGTGAATCATCATCTTATGCCATGTGCTTTAGTAATCTTGTTACCGAGGCTTTGCTGCTAGCCGTGTTACCAAAATCATGAAAGCTTTAGAAAAAAAATTAGGCTTTGAAACATTGTTGCACTTCTGCACTTTTGCACATTCTATCATGTGAGATTACTAAAGCACATGAAATAAAATGATGATTCACAGACAACCAAGTACCTTTCATTTTATCTTTAAGTCAAAATGGTTTTTTATGTACTGTAACTGGTATAAAATATACCACATACTTATACTCGGACATCTTCATCACAAACGAGAATAAAAAAATATCTGCAAAGTAATGAGATCTAGGTAACCTTAAAATGTTATAATAATGGTAACAAATAGACATTTAGCCACAAACTAATTAAGGTAGAGCCTGTTGCTGGCAAGCAAACATGCATCATCTTGACAGTCCAAGTGGCAGGAAATCCCCAATTTCTCCATGGACCCAACAATAATAATATTTTTAGCCATAAATTATTTTTTTAAAGAACATTTGGGTGACACACAAAGGATGTTACAAAAAGAAAAGCATATAACACATCTTACAAAAACTTTTAATTTTAACGTATGTGATAGTTCTGAGAAACATAATTAATGTGTTTAACTTAACTAGTTCTAAGAAACATAATTAAAGTGTTTCACTTAAATTAATTTAAACACAGGCAGTAAAGGCAACCAATATGTAACATACATGTGTAGTTCAGCACAAATCTAAAAAGAATGCTCCATTTTTTTTTAATGTATTGCTAGAATTAATGCTCTAAACATAAGTACTACAATTATATATGATCAAATTATAATACTCTCTGGTCCCCATTATAATAATTAATTAATTAATTAATTTTACAACTTCTTGATAATATTAATTTCTTAAAATATTGGAAAATCAAGACGGAAAAAGTTAAAGATCAAAATTTTTTAAAACTCTTAAGAGTTGATTTTTAAATTAAAAGTTTGAAGAAACTTAAACCTAACAATAAAAAGTCCAGGAAGATTTTTCACAAATACTTTCACAGACTCACTCCTCAGAGTACACACAATGTAAGAAAATTTAAATAAATCTCAGAGATTCAATTACAACCACAAAAGTTCATAAAAACATAACTGGAAAATACTGTGGTTAACTATCCATAAGCTTAATTTATGAATTTTTTTCCCACATGATGTAGGCAACAATAAAAGTAAAGGATCGATAATCTGAACTTATTCTGATCTGACTCCATCTGGATTATCAGTTATCTGGATTTTCGAATCCCATAGCAAACTTGATGTATCACTAAGTACACTCAATACAATGAAGCATGATGTATTTTCAACAATGGAATAAATGACTTCAGCTCATCAGTAAGCAAGTCTTGCATCTGATTTCAACGGAGTTTTTATTTGTTGACCATGCAACAAGACATTATGAACTTTTACTGTATACATAGGCAAGAATGGACGTTCCAGCCAGAAGATTGTACTATTCACCGGCCCACCAAGACTATATGTCAAGACACTGAGTTACCCTGCACGCCACTAGACGGCTACACCAGTACACTTCGCAGTCTCCTCATCTCCAAGCCAGCAGGCGACATCACTCCTTGAAGAAGTTATGCTATTGTCACCCCCTTCCTAGTGCCACCGCTAAACAGCTGGCTGAAGGGGAAGGACCAGAAAGAGCATAAATAGCAAGTCACAAGCCGATTAGTGACCTATTTTCATTTCTCTACCGCACTCGCTGCCAGAGAACTGACTAGCCTGCTTTGACCATCACTGTCCGCATCCAGCTATCCTGCTTGTTTCGCTCCTAGCTAACTTCCTTCACCGCATTCATACCGAAGGATAACCTCTCCCCTTGGTCTCCACCGCGCCTCGCTGCCAGAGCCATCCTTCTCTACCTGCTTAGTCTTCATCACATTTGTGCCGAAGATTCCAGCTACACGTTATCTACACACTGAGATACTGTGGCCCCTTCTGGGAAACACATGCATAGGGAGTGGAACCAGTTTAAACTATTTTAATAGCGGTAATTTACCTCATCTTTGTTAGCCCAGTACTAGGGGGCCTCTACACGCAGAAGTAGACAAAATGTGTGAACGTGCGAACCAGGTTTGTGGGAAATATTTTAAGCCTGGGGAAATCTTTAGTGCTGGGCTGATGCCGATACCTGTCGTTCTTATTCTAAGAACTAAACTGACAGACTGGCACTTAACGAGGAATGGTGGGGGGGAAAAGCTACCCTGCTGAGAGATAATCATCTACAGGAAGTAAAAGGGAGAGAGTGAGATGCGGTTCCCACCCCACTGTGACAAGCGCTGTAGTAGATAATAATCTACAGCTGAAACCTGGGCTGGAACCCGATGTGTTCTGGGGATAAGAATAACAAATGGCAAAGAATGTGTTCTAATTGCATTACTACACACCATTTACTCTAACTTTACTCACATTGTAACCTGGGGCTCATTGCTCTTGATGGGAAGCTAGTGACTTTCACGGTAAGACCCGCCAGTTTACAATAGTTCGGTCAGTGTTCTACACATCATCTTTGTCGTATCCTTTCTGTGTAACCAAAGCAGAAAACATTTTTTATATGTGTCTACAGCATTCAAATCACTAGATAACTTTTCTGCTTCAATTTCAAGTTCTGTTATGCCATGCCTTGACATTTTTAGCCATCCAAAAACTTGCCTTGAGATCTGCTGGTCCACCCAGTTTTTTTTTCTTTCTGGAGGGCCTTTCCACAAACAAAAGCGCTTGATAATGGTTCACTTAAACTTCTTTCTGTTGACGCAACTCCCTCTCCAAGGGGTGGGGAGGCTGAAAAGCCGCCTGGGATAAAGCGATTCAAGGTTCCCCTTGCGAAGGAAAATTATGAGAAAGATGTTTGCCTGGCTGAGTCACGAATCCTCCCATGTTGGAAGATTGTGGTTTGTGCCCTTCGGGGTGGGTAACCTTGCAAGGAAGAGGGGAACCAAACCCTAGAGTAAGTTTAACCAAATACACCTCCCGTCCCGGGAGTTTGGTTATACTCGCTGTAAAGGTTGTCAAAAATATTAGTGATGCCAGATGTCATGGAAATAATGGGGGCGAATCTACATGGAGTTGGAGGACTCCTGCCGGCAGCATCCTCTATAGGGAGCTGGTCAGTGGGGAAGCTTGAGGGCACGAAGTCAACAGAGGGGGGTATGTTGCGTTGGCTAGCTATCTGCGGGGGAATGCGGATAGTAATAATATTACCTGCCGCGGTGTGCACCTATCACGTAGGGTGAACAGGACCAAGTTCTGTGTTGGCAGAAGGTGCTGTAACAACTCTGCAATAGGTGGGCCTGGCTTACAATTATCCCAATATTCAACCGTATGGTAGGGCCAGTCTAATCCAAATATGTTGTCCCCACCTTGCTGTATTGCCTCACTTCCGAAAGGTGCGATTCCATCTAGAGGAATCCCTGGATCAATTAATGGTTCTGGAGAAATAGCAGTATTGGAACTAAAGTAGGTGATTTCACTAGTCAAGGTGTTATTTGTTAATGGGACGTCTAATTCTCTTTGGCATGCTCTGCCTGTAAATTTCCTTAGATGACTTCTACATCCTTTATCTCATAAGGCATCTCACTAATAACAATAACACCAGGATATATTCCTGACTCACTAGGCAGTATCCTTCTCCGGTCCGGCCTTGTGCAGGCTAGGAGTGTAGCCAACGATATGAAACTAGCCTGTGGTCTCGGATTTATATCCCGCTGAAGGGTTGGACGTCTCTGGGTGTTCCTGGAGTATTATTCTGGTCATTCAGGCTGGGACTATCCAGAAAAATCCGTTCTGTTCCTCCCTCCCAGGATACATAAATAGAGATGTGTTCACACAGTAAAAGGTCCTTTTAAAACTAGTAAAAAGCCCACAATTCCTGGCAACAGCTAGTATCTCCTGGATCCAGTCTTATTCAGGCTAAAAACAAAATAGTAGTTGGATTAACGGCCTGGTAGTTTCGAGAGTTTGACTCTCTGGTAGGTCAGGCGGTTACAATAGTCCTTGGACACCTTGGCCTCCTTCAGGCTGAAGGAAATCAAAGGATAAGGATATTGATCTTTCCCACACTAGTCAGGGAGCAAGATATTTAATGACCTAGGACTGATGAATAATTAATTATTATAAAAGTTGATTGAACTGGGAACCCGGTAAAGGAAGGTATGCACAAATTCTAATAATTCATGTATTTAATAAATACGTTTGAAAAACAATGAGCTGCACAGCTCTAAATAATACAATAATTAATATCACCTTAATTATCGGGTAGGCAAAGAGTACCTGCATAAAACATGTGTGGAGCAAAGTGAGCTAATGCTACGTGATAGCTCGGATGGCTGAAATGCCTAGCAGCCCAGAAGGGACGTTGTCACGACCCGCTATTGTGGATACAAAAAGAAATACTTTCAGGGTAGCGATTCAGGTGAGTGCGTAGAGATACCTCTGGCTGGTGGCATGGTGACATTTGCTTGAATTGACCGATGTGGTGCATTTACGAAGATGTAAGAGATCATTCTTTGACACGTGGAGTCTAGCAGCTTTTGCTCTCGTTAAATTAATCAAACCGTTGCAGTCTGTGAGAGGTCGAGCAGCACAGCTTTACTCCCGGAGACTTTACTCGGTTCAGCCTGTGCGAGTTGCCTAGTGGTTAGAATTCTGGAGTGTTCCCTTCTAGTCTTGTTCAGACTGAAGACAGGATCTGCACCACTTACCCCTGACTGTAACAAAGTCTTAAATAAGCTTGTAGGCCAGTTAGTTAAGACGTACTCAGGTTTGAGTGCCCTATCTAGCCTTGCTCAGGCTTGCTGGTGCCCTCTGACTTATGCAGGCTGGAGGGCTGGCGAACACTGCTGTGTCTGGATCTTGCACCTCCTTATTATACACAAAATATATTGCTTGTGGGCTGTCGTAGGGGTGTGTGGATTACTAGCCTCACTTCACAGGGGTTTGTTTATTCTGGCTTCAGCACAGGAGCGCTGTTTCCTTATCTCAGCCGTTGAAGGCTGTTGGTGTTTTTATCACCTCGGTACGAGGCTCTGTAGGCTGTGGTGTCTTTGTAGCGGGGGTGTTGCGATCTTGCGTCATCCTTTGGAACTTGTACCTCTGGCTGACTGGTGTCGATGGTTCCGTCTAATAACAAAATATGGGCGACCGCATGACAGCTTCGATAGAGAGAACAATTTCTTCCTTCATGTCCTGTGTCTGTAATCACTCACAACATTAATTGACCTGTCGTAGTATGACTTCCCCATGACCGTAACGACTCTTGATATGGGGTGAAGTCAAAACGTAGAGTGCGCATGTCAGATGCGCAGGAATGTGCTATGTGTCAGTGTAAACCATCTCTACATGGCATCTTCTAAGCTGAATTACGGTACTGTTTTACATTTTTTTGTTCCCTCCTCAGAGTCCAACTTTGATGCATACCCCAGTAAGCAGCTGTCATTTCTCTTCAAATCACTGATCATAGATGTCCCTACTCCATACATTCTCGCTAAAGAAGCACCACTTTCACTCTTAGACATTTTCCCTAAAATTTTCCTTTTTTCCTCTATTGTTCAAAACTTATTGTTTTTATTGTACAAGATCCTGCAGATGCCATCTCAATATTACAGGTAAAATTCTTGTATAAAAACACGGCTATACCAAAACAATCAGAATGGCAAACATACAAAGTGCAGAAGGCACAACTCTGTTCATGTACACAAACTTATAAACAATAATAGTCTCGCTGTTGCTGATCTGCTCACTACTCAAGGTAATTGGTGGAAGAGGCAGGAGGGAAAAGGTTAACAACCAGCAAGTCAAACCACCTCTCTCACCCACATTCCACTCACTCGCAGCTTAGACCACCTGTATGCTTACTGTCCTTCGCTCCAAGGAAATCTTTTAGTTTGGTGGTAATCCAGTTTTTTGACACTCCGGATTATTGACATCCAGATTATCGATACTCTACTGTGTTTATAAAAAAAAAACTAAAAAATAAGAAAGCTTTTAAGAATTTATAATTAACTGTAAGTTACATATATCATCATAAAATATCATATGAAGTAGGAATTCATAGAGAACGTGCAGCATGCAAGACAATGTAAATTTCTAAAGACTTTTCACGATAAAGTGAGCACTTTCGAAATCAACTTTAGAAAAATGTCACTGCTCCTTCTTGCTTATATTTTAACGGGTGTGCAGAGTGACATGCGTCCAGTTGAGTTGGTAATGGTGTATGGGAAGTAGTTCCATATCGTAACGTCAAATAAAAAGTGTTACGTAATCATTTGTGATAATTTCAATTATGTCATTCACTTTGTTTTTTTGTAATGCATCGTAAAAATGAGCACATTTATAAAATATTTACTTTTCTAATAATTTCACAGTTTCACTTGACCAACACATGAAAAAAGAGATGATGCCCATGACAATGTTAATCTTACATAAGGCGGAAGAGTACCCAATGCCCATACAACTATATTTTAAGCAGGGCTTTCAAAAGTGCTCATGTTACTGTGAAAAGTCTATAACTGAGCTGTGAAAATCATTAGCAATCATTCACATTTCACCACTGATGGTGCCCCCCCCCTTACACACACGTGCACGCACACATACACATGCTTGTGCACACATGTACGCACATGCACACACACCCACACTAGTCTGTAAGCATTTAATCAGTTGTCAGCATTTCTGACCCACAGAGTAGGTTGAAGAAAAAGTAGTAAGAATATAGCAACACCTAATAAATAACTATCTACTTACCATGTCAACCTGGAGATCAACATTTCAGAAGAAATGTGGTATGAAAAAGAAAAAAACAATTCAAATAAAAACCTGTTCAAAAAATATACATTTAACAGAATTGCCTATTACTAAACATAATAATTTCCAAAATATGTTAATATTGTACAAATAAACTTACCACATCATTTGCCTGAAGCTGTTTCACACCTTTACCACAGAGTAACCTACGAAAGAAAAAATCTGTTACAGTAAAATGCTAATGGTTTTTATATTGAAATGTAAGCCTACACAGATAAATGCAAGAAAATGTCCCTACCTTTCTACAATTACAATAATGAACAAGGACACAGATTACAGATAGCTGCCAACCCCAGGCACACTCACAAAGAGATTAATATTTATTTGTGGAAAATGTAGGTTTCTGCTATCTGTTACCAGTACAGTGCAGCACGGTGATTAGCTGTACTAAGCCTCGCAAATACCTGGCAGTACCAGAGTGCAGGGAGTACAGACATTTTTGTGGTAAAGCGTCTTTCCATTCAAATTTACAAATAACATATTCAGTCAAGGATTGATATTCAACTACACAAGTTGCCAAAATGCAAAACAGTAATGAACTAATATTCCTCTTGACATGGCTTAGTACACTGCATTCTACAACGGCTTGGGATAGATCCTGTCTTCTTGGATGTTAACATATTATAGGAAGTCAACTACGAAATTTTAAATTTCTCTGGGAATGTCAATTTGAATTCAAAACCTAGAGTTCTCCAAGTCAAAGATTATGATAAAGCATGTCACCCTGCTGCGCAGTGTCCTCTACTGCACAACTTCGCCCCATCAGCAAGTGCTGAGAGCAATTTGAAGCAAGTCAAAAGTGGCAAGCAATTAATCCCGTGGCTACAGGGTTGATTCAACACGTTGGACAACTAGACACATAAATAATTAATGCAATTAATTATTTAAATTGTACTGCCTGCTCAGAATTTGGCATGCAGTCGCCACCACAAAACCAAAAATTGTTTTACCCACTGAGTTATGGACACGCTAGAGCAGATATGACAGCAGTCACTGCAGCAGAGTAGCACCCCTGCGACCAGTAACGTCATTGCCATCAAGCCTCGAGAGGAGGCGGAGGTGGTAAATATGTCATCAGTCTCCAGCCAGGGATATAAGAAATGTGTGGCTGAGCCCACTGCCCTGAAATAACAAACCCCTGTGCTGGAAGGCTAGCAAACCTGCTCCCCTGTGACAGCCACGAAGCTGAGATTTTGGATATATAAGGAGCGCCAAAAACGCACTCGCCAGAGTATGTCGGCCTGTCCAACCTGTGTAAGGTCGGAGGGCTCTCCTGGGTCTGCAGAAGGCCACCATCCTCTCCAAGCCGGAAGAAGGCCAGCCTTTCCTCTATAAGCTTGCAAAAGGCTCTAAACCTCCAGCTCCAGCAGCACCAGCATCCACCCTGCAGCCCGCAGAGAAAATCCCTTGGTGAAGAATCCGAAGGTAACACGTCCTCTTCACCCCTGCACCACCCTTACCCAAGTCACTCCTTGACTTCCGCAGTATCAGGCTGTAACAACGTCCTTTCTGGACATAAACCATCCCTTTTACTTGATGTAAATTGTGACTTAGCTGTTGAAATTTTATTTGGAGTTCTTTGAATTTATTTAGTCAGGTTTGCCTTCACCTGACTTGAAGTAAAATAATTCCAATCAATTAATTATTTTAGCTTGGATTATACAGAACCGTTACCCCGTTGTTTTCCAAAACAGTAATAAATAAGCTGTACAAAATTAAATCCCTTAGCTAGTAGCCATTTCTCACTCCTTATTCATTTAAATTTAAATAATTTTAAGTTTAAGACTGATTGCTGGTAACAAGTGGCTCAAAACAGTAACTAACCAACCTCAGCAAAATTTGTGCGAGTGGGCCGAACCTCTCAGTTTTCCTGGAGCTTGCATAAGGCTACAGTCTGAATAAGACCGGGACTCTTGAGGTGCGTCCGGTGCACCCGGGCATATCTGCAGAAGCGCCCCGACGCTAGCAAGTCCCATCTTATGTTCATCACCTTGGAGTGACTGTAGAAGACACTCCCCAGGAGGGAAGAACTCAACTGCTAGGATACGAGTGAGCTAATCCAATCAGTTAGTACATGGAAAGCGCCCTCTGAGCAAAATTAAAAATTTATTTACCCCTCTATTTCATCTGGTTAGTAAAGAGTTCAGATGCCAAGGAAAGGGGGTGGTGAAATTATCAATATTCGTCGTTTAGCTCAACGAGCCCTACAGCGAGAGCTATCCCAGTAAGAGTGAATTCCTCCAGTTGCACACTCTAATGAGCCCTCCCCACCGCCACTCCAATTCGAGGTAAGAACTGTCAAAACACGAGGAGAAGCCCTTCCCTCGGCAAAAATCATGACACATACCTGGATCCACTGTTAGGGATTTGATGGCAGTGGTCAAATTATGATTACGTATGTTACCTCAACCCCCCAGCACCGAAAGCAGTAGAGAAACCACCCCCACGACCACAACCCAGTAGCATTACGCCCCCTACCACGTGTAGAATCCGTACTGCTGGCAGGAAAGTGCTCAATCATTATTCATCCCAGACCAGTGCGTAAACCCAGAATAGCATCCCCTACCCTTGATTTCATACCCCCTCGTAAGCCTATGAGACCTGCCCCATATCTGCGTCCAGGAAGCGAGTGAGAGGACTAGTAGGGCACTATACAGGACCATATCTTATTCATCCTCATTTCGTTATCATTTTCATCTCCATTTTTACATAATTCATTTAATTCCATTTGCTCCTTACTTACAGCTGACGTCACCGTATTTTGACTGCCTTTACGGTGAAGAAGATCAAGCTCCCTGGGAGAGAGACCCTTATGATAAAGCTCACCCTGGGGTTTGATTCCCCTCCAACTATTCATAACACTTTTACCAGACAGTATCCCATTAAGTCCCCCAATGTAGACATACAAATCCTCAACCCGTCAGGCGAAAACCAAGTCAGAAACTCTTCCACCGCCAAAGGGCCTTATAATCATACACCAAAGGGAAATCAGCACTCATATCAGTTGTCCAACATTATAGCGATAGCCACAGAAAGGGAAACTGCCTATTACCATATTTACCCGAAAGGAAGACGACCCTGAATATAAGACTACTCCGTAAAAAACATTTTTGAGGGAAAAATATTTAAACCTGAATTCAAGACTAGTCCTGTGAAGTGCTGAAAAAATTATTTAGGTTGAAAGTATTTTTGCAAGAATTCGTGACAAACCCTTAAAGAAGAAATTCTATTATATGAATAATATTATATATTTTATTTACTTTTAAAGATAAGCTAATCACAATTAATTACGTGTGTCCAACCTGGCTGTATGGTAGCAGCATCTTTCTTACACTGTAAAACATTTGTTGGTGTTATATTCGTTACTTGAGCCCTTTTGTTTCCCAGAAAAGCACTTCCTCTTTGCAGCCATTTGCAAATTAATCAGATTAGAATTAGTTAATTAATCGGATAAGTCATTAATCCGCAAAATATATTTTTAGACCATCCCCATCAACATGTTATTCGCCCAGTGAATTAGAACCCCTCAGCCCCTACTACTAAAGGTTTATGTCTCTGTGTGATTTCAGATAAGGGGACCCTTGTCAAAGTTGACAGGTACTGTCTCCCTACTACAAAAATATGTCCTACCATAGGGCACACAGTATTTAAGCAGAGAAAGCATTTGTCAATCCTCTGTCTGTGGCATGCCAATTTTGGAGAGTTGACTGCTTCCTGAGTAAAAAATTATGAATAGAAGCCTGTAGTAATATCGTGCATGTCACATATTTAAATACTGAACTAGTAGTGTCACATATTTATGGTATTTGTGGTCCTAGGTTTTGAATTGAAGACGACTTCGAATTGTAGATGACCCCTTATTTTTTCTATTCCTTTTCTGTCAAAAGAACCTTGTCTACCTTTCCGGTAAATACAGTATATTGGATACACAGCCCCCTCGATAGACCATAGGGGGGTAGTAGGAGAGAGTAGAGTGCATCAATCAAAAATATTGAAACAGAAATTTTAACTAGAGTGTAATATGCAGAACTGCCAACCTACAAGCACACCCATCAGTAATCACAGTCATGTACAAAAAATACGAGTAAATCATGAGCCATAAAACTTCTCTCCAAAATATAGATATACTCACTAAATTGAATAGGCATACACACAACATGTGCATTAAATAATTAAATATGTGCACATGGGTGAACCAGAAAAATTATTTCGACATAGTAATAATCACCAGGATATGTTAAAAACAGATGTCGTGTTTAGCTTCTTGAAGCTCCTTGGTGGTGAATTTTTTAGTAACACACATCAGTGATTGAATTACGTTTTACTTTCTCTATCATAAGAGCGTTTAAAGTTGCTGTTGACAGAGATGCTCTAAATTCAATTTGATTGCGGCGGACAATGCTGAAAATTCTATCTGTTGAAGAATTGATAGGTTTGCATTCTGTTCATTTTATTTTGCGGGTAAATGCCATTCACCCACGAGGGGTAGTAAGTGGAGCTGCAGGAGGGCAGCTGCTATCCTAGCTGGTAAGCAAGCACTGCTTCAGTCACCTGTACCGAACCCCCCGGGAACGAGCTCATGTGACCCGTCAGCTGTTGAGGCCTCACCTCACAGTTCCTCCCAGTCACGTCATTATCTCTGGGTCATGCTGATATGATCCTGATAGGCCTTGGCTCAATTTCAGGAGTTGTGGGTGCAAGTTTTACTTCGTCAGCTGGCTCGACGCCTAGTTCCAGTGGTAGGCCTAGGCACCCAATCCAGTAAGCCAAAACCACCCCCGAAGTGTGAGTCAACAGTCTCAGTTCATTCCTCAGAAAGCAACAAATGTCAACTGATTTTCTGTTAATCATAAAAACGGGACCAGGTCAGAATGGCCCGAGAGAGTTAAGACAGTCGCCAGAGGCTCTTCGGGCTCATCTGCCTATGGGGCTATGTCCACCATGTTGGGGGCACCTGTAAAGTGTGTATCAAGCACAGATAGTCAGCTGTTAAAACCAGAATTAGGAAACATTGACGTTTCAGAGTTAATGCTGATATGTGAATGTATGAAGATTTTGTTTGAAATTAAAAATGGAAATTCACCTTACGTAATCCATAAAGGTTTTTTAGGAGAATGGAAGAGACAAAGAAAATTCAGAATTTACGTACCTGAAAACTTGAGGGGAAACTGTATTTAAATATTACTATGAATCTTATTATGGAGGACAAAGGCACGATAAGACCATCACCTGTGTTTTAGAAATATTAACGTGGCCAGGATTTTCTCGGAGTACCTCGGCTTATGTCTATATACTTGTAGTAATAAAAAATTTCAACAAATGTTGTTTATTTTTTCTGCTACATAATATAAAAGATGTAGAAATCTATAAGGCAGTAATGCAAGGGTTGTACAGTGCAAACTATCCATTGAATTTCAGGGGACTGACAGAAATTCTATAGATGTGGACATTCTGTAGATGTGTAAATGACATATTTTATATAAAAAAATAAATAAAAAAAAAAAAACACCCCTCAAGCTTTATGTTGAACACATTTATAGGCCTATGTTAGATATTTGTCAAGTTTAAGTGAAATAAAACAATGCAAATGGGAATATTAAAGAAAATCCTTCAGATACACTCACACTATAAGTTAGTTTAACTCTCGAAAGGTAAACAAAGAAAGGTGAAGGTGCTTGTCGGCTTGAAGAGCCTGGCCTGAAGGGAAAAATAAAAGAGCACAGAGCAACAACTAAACCCTAACTATAGCGGGGGGTATCCTGAAGAGACTTAAGGGGAGGTATGGGGTGTAGGTGTTGATGGCAAGTGTCAAGTGTAAGGGGGAATGGTGATTCTTCTGGGGCTGTAGCATGTACAGGAAGAAGTTCAGTGTTGGTAGTTGAAGATCAACTGGTGGGGTCTCTCGTGAGTAAAGCGGTAGAGAGCAAGACCAAGCAGAGAGTCCTGACACAATTAGTATGAGGACAAACTGCTGGAATCCAATATGTTTTCCGGTGATGCAGGGACATATATCCCTCAGGCATCTTCGGATAGCTTCGGCGGAGGTGGCTCCTCCCCTGTAGGTGGAGCTGTATTCTGATACCATCTCTCAGGGTTGATGGAAGCATGCCTCCTTGCTGTGCGGGGGGCGTCGGCTGTGCAAGCTCAGGCACACATTCACTGATATGGTTTACTGGTATTTTACCATTCCAATGGGTTTTATTTAAGGCGGGGGCGATTTAATATAGTCTTCCTTTGGGTGCATTAAGGATTCCTTCCAGGCGTCCACCCTATTATAGGGGACGTAATGTTGGCTTGGGTTGCTGCCGTTCAGGGTTGTATCACTGTAGGGTACGTGGCCCGAATGTGATGATACATAGTTGCTACAAAAAAGGGAGCCTATATACGTGTCACACATCAACCTTGACGCATGCCAACATGCTGCACAGCACACATGCACTCTCTACAGGCAACTTCGTTTCATCTCGAGCCAAGGAGAGCTTGGGGCAAGTCAGTAACCGTGGCAAAGTAATTTCATGTATTGAGCAAGGAGCATGTGTTGGACAGCAGTATATGTAAAAGTAATTAACGCAATTAATTATGAAATGTACAGCTTGCCCGGAATCCTGCATGCAAGTGCCATCCCCGTAAATAAATCGAATATTTTTGACGAACCACTACCCTACATTTAGCTGTTGAAGAAGTTTCAGCCAACCCACAAGATGGCAGCACCCCTGTGACCTCAGAAAGAAATGTTTTAATTTGTTGTTGCCGCCAACCAGGGAGATAATAAACCTACCCCTGCATTGGAAGGCTACTCTACCCTGCACCGCCGGAAGATCACTGATCAAAGGATTTTTCCATATATAAGGAAGTCCGCTATCATGCTCCAGCAGACATGCCGCATACACCGGCCAAGTAGGTCAGTGAGCACTCCCTCTTCTGCAGAAGACATCTCTTTCATCTCCTTAGCCTGCAACACGACTTCAATCTGCATCTACAGACTGCGAAGACTGCACCAACCCTGCAGCTTGGAGAAGGCTCGTCGACTGCTGCACCAGCTGACCGTGAGGGCAGTTCACCTCCAGAGGTAATACAACTTCCTGCACACCGCAGCCACACCGCAGCCTTTAGCCCAGTTAACTTCCGTGACTCCGCGGTAGCAGGTCGCCGCACCTTAGTTTACCCTTTGGATAATCCCTGTAAATTAGGAGACACTGAAAAATTGCATAATTCAACATATAATTATTTCTGCATATTTTATTAATTATCTGCCAGGCTTAACTTTGCCTGTTTCAGTACGAACTACATTTTACTAACTAAATTTTTGCTAACTAATTATTCTTGTATTTGATTAGCCGGGACATTCCCCCCATTCCTAAGAAACATAATACACCTTAAGTAATTTTTAATTGTTGCTTAACGTCATTTTAATATTAGTTACTTAGTCATTACTAGTAATTTTAGTATTTTTTGTATGTGAGTAAAGTTTGTGACAGGTGCAATAATTTAACCCCGGTGGAGACTAGCTATGAGGTGCACCAAACTCTACAGGAGACGGAGCTTGCATAAATCCTTAGTCTGCACAAGACACACCGCAGCTCCTGGGTTTCCGGTGTTCCCGTGCCTACCTCCAGTGACGTCCCAATACTGGACTGCACGTCTGCACGTCAGGGCCTTAGGTGTGACTGCACAAGACATGCCCCCAGGACTGCACGTCTGCGGAAAATTCAGGGGACAGAACAGATGCATACTAAGAAGGGTGGATTTCAGTGCCGTACACAACATAGAGAACGCCGTGCTTTAGAGACAGTTCTCAAAGCAAACCCCACTAATGAATCCATGAACCAGGTAGAACCCCCACTGACAGAACCTGAGTTCATACTCCAGCCAAACTTGCCCTTCCTACTTCCCACACCAGAGTCCTCGTACGACTATTTATTAGGTGCTTGTTGGCCAGAATGTGACCCAGAGGGAACACACCAGACCCAATCTGAGACTTTGCCACTGGTAGCAAGCGTTACCCCAACCAAGGTGGTTCTGCAGAAGGCCCCAACTAATTCTTGCTTAATAAAGTTGGCTTCTGGAAAAATCATTCGGGTACGACTCACGCCTAAGGTCGTCCCCAAACCTCGTGCAAACCCCTCCCCTGCAAACTATATTCCCGCACGCCAACCAACGAGGCCCCTGCGGATAGCCCCTATATCTCCAGTCATCCCATGTTGTTCCAAGCATTCTAGCACCAGCTGCAGATGCTTGAGGTGCTCCTCCCAGCTGTTTGAGTATACAATTGCATCATCAAGGTATGCAAAGCAAAATTCTCCATTATACACAGTCAATACCTCTGCGGACATTAGGCGTTGGAAGGTGGCTGGGGCATTCTTTAGCCCGAACGGCAACACTTGGAACTGTAGGGTTTCCCCCTCGGGTGTGATGAATGCTGTATATTTGCGACTGTCGGGGTGTACCGCAATTTGCCAGCATCCGGATTCCATATGACCACATGGGAATTGTAGGGTGAATTCGAGGGTTCTACAATCCCCTGGTCCTTCATTTCGTTTACCTGGTCCATTATCAGGTCGTGTCTGCGGGCTGATACCCGATACTGTCGATTATTAACAGGGGTGTTAGTCGTGGTCCAGATCTCGTGTTGGATTGATTGATTCTGATGCAACAACCCCCCTTGTCCAAATGCATTGGCGTGTTCATTTAGTACCTGCTGTAGTTGGCTAAACTAGGACTCCTCTAGCTCATGATTCACCCTCACAGGATCAATGGGTGCGGGTATAATGTCCTCCAGGTTGTGGTCCCAATTCACCGTTATCCTCTCGTGCTCGCCCGTGTATGCCCGGCGTTGTCCATGGTCGATAATGCACTGATGCTGCCTAAGCCAGGGGCAGCCAAGTATAACTACTTCTGACAGAGTGGAAGAAACTATAAATTCGGAGGGAGCTGCGAGTCGATGTATATGCACCTGTACTGTGGTGCGACCATCTACCTGTAGAGTGGCATTCGGTTGAGCCATTCTTACAGGTTTCGTTAGTGGGAGCATGCTGGCTATTTGTTCAGATGTGAGTACATATATCCTGATGAAGTTTGCTGTGGCAGCGGAGTCCAGCAGCGCCAAGACTCGCTCTCCGTTTATTTCCACTTCAGTGTGGGGAGCTATGGGCAGGTTCAAGTCCTCATTCAAGCCTTGGATTCTGGGCCCTTGTGGTCCGATGGTGGCGGCCCACTTCACACCCCGGCGACAGCGTTTCCCGACTTGCTAGCAGGAGTTGGTTTTTTTATTGTCCTAGCAGCTGAGGGATTAACAGTCAGATTAGATTTCAACGGAGGTATCATTGATCCGGCCGGCTTACTGAGACAGTCCTTATTCCAATGGCTGCAGGGACAGAACCAACACTTTGGCATGAAGGTTGGGTGTGTGTGCGGTGTGGGCTCATCCTTGTGTGATTCGACCGATGAGGCTTGTGGTTCCAGGGTTTTCACAGGTAGTGGTTTCTCTAGACTGGCCTGTGCCGCAAAGCCCTTTCAACTAGTTTGTTGATAGTTGTTGGGCAGACTGTAAGAAGGACGTTCCTCAGGCTGGGTAACAGTATCCTTCCTATTGAACGTACGGCCATGGCTTCCGAAACTTCCGGGAATACGCACCGGTACATCTGTTCTTTGCAACGTATGAAAATTTCTGCCTCGTCCTCTGATACTGGGTCTGGCTGTAGGAATGGGTTGTTAACCGCGCTAGTACATCCTCGCTGGTGAATTCTGTTGCAATGCAATTGCAGAACTGTTTCCAGTCCATAAGAAAGTTCCTGTATTTTTCCCACCAGGTTAGTGCTACCCCTTTTAGGTGTAGCATGTCCCGGAACTCCTTTTCGCAACTTGTTAGTAAATTTGACTGAGTCTTCATGCGGCCGACCGGCAAAGTCCGTTATCTGGATGTCGTCATCCTGTCCGGTGGCCAGATAGCCGGGTGCTGTGCCAGGCTGAATATAGATCCAGGACGGCTTTGATTGTCGGGAGTAAGGGACATACTTCTTCCTACATTTCTCACACTGGTACGCCATACCTGGCATAGTGATGCGCTCATCGGGCCATCCTATACACAGGTTATGGAAGGGTTCGCTACGGGTTGTGCATCTGACCCGGTTAATGCCTAGGCCAGGGCAAGTCACTATGTTACAAACGTTTGAGGGTTGCTGCCGACAATCTTCACAATGGTATTCGAGACCAACGTTGTCTCGAGCCTCGTCTCACCAACCTAGGCAAAAATGGTGGAATGAGTTCAGGCAGTACGTGCAGTCAATTTGGTATGTTCCGACACCTTGACATTTGGCGTGGCTACACTTCGGGTCTTGGATATCTGAATCAGAGACATTCAAAATGTCTGACGCAGCATTGATATCTGTATTCGACATGCCTATATTTTCTTGGGCGCCGCAGGATTATTAATGGACTTCCCGAAGTCCGGTGGGTTATACAGGTAGACTCTCGGGTCTCGGGGTCGGGTGACCTTGTTTGGCCTCTTACTAAGCACAGTGAATTAGCTGATGCCCCACGTTGGACGCCAGAAAATCACTTGATGCGTGTCCGATAGTTAAGGCTGGATAGCAGTCGTGTGGCTTTAGTTGCACTCAGGTTGGTTGTGCGTGCGGGTTTGGTTTAAGGCTTAATAATGGCTGGATATCGCAGTCGGGCACGTGGCTGTACGAGCTGGAACATCGTTCTTGATTTTACGATTCTCTAGTCCCTTGGAGGGGTCTGGCTTGTGACTTGCTTCGGAACTAGACATAGTTGGTGATGGGCGATAGGTGCTAGGGGTTTGTGCCTTAGTGGTTTGCAGGCGAGGAGTAGCGGAATGTCAGTGATTACGTTGCTCTTCTTCAACTTGGGTGGTACAAAAGGCACAACGTGACACGGCGCAGAACTCGCCCATTCCAGTGCTCAGATGCCCTGATTCAGAAGTTACTGTTCGACACACCTAGCCGGTCCTTGGTTTTGCTCAGTAACCCTCTTATCACAGGATGACAGGCTGAGTGTGCGCGTAGAGGTGTTGACAGGAAAAGAGCGGGGTTTACAGCAGTCGTAGATGGTGCCGCTGAACAAAGTAGGGCGGCACAATCTCGTTCGGCTCGTCGGCTAGCTGGAAGCGAGGTTAAACCAGCCAGCTGTCTGGCAGCAAAGCGTGCAACTATTTGCTCCTCTCTCCTGGTGCCGTGCCTCACCTTGAATGGCATAGAGTGGTGTAATTACGGAGAACTCGAAATAAGCACCACGGACGCAGGTATCCCAAACTTAGTTTTGCCTGGCGACAGTCTTGCCAACATGAGCTCTGGTGCTTCAGAAGATCTCACACTGTTGCGGGCTGATCAGAAGCATTGGAGCCGTGTGGACTGCCAAGATTATCACTGGGTGTGAGTTTCCCAATCAGGACCAGGCCGTATCACCCAAGTAAATACCCCCACCAGCACCCAGGTGCTCCGGTAGGGATACAACTCAGATGTACCGTCTCTCCCTGATTGAGAAGTGTTGCAAATGGTCGTGGCTCATCTATTCTATCCCTCCAGTATCTGTATATGTGGTAGGAATAGAATATAATAGCTATCCGTCCAGTTGTAGCTAATTGCGGAAAACAAGAATAATTTCCCTGTGCCTGTCGGCGGTGCTCAATTCGAGGTTCTCCCAGTAATTGGTGACAGATTACCCTATGAACGAGATTTGAGGGTAAGAGAAACAAAGCAGTGTTTTTTAAACACGTATTAAACATGGCGACACGTGCACTCCTGCCAAGCAGACCGGTGGTTAGAAGTAATCCTACGGAACCCAGGTGTAGGTGACCTGGTCGTAAGTTAAGTGGGGAAGTTACGTGAAAAACTGTTGAAGATTATACAATACAAACATAATTCTATATAGGGGTGTCTGTACGAGACAAAGAATTACGTGTGGAATGTATTATGTACGGAAAGCTTCTGGTAGCTTTTGGCGTCACTTAAGCGACCGGTAGCGGAGCTGCAGAGTTATAATGGCGATATCAATGGCGGCAGCCTCTGATGGCTGCTGAAGACTGTTACGTCGTTGACGACAGCCTCTGGAAGGGCTATTGAAAGGCTTGCAGTGGTCTAGACTCCAGCATCCAGGTGGTCAGAGAAGACTGTAGGAACAACTGGCGAGGGCCACCGAACACTGCCTTATATAGCGAAGCTGCGCATGTGGCGGCGACCGCGGGGGAGGGCGTGTGATGTCCCTCAGGTGAGAGGCCGGGGTGGGGGTAGCACTCTCTGGTCATCTCTCGGCCTTCGTGTATCCTTGGTGGCGCTCATGCATGGCCCGAGGCAACTGATGGCTTGTAAGCTCTCATTGCAGGGGGGGGGGGGGTGACGTGCCGCTGTCTTTTGCAACCCCTCGTATCCATGTATCCGGCCGCCCTCCAGGATTGTGGCAGACCGGTACATCCAAGTACAAAATGGTGCGGGGTTTAAATCTCAAGAGTGTACAAGTGTACGCTACGGTTGCAGTGAGATAAGTCGTAATTGTTTATGGTAACTGGTATATGTGGCATGCGTCATCTACTTAACTTCCAAATAAATTTATGGTTTTGGAAGGCTTCTCAGATTACTTGGTAGTAGTACTGATCCACTGTTCAATACATATGTGTGAAATAAACAGGCATTTTAAACAAAATTCCATGTAAGTGCCGTACCCCTATTTTTAGCAGCAACATTTATTAAATTTATTAAATCTATGCAGAAATTGGCAATGACATATTTTATATGTGAAAAGATCATTGCAAATGATAAAAAAGTGAGCTTTCCACACATTCCATTATTTTTGTACCCAAATTGGCAGATTTGCTTAAAATATTAGCTAAGTGATTGTATTTTGTAAACTAAAAGGATGAAAATTTTGTAATTTTGTATGTCATTTTTTGTTTGTAGCAAACATTTACAAAAACACAAAATTACCAAAATGCACAAACTTTGTAATTTATCAGGAGGTACCATTAAGTTTAACCTATAAAATATCTATTGGGATGAATAATTAAATTAATTCAGAATACATAACTGGTTTTATTTTAATAAGTGCTTCCAATCATTAGGACCACTGCAGTATTATAATAAACTATAAATGCTATGCTTTAAATTTTCATTCAAGAATTATATAAAATAAACACACACAAGTTTAACAATTATTTCCCTAAATATATTTGCTGGTAAAAATTTTGATGTTTAGTTACTACTGATAAACAAGTAACTGCTGATAGCATCCAAACTAAAAATTACCACATCTCAAATTACTAAATAACAAAATGATGAATTCAAACATAGCCTTAATCAGGCAAAGGTTAATACCGTTTTTGCTGTGGTTAATAAAAATTGCATAGAGCATACACAAAGAGATACAAGGTTGAAGAAATGTGTTCACCAAAGTGGTGTTGAGTAATGGTACCAGTATCAGTTGTGGTATCTTGGTATCGGTGTTGGAAATAGTGATGTTAGAACAACTCTGCTTGTATTGAGTTAATGGCAGGTAACAAATTACATTTCTTTAAAAATTGGATAGCCAGAGCAATGAGGAAGAAAGAAGGAAAGAAAGAAAGGAAAAAAAATTATTGTCTTCTGAATCAAACTGAAATAAAAAGACATTTTTATTAATAATAATTTGCCCATCCAAATGAAGAAGAAAGAAACACACCTAGAAAATATCGGTGCTCAGTATCAGTTTGGAAAATTATGTGTTTGAGTGGTTCTGATATCCTGAACGTCAGCTTTTAATACCAGGTGTCTGTACCAATTTAGCACTATTTTAAAGTACATGATGAACATCTGGCATAGCAACAGTTTGACAAGAGCCTGTCCCGTAAATACACACACAATATTGATAAGCCACACCTACTGGTAGTCTCTGGAGTACGTGAATCCGACGAACGGCAGGTGATTGCCTGCAAAAGCCTTAGGAGTGGAGAAGTTTTCCTCTGGCGTTTCATCTTTGTCAAGGTCATCAAAGTTGCTGGTGTCGTCATCCCCCGAAAGCTCCGGTACAACCGGTGGCACACCTGAAACATCAGGCAATGCAAGTGCTTATTACATCCCTTTCTGAACTACCTGCAGAAGAGGCATAAAACCCACAGGTTGCCGTTTCACGCAGTACAGCCTGTGGAGCTCATTTTCTAAAACATATGTCTTATTATAATTTATCTGACCAACAGATAAGTTAAACTGATTTTAGATCAAATTAAAATACTGTGTATTTTAGTGTAGTATTCTATTTAAAAAAAACTTGATTTTTATATAATTTTATATTTGTGACAGAAACCTTTACATGAAATATCATGACCTTTAAAGTAAAAAGTTAAAATACACATCAGACATACCACATGCCACCTGATTGTAGGGGTGTGTGAAGCAACATATTCTGATTTTGAATGAATACTAATTGAAGTTGCAAAATATTCAAGAATTAAAATCAAAATTTCAATATTATAATACAAGTTACTATGTATATAATTTCCATACACATGTATCCATATAAAAAGTAAAAAATTATATGCCAAAAGCACTACAGTAGAAACCAGATTTTACAAAGCTACACAGTTCTTGGAAGCAGTTTTGTAAAAATCACTATCTTCATAAAATTGCAATTACCCTTTTTAAACCCCCAAAATATAAAAGATGCATTAAAAGTGTATTTCTGACATGAAATTTGCATTTCATCATCATTCCTGCATAAAACGAACATTACTTAAATGGAACATTACGGTCAGCAGTCTTCTGAATAAAAAGAAACCAGAGGTAGGGCCTGCAGGACTCTGCTGGCTATGCCACTACAGGTGAAGCAGGAAGTAAGTTGCAAAGCAATTAGCAGCTAGTAGTAGTATGATAAGGCGAAGTGTGCATCACCTTCCCTTTTCATTTTTCAAGACTCAGGATAGGCAACACTGCATGCTGAAAAAATGGGAAAATTTTAAAGGGTAGTAAGGACTCCAACCCCAAAGAACTTTGGAAACTGTGATTATAAGACAACATTTCATTAGACCATCCCCCACCCTTAAAATGAGTACCTCCACATGAAGTGAGTCACAGGGAGTCCATTTCATTTATTAATAGGTAACTAAAAGTACGTGGTGAAGTCTCTACCTTCGTGTAATGACTGGCACTTGGTGAGCGTCTATAGGTAATACAATTTATCGAAGTGGCTGTCTGCCACTTAACTTGGTTCGGTGAGGTGTTGTGGGGAATAAATACATGCAGCACTGGCATCTTAGAATTGCTAGGTAAATGCAAATTCTGAGAAAGTGGCTATCTCGTTGCACTAATTGTTTATGTACAAGTATTTTTTGCACCTTTGTACGTAGCTAGCAACTTCTGACTGTTGCCAAATTGTCTCACAATTTGCGCACTAGTATTTTGGTTTGTTATGAATAGCTAAACTACTGCTAGTCCCTGAACACTGTTTGTTCAGTTTAATTTGTGGGTGCATTAAAACTGTCTATGTAATGTTGTTTTCTCTTACATGTTATTATAGTCGACTCTGGATCTATCATTATTTTGGGGACTGCCAAAAATGACCATACATGTGGGATTTCAGTACAGTAGATGAGAGTTCTGACATGTACATCAATGAAATACAACTTCTAACCTTATACAACTTTATGTTGAGTATAGTAGGAACTGTACATTATTTGTGAATACAGTTTAGCTAGTAAACACAATAAAATTGGAATTTTAGGAAAAAATATAACTGTAAATAATACATTAAAAACATTTCACCTGAACGTGTTTAAATAAAGAAAATAATATCTCAAATTACCATATATAAATAATTGTAATCCAACACAAAATGCAAGCTGACCTAAAACTTTCAAACCCTCTAAAAATTTAAATAATACGACACTGAATGCAAGTCAAATTTAGAACATCCGGCGCTGGCTCTATTGGATGAGAGCGCGTTGAGAAATTATCGATCGGGCAGTGTGTTTATGGCGATGGGCAAAGGATGGGTGGCGGCGGGAGGATAACCCCTCCATTCACTACATGTTGCAGACACACCTTGCGCCCGTGGCAAATGTCTGTCTTTCAAAGTGACTTGTGCCGAACTTCTCGGTTCTTTCGAATTAAGGGGTGACTATGCTGAGTACCCTCTTTGTCCTGGCGGAGATGAGGGGAATCAAACCCCAGGTTTAGGCGTATTGAAATAAGCTCCCATCTAGCGAGTTTTACTACCCTCATGACCAGGGCTGTCAATATGTGGGATGCCAGCGGTCCCAAGGAGGTGAATGAATTACTCCAATGATTAATCAATGGTGATTGTGGGGATGGTTGATCTGGCGGGGGTGACGGGATTTATCTGCAGCTGCCTCGTCGGCCGGCGTGCAGGAACAAAATTAGCTGGGGTTTTTTGCAACGTAGTTTGGGGGCGACTTTCAGTGGGAGTCGAACCCTAACAAATTTACCTGAGACTATTCTTATCGTGCATTCGTTAAGCAGAGCTTCAACAATAGGGTGTCGAACCCGAATCCATCTACCGGAGGCGAATCGTACTATGCTCGAGGGAGCTGGGGTAACTGGAACAGGAGCTGCCGGGGTTTCCGGTAAATTAACAGGTACAACGGTCTCGGTGGGTTCCGCAGCTACTGCTTCCTGCTTGATGTCTTCCGGGGCGCACCATCCTAGCAAATGGTTAAGGGGACCTTCTTGTGTCGGAGGTGTGACTAACTCATAACACACAGGTAATTCGACTGCACGACAGGTAAAAGTTCGACTGGATTAACCAGGGCTAGCAAATTATTAAGCTGCTGTTATCTATTTAAGGCACGCCTCTCACATCGCCTCTGGCGGCTTCCAAGTCCGTCGTGGTTGTGATGCATCGAACCTTATAACTGACCAGGAAAACTATTCTACATTAATGTAGGCAACACACAAGAAATACGAAGTACGTTAAGATTTATTACGTGAAAACAAAAGCAAAGTTGGGGACATCACCCAATTAAGTTAGTACAAGAAAAAAATATAAAATATAACATACGAGAACCAATAATTAATAATCTACAGGCGAAGGCAAGCATGAAATAAAAGTACTAGCCAAAACAAATAGGTACTAGTTATGCAATTCACAGTATAATGACTAAGTTAAGGGGAAGTCTCCAGAGGAATGTTAATTGTGTACCAACCTGCTACCGCTGTAGTCAAGGAAGTTGACTTAAGGTGAGGGTAGTGGGTATAGGTGGTAGGATTTACCCTCTGGTGAGTAGACTGGACGAGCCTTAGTCAAGCTGTAGGAGCTGGAGCGCTGGTGGCCTTCCCAAGCTGCTAGCTGGAGTGAGTGCTGCCTTCACAAGCAACCAGGATGGAGTTCGAACCTTGGTGCAGGCTCTGGAGAGGGAGGAGAGTTTTCGCAGACTGGGTTGGGCTTGCGAACCTACTAGGCCAGCGAGCCCGGCGACACTTACTGGACCATGGTGCTGGACATCTATTTATTATACTTCTTTTCAGCAAATCAGCAGTTCTTCGGGGTGAGGGGGTTGCATAGCATTCCGCCACAGGGGTTGGTTTAGCATAGCGCTGAAGCGATGAACATTTCTTATCTCCCTGCTTGGAGGTGACGACGAATAAAAATACCTCGTCCTGAGGCTGGATGGCCGTTAAGTCACAAGGCAGACCGGGAGCGGAATATTATTACTATCAACTAGCTACAACTGGAGACTCCCCCTCAGGTGGCTCTAGTTGCAATACACACATATTAGACGGCTATCTATTTTATTCCTGCCGAGTATACAGGTACTGGAGGAGTATAATTGAGAAGCCCTGACCACAAGCAACACTTTTCACCCAGGGAGAGCAGTACGCCTGAGTTATATCCCTACCGGAGCACATGGATGCTGGCGGGGGTATCTGCTTAGGTGCTACGGCCTGGCCTTGGTTGGAATTGCACATCCAGTAATAGTCTTATTAGCATACACTGCTTCAACGCTTCTGGTTCACCTGCTAAGGTGGGGGCCTTCTGAAGCACCGGACTCGTGCTACCAAACCACTATTCTAGGGCTACTCGCGTCCATAGTGCTTGATTCATAGTTCTCAGCAGCTAACCTGCTCTATGCCATTTAAGATGAGACATGGTGCAAGGAGGGAGGAGCAAAGAGTTGCGTGCCTTGCTGCCAAGCAGCCGGCTGGTTCCGTCACCCTTACAGATAATCGACGAGCCAAACGAGATTGTTCTGCTTTGCTCAGATCATTAGAATGACCTACGTCTACAGCACGGGATCCAGCTACTTTCTCGTCATCAACTCTTTACACGCATCCTGTCTGCCACCCAGTTGTGTGTGGGTTAATTAAACGGACTGAGGAACGCCTCGGGCCCTCGCTGCAGTGCGGGCAGAGAATGATCGGCTCAACCAACTATACCCAGCTAGTCTTCGCAATCACGATATTACTGAGCCTGTAGTTACTGCTAGCACCTCCTGCCAGTCATCTACGGTAACTAGTCACGCCACCAGCCATTGAGCTACGCACCCAAAGCTGTTCGGTAAAGCCCCTATGGCAAGCTGCAACAATGGCATGGCAAAAATTTGTATTGTGAGTCGGGCAAAACGTGGTATTGTGAGTCAAGCGCATTAGTCACAAGATAGCAGCACATAGGCCTGCCTCTAGATCCCGTCTTTTAAACGTTGACTATCTCCTATTACTTTCTTGAAACGACATGAATTTGGATATATTTTGTCAAATAATGTTTAAAAAATAATTCAATAATACCATGCTATATTTCTGTAGGCTTTTGGAACTAATATCAAGTACATATGGAAAGCATGGATGGAAAGTGGGGATACGACATAAAAATATCTAAGGTTTGAAGTTGCGATTCATTTGGATATGGATTGATTTATTGTGCATTTCTTTTTCAACACCTACACATTACTACTTTAGCATGAATTTTAGTTTGCTACACTTACAACCACTATTTTGTGACCACGTAAAATAAAATGTATTAATTAATCTAGGAACTCTTTCTTATAGCGTATATTCTACTTGTCTGATGTGCATCGGCTGTGCACTCAGAATAGCCAACATAGTATTAAATTTTGTTCGTTCGTGCATCACCTGATGCAGGATTTTGTAAACGACACTTTGTTTGTTTCGTATATGTCAAATTGCCACTCACTGATTGTCATTATCTTGCCAAGTTATATGAGATAGCGAGTACATACATGCTACTGAAGTAATCTAAGTGCTACCAATCGGTAAATAATAATCTGCAAATAATGTTCAGATGCCACCGATGCCGATGATCATGTATCTGCCAGTTCATCGGTTTCGGCATCGGCCCATCCCTAATTGTCAGGCAATTTTTCAATATTTCCGCCCCACCCTAGTTCGCCACCGGGATGCTAGGTTTACTACCAACAGCGCCCTTCCACCATACTGCAACTCGCCGTCTGATGATGGGTTAGGCAACGAAACATTGCGATCCCACAACCACGTGAAAAATGTGTCATCCTTCTTTGTGTGCGAGCACCTGTCGACAAAGACTGATTAATGTGAAGTAATGTTGTAATGGAATTTCACTGTATTCAATTTGTATTGGAAAATTTCAAAACTTCGCACATCCCTACCAAATTGTAATATGCAATCCAAATACCATATCTCCCTTTCATTTTCATTGCTGTAGTATTTTTTGTGCTGAAAATACGTGGACTTGAGATAATGAATACTGAGACATCAGAATAAGATTTTTAAGCATTCACTACAGATATCTTTTAATATATGTATGTAACAGGTTAGTAATTTTTTAGTAGGCTGGAAACAACTAATTTTTTCTGAAACATTCTTCAATATTTTCAAAACAATAAGTCAATGATTATGGAAAACAATTTTTTAATAGACATACCAGTACCACAGAACAAGTAAGTATACAGAAACAAAATGGGGTGGCAGCTCTTTTGATGCAAGCAAACTCGTTCGCTCACTGGCCATGCAATGCTGTGGAAACAAGCCTTGTGACCGACTAGCTACTGCAAGTTATGGAATAATCCTTATTGGTCGGGATACCAACTGATAAGTTAGTTTCCTGGAGCTGATTTGTGAATGATGTACGTTCTGCCATATTGCTGGCCAGTGTGTGGTTGGAGTTCGCATTGCAAACCACCATTTCACCTCTGTATTGTTAAGTACTCTGTGCTAGCACAGTGCACAACATGTTTTGTTACTTACAGTCTCTCAAGTTGTCGAATGTCCACTGATCATTCTGAAAAAAATGATGTGATTTTATCTCTTCCACACCACTTCGCCCCAGTCTTTGTGTTCTGTAATCAAAATCCAGTCATCTGAATTATTATTAAATTGAACCAAATATGTAAAATCATCATCACACACCTATAACTGAGATTATCATACATAATTTTTTTTTCCTGTGTATTTGGAGTTCATGTCCAAGACTAAAACATTTACTTGGCAATGAAATCAGATTACAGTTCAGAGCAAGATAAAGCAAGAAAAATTAATATCCAAACGTTTACCATACACACTAACAATGCTATAGTCCATTCACTGTAACTTTTTACTTTTCTGAAGCCCTGCTTAAGTTCTACTTTCAAACTGGCTCCTGCGTATCCTTCCAACGCATGTAAACAAATATATGCCTGGCTATGTGACTTTCATGTGCTTAAGTGTCAAATGTCAAACAACACGGGCATGTACTTAAAAAAATGTGGGAGTTATCATTTTTAACAATTTCTGCATTTATAAAAGGCTTTTTTAATTAATATTAATAAAATATTTGTATGATTTAAGATATAAAGCAATGTTCATATTTGATGAGAATAAGAGACTGTTACTCTCTTCTCAACCTTACTGAAACTTGCGACAGTAAAAAGGGTATAGAGCGTAGGGGGTACATGAATATCAAAATATTTATATCTCACTGTTGTCTTTGTGTTTGAAAATTCGTGTTTTAGGAATCAAGAATATTTGAATTGCAAAATGCTCTTCTTTTTACCATTTTACGTGCATGCATTTACTCTGCCAATTGAAAATAAAAATTTGACAAATTTTTTAGATTAAGTAGGCTATCTCATCACATTCATTATGTACAGTTGACTCTCGATGTATCCTCATTCAGGGGACTGCCAAGAAATTTCCATACATGCTGGAATTAGTAGATGGGGTTTCTGACATGTACATCAATAAAATAAAACTTCTAGCCTTACAACTCTTTATGTTGAGAATAGTCAGAGCTGTAGATTACCTGTGAATAAAGTTTAACTATGAAGCACGAGGGGTATTTGAATCCCCAACTTTTAAGCCACCCGGTACAAGGGGAGATCCCACCCTGTACCTGAGATGTTAGTGGAGCACCATACCCGTAGTAGTTGGTGATGTTAGGATTAAAACTTTGAATGCCAACTTGTGTATTACACAAAGGATGTACACCAGTTACAAATCACAGTCACCTAAGGGAGCGTACACAAGTGCTACGCTAGTTAAGTGGAAGGGGGGTTCTTCCAAAGTCGAAAGGTGAGGCAACGAGATGCAGTATCTTGTGGCATGTGAGATGCAGGTGACTTGGGGATAGAAACTCCAATGAACAACTTGAACTTAACTGTATGCTTGTACATGGTTCATGTACGAGTGGCTTGAATGGGCATCAAAATCTGAAATTTGAGCATCACGTAAAGCATGCCCGGGAGAAATTAATCCATCTTGGGCAAGGTACCCACCCAGATCGTGGGCCGGGTAGGTTCGCATGTCGGGACAAAGTTAGCAACACTGGGCAACACTTCTCACTGACGTGTTACCCGTGGATTTGCAGGCAACGGAGCTCTCCTCTGCTCCAGTAGTGGTGCTACGGCGACTGGCTGAGGAACAGCGATTAATCCTGGTTGTGGCTGAGTGGTGCTCGTGCTGCTGGGTAGGGTGTAGGAAGGTTGTGGAGCTATAGAAACATATTCAAGAGAGAGTGCTGACGGCTCTATAGCTAATATGTCTGTACCACTATGTAATATTATTCAATATTCAAAAGGCACTTTTCCCAGTTCCCAAGAATTGGACTGTTATTAATTACTTCTTCTAGGTGCAGTTCCCGTTTAAGACGCTTCTTGACACCTGTTTTATAGTTCTTTGGTATGAGGCCAATCTAGTAATATTAACTCTGATGAAACATGAATTACCACACAAAGAAAGGGTACGTGACGTGAAGCCGGGTATAGTTGGCGGTCATATAATGTACATCCGGGTAAAAGACTAGACCCAACGTATCTTGAGGCTTAATCTCATCTGGCCATTTGCTAGCCCAAAGGGTTATACAGCAGATCACATGAGCAGCTGCAGTACCAAGGTGTATTGAGTTCCTAGTGAAGGGCTCCCCCAAAGATTAAAAATGCAATACCCTGAGCATTACCTTGGTCAAACTCTGAATACCGCTTGGTGTTACTGTACTGGTATTTGCCGTTTGGCTGTAACGCATCACCGGCGTTACACATAAAAGCAAGTTAAGAAATTAAGCTGTGGCTTATACTTGAATTCACTAGAGACACAAGGGTTATTAAAGCTAGTAGAAATAAGTCTCTGAAAATTGTATGAGTTTGTGTGTGGCTTTAATATATCCACGCAAGTTGATACAGCATAGTGAAATAAAGAAAAATATAATTATGGTAATGACTTTAGCCATGGAATACATTACCGCTCTGTGTGCGTGTTTGTGTGTGTGTGTCTGTGTGTGTGTATATATCCATCGTCCTTCAGGAGAAGATGGTATCTTGGAGAGAATCGTCGTCGTGGTAGCGGCGCAGGCGTAGGATGACCAGTACTAAGTCAGGATGTCCTCAGCCTTCACAGCACAGGCAGAGAACTTTGCAAGACTATTACCGTCACTTTTTCCAACTCCGACCTTCACAGCCCTTAAGGAGTGGATGAGTGACTCCAGCAAGCCACCCTGAGCATCTGCTCAGGCGTGGTTGGGGTAACCTATTATAGAGATTTCTGGTGATCTTAGATGCTTCAGGGTTGCCTCTTAGGGGTGGAGCTTGTGACATCATATACATGGAACATGGATGCTTACCTCGCCTGCTCGCTCAGCACCTGGTGTGTCGTACTCCACCTCAGGGGGCTCAAGCTGTGACTCTTCTGTGATTGGTCCACTTCTAATGCGGCGTCAAATTCAAACTGGCGCGCTCTTCTGTTGGCAAGCGCGGTGAAGTAAAATAACTTTGGTTCGGGAAGGGCGATAAAGTGCCAGTTTTCTGCGGATTCTGGTTGGCAGTACAAGCTAGGTGCACAGGGTTGGAGGTGTGTTGAGGCACTGTCAACTTCTTGGAGTTCCCCAAGTCCCGCCTCCAGTACTATTGGGAGACTTGCCCATGTGGCTTGCCATATTCAGATGGGGCGAAGTCATGTTTCTGTAGTGTGCTTTCTCTAGCGCAAAATACATCATGCATCAACTAATAAACACAAAAAAAAAAGGGAATTTTAGAAAACGTATTACTGTAAATAAAACATTTTAAAACATTTCACTTAAAGTTGTTTAAATAAATGAAATAATGTCTCAAAATACTATATATAACTGATTATAATCAGACATCAAATGCAAGCTGGCCTAGAACTTTAAAACCCTCTGAAAATGAAAATCATACAACACCAAATGCAAGTAAAATTTTGAATCTCCCGCATGCACTCAATCAACAGAGAGAACACGAGGAAAAGTTATCAATCGGGAAGTGTGTTCACGGCAGCTGATAGGGAGGGGTGGTAGGAGGAGGATTACCCCGCCATGCCTTTATATGTTGCTGACATTGAACCCGCAAAGAAAACTTGTAATTTTGAGACAGAAATGAATAAATAAGGCGATGACTGATTTCTTCAATTTCTTTAATAATTAACCATTCAAAACCACATTCTCTAATTTCCCGTCATGAGTTACACTGCACAGAGCTGTGTGCTTACCTACATTAGACGGTAAAAGGTGTCGAATAGGCCCTTACATTTTATCAGTTTATTCAAAAGACATGTGTCTATTGAAATAAATCAATATAAATCCTCAGATTTCCCCCCAAGAAGTTACTGAAAATTAACTTTACACTTATAATACAAATTGCTCAATGTACAAACTATTTTTGGTGACAAGGGAGGTCAAGCATATGCTTCTAGGCATATAATTTTATTTGCAAAAATGCCGCCACTTGAGATAAATAAATATTGTGAATATTATGTTTTAAAATAATGTTGATTTTACGGCAGATAAAATGAAAAACCAAGCTTACATGAAAATACGACTTTTAATAACAAGAGGCAACATATTTGCAAATAATAATTCCTTGTTAAAATGTTTTGCCTAACATTTTCAGGTGAAAAAATTTCTACGTTCACCAAGCGCAGTTTATTTGCTCTGCCGCTGGTGTGTGAAGGCTAGCACGCGCTGCCGAGTGACTTCCTTCCCCTCTCGAAGGCATGTGAAAGGGAGGGAGGAAGGAAGGTGCGTAGCTGAGAGAGATAGAAAGAAGGGTGAGAGAAAGATGCTAGGTCACCACCCTGGTTGCTATAGGTAACCACTTCCCCTCTCAACAGGCGTGTAGGGGAAGTAGCAAGCCAGACTCGCTCACCACACCACAGTGTCGACAGACGTGTTGGGAAGACAAGACATTTGACAGCGTGCCGCAGAGCAGTTATAAACGGCAGTAAACGTGACTTATTTCACATCCAGTTACTCGATGTTTGCATAAACAACCAGCTTTAAAAGCTATGTTTGCAGGAAATATTAGGTGAAGGGACCTGAAATATACTTTGATCAATGCACCAGGCGATAAACGATAAAAGCGGGTTATGTTATGTTAACATTATTTAAATTTAAATTTCACCGGGAACAAAAAAAATTGTCTGTGGATGCAATGTATCAGTACATGTGAAAACGATACATCAAGAGTCAACTGTATTGTGTTGTCCTATACTTACATACCTTTAACGTTTTTTCAACACATTCATTTATGAAAGAACTTCCAATTGTCTAGAAGTAGGGCTGTATGCATTGTGACTGGATATACATATGTTATATTCTTACCTAAGAAAGTCATTTAATGTAAGACTGGACACGTAATACTTTCCTGACACACGTGCAAATGACTTCGCCTCATTTGTGTGTACCTCCATTTCACACCAATGGGGTCTGAACCAGTACAACAACTACCAGAGTGCCTACAACAAAGCTCCAAGGTCAAACTTCCAGGGCGTGCCGAGGGATGATGCCAGCCCTACATCACTCCAGCCCAACAGCAGACCACCCTTGGCTCCGCCCACTAGCAGACTACTTGACCGCCCGCACCCCCACAGCCCAGACAAGCGTGAGATGCAGAATACATACTTGCATACAGCCTGAAAATGTCAGTTGATCTCCGGTTCTCTTTAGAGCCAAGCAGCTCCAACAGCTCGCTCTACCACTCCGGGTGCTAGAGCTCTCTGCCGACATCCAGCATCTTAAAGACCTACCAGTTGTTCTTTGGCTCTTCTTAGAGCCAAGCAGCCCCGACAGCTCGCTCCATCATACTGTGTAATGGAGCTCCCTGCCAATCTCTACATCTTCCAGACTTACCAAAAGCTCTTCAACTGCTGCACCAATGTCTTCCAAACCTCCTAGAAGCATTGCACTAGAAGGCCCTGAAGTCGTTAAGCCCTCTTGCCTGCTTACCCCTCCGGTAACAGCAATACTCCCTGCTGCCCTTCTGGTAGTGGGACCACTAACTCTCTTCAGGACATAGTACATAGTAGAAAGGGTCAATTTCTATAGCTACCTAGTCGAACTGCCTTGTCCAGCATAGAACCAGGTCCCGTTCACCTGGATTTGCGTAAATACTACTGTTGATCAGTTTCAGGTAGTTAAAAGGTAGTATAGACCACCATGTCTATTCCTCTCAGAATAAAACACAAGTTCTCTCTTAACCACTGAGTATCAATCCCAAGATGACAGTGCTAATTCCATGTAAACATCACACCCACCAGAGTAAAGCAAGAGATTGTGGATTTTCTACCACATTTTCCGAACCTAGTGTAGGATTGCGGGCTCCCCTTCAGGGAGGCTCATATGTCAAATAACACACAGGCTCAATGGCCACCCATTCTGTGCACTCCAGTGAGCAGAAAGATAGAACCACAACCACTAGCAAGACAATCCATAAGGAGACTTGTCAACCAGCCCAGTTTTTACTCTATCCAACGCACTGAACTGTTGCCGGAGGAAGTATTCGGCTGGTCCTGGAGGTCTGACCACCTTTGAACCCACACCAACAGTTGTTTTGTCAGATGCCTTAACGAAAACCCACCACTACGACCATTGCACCGCTGTCTCGCCAGTTGAAATAACGGGTATGGCCCTGTGACAGCTCTGCTTCTGCTGTGGCAGAACACTCTAGCTAGGGACTATTTTTGCCTGCTTCCCTCTTGCAAGGCCGGTCGTAGAACCTAACCATGCCTTACACCCAAAGGAGCGGGAAAAAGTGACACGTGAGAACTGCACCCCAGCCTCTTTGGCACTCTGTCACGACCTGGGAATGAGCTCCTGCAGTCCGTCAGCTGAAGAGGCCTCACTTCCCAGCTCCCTCCCCTTCTTTGTTTTCAGCCCCTCAGAAGACATCAGCGTCATCACACACCACTGTCTCCACCATACACCGTGGGGAGCATGTGCCACTTGGACTCGCCAACAAGTGGTTCCGGGGTCAAAGGAGCACCAGCCCGGCTCGGGTCTATAGCAGCTTCAGCAGCCACAGCAACTCCGGAGCACCAAGATTCTCCGCAGTCTGTCCGGACCACCGCCTACACAAGTAACCACATGACTGCGACACTGGACGGCCCAGCCAGTACCAGACATTGTCCCAAGCCATCAAACTACATGTCTTACATTGTGTTCTGGACAGGTCCCCGTCTGCCAGTAAGTTAGGATATCTATTCATAACCCCATGTGTCTGACCTGCACACCCAAAACAGTTCCCGGCCCTGACACCGCCTTCAAGTGTCACCAGAGCATGATGCATCAAGAGTATTCGTGGCACCCAAAGCAGGGCCACATGCTCTTACTAGTGTCATAGCACGACAGACCTAGACCAGCACGACCCCGTGATTAATAGAGACTAGCTGAACGTGAAGCCTAAGCCAACTGGACTTCGGGGAGCCAGTAATAACTCAGTGGCGCACAAATACTATAGTGATCATGTCGGACACTGAACTTGGCCAAACCAAACATCAAGATGCCACCATGGCCGACGCAATTCCAGGTAAATGCCATATACCCACATGCCTTGGCACAGGGGTACAGTCCATTACATGTGCATATTACCAGAACAGTTTCCATTACCAGTGTCTGGAATAGACAGATATGGTGCGTTTCACTGATGGCTTAGAATACAGATGTAATGACTGCCTTCTGCAGCTAGAGTACCTGCACCAGAAGAGGAATTAATACCATACATTGTATTGTGCATGTCCAACGCTTTCATCACGCCTTTACAGGATTGTCAGAAGAGCGTGTGACACGACCAGGACTAGTAAATCGCTGCAAGGTATGTCGGTGAGCAGCAGAATACCAACCTACCAACCCGGGCCCTCGATACAGCCCAGTAAACACCCGAAGTGCCAACGAACCACATCTGCTCAAATTCGCTGGGCAACCTCATGAAGGCCCAATTGCCTTTATACATAAGTTGGAGAAAGAATTCCTGGAGAATGAAGTTTCCAATAAAAATTGGGTGACACACAACCAAAAACAGCTCCGAGGTAAATCCCAGGAATGATGGAACAGGTACGGGGAGTTTATCACTGAGTGGGGGCAACTGTGTTCATGCCTTTCCATGCAGTTTTCCGGATAAGATTACGCACACCTCACAGCCGAGTTTTATGGTCGAACCCAGCACGCCAAGGAGGAAGCTGAGATTTTAATTTGCAGGAAGTATAAATGTACAGACAAATTTCCACTACCAAAACCCAGGAACGTTGCATGTGCAACATCACCCGAATGATCCTACCAAAAATATGTAATTTATCACAAATCCCTACGCCACAGACAATGGAGGAACTTGTAGAGAGAGCCAGAGAAACTGGATGTAATTTTAAAGCACAGGCCAAGGGTCAGTAGGAAAGTTGAGCACGACAAACAACGCGAACAAAAGGTAAACCTTCCTCCCCCCTCCTCTTCAACGAAAGTGCTAGTTCTGCACCCGGAACAACACTTTAACCGGGACTGCCTTGTCAAGCAGGTAAACCAGGGGCGAGCGGGGCAGAGGAACACAGCAGTGTGCCAGACCGCCCACCGCACCGAGCAGAAAATAAATAGCCTAGCCCGGCATAAATGCCGCAACAGGGGTGAGAACCAAGGGCCCATCCTGCAAAGACTGAACAAAGAAAGTGAACCCAAGAAGTGCCTCTCATTGAGATAGAAATATATGGCCGAAAATTACTTGCTTTCCTTGACTCCGCTGCATCCGGCAACTTTGTGTGGAGCAATGTTCTAACCCCCCCCCCCACAAAGGGAATCACTCTGACCACAAACTCACCTAGTGTGAATGGCACAACATGATACTACCCTCAAGGTAGATGGACATACTACTCTCGTCGTAAACCTGCACAAATACACTAACCCTGCAGAATTTGTGAGGTCACCATACATTACCGAGGCAGTAATTCTAAGGCATCCTTGGCTGTTGGCTGCGCCAGCAACACTGTATCATGGACCATGGACACAGAAGAGTTTACCTGGGGGATAAACATAGGGCCACCGTAAATTGTGAACACAACCCCGATGTGGTCATCCCACCACCCATTAATCCGGACGAGATGAACAACCAACTAGCTGAGCCAGAGTTCACAGAGTTGAAAGAGATCTTGGACGAGCACATAACCAACTTTGGACACAGAGGACAGTTATGCCAGAGACAGTGTATAGAGTATGAGATTTGAACCACGACAGATGCTCCCGTGTATATCTGCCCGTACCAAGTGTCCGCCAGGACGCGACACTTAATAATGACCCAAATTCAATAAATGAATAAGCAGGGAATAGTGCAACCATCAGACTCATCTTATGATTAAATTGTGTTATTGGTACTAAAGAAAGAAGGCCAGCAGGATTTTTGCATGAATTATAAAGATCCCACAATCAACCTAAAGCACACCTTGAGGGACAGAGGGGAACCCAAAGCCTTCAGTAACCTCGACATGCAGTCCGGGTGCAGGGTTACACCTGGACAGTCGCAAGTATACGGCATTCACCACTAGGGATGGGTCAATACTACATTTTTTCGATACTCAACACTAGTTTCGATAGCAAAACATTCTCACGATACTCAATACCAAATTTAAATTGTCATGAACACAAAACAAACTGACCAAGAAAAATGCTCATTTTACTAGCGTCGTTGACACACAAACTATATAAAAATCCACATTACAATGATAACCAATGGTGGGCGGCCTGTAACCGAAACGTCCTTAACCAATGAAAAACAAACACAGTCTCCTTCCATTCTATAGTCACATCTCCACAGTAAATGCTGTAATCAAACTTAGAGGAAAATTACCGCTCAGCACACACAATTTGCAATTTCGTAGTTTTTTAATTTTATTTTGCGACTTCAAGGTAATTACTAAAATGTTAAAAAATAATTGTAATTATCTGATACACCTGCCATGGCCTAGCTTGCGGAATACGCAGGCTAGGCCACGACAGGTGTATCAGATAACTATGGTATTTTTTTGTGAACATTTAATAAAGCAGTTGCAGCATAGACCGCAGAATCTGTGGGCTAGGCCACGATGGGTGTGTCAGATAATTATGGTATATATTTTTTGTAAATATTTAATAATACAGTTGCATCAGATAATTATGGTATGCGTGGGCTGTACAATAAAACTACTCAATTTGCTGGTTTGTGCTTATCAGCGGTCACTAGCAACTCTCTACCTGCTTTTATTGTACCTGAAATATTTACCATAAATGTGATTAATGGGATAAAAATTAATTAAATGAAAAAATCTGGTGCAGCATATAATTGTAGTATGTATTGGGTGTACAATAAATACTCAAGATGCTCACTCATGCCTATTAGTGCTTATACACAACTATCAATCTGTTTTTATTGTACCTCAATTATGTACTATGAAAGTAAATGTTCAAAATCATAATTCTGTTATGAATGGGTTGCCTAAAAATCCTCAAGGTGCTTGCTGCTGTGTGAATATTATGCTATGAATAAAATGGTATATTGTGGTACACTTGTACTTTTAACATTTAATAACTTGTAAACCGTTCTTCCGTTCTCTACCCGTGAAGGCTCTTTGGAATGCTTGCGGTTTGGAATGCTCGCTGCAAGCCAAGATAATTATGGTACACATTTAAAAGTTGCTGTTGATATCTTGCGAACCGTTAGACTTAGGTCACATTTTATTAGAGCAATGGAATGCCCAAAGGATGCAGGTAACATTTTGGTACACTTTTTGAAAATTTGTACATATTCCAAAATATATGGTATACTCGCACCATAACTATGGCATACAAAAATTGGTGTTCAATTCAGATTACCCTGTGCTTTTCAAAATGATTGTACACATTCCACTAGTTATGGTATACTTGTACCATAACTATGGCATGAGAAATGGGTGTTAAAATTTTTGATACTTTTTAATATTCTCACGTGATAGTTAATACTATAAAGTATCGAGAGTATTGAGGTATCACGGTATTGAGGATCCCATCCATATTCACCACAACATAGGGTGAAACCCATCAGTTCCGAGTCATGCAGTTCGGACTGCAGAACATACCGGCCAACTTTCAGAGGCTCAAGTCAGCCGAAGTGCTCACAGGCTACATAGGACAGTTTTACTTTGTGTACTTAGATGACGTGATCATATACTCAAAAGTCATGGAAGGAAGATTTTGGGCACCTTCAGAGAGTCCTGTAATGACTAGAATTCCATAGCCGCACATACAAGCTATCAAAGAGCCATTTCTGCAAGACATTGATAGACTATCTAGGGCAGGGTTACAGTTTCCGCGGATTTTATCAGTTTTCACAGATATTTTAATTCTCAAATGGATCTACGGATAAACACTCAAAACAATGGATAATTCAATTACCAAACACTCAATCATAAATATTTACCAAACACTCAATCATAAATATTTACCAGGATCCAAACGCTCCCACTACTAAGAATTATTCCATCACTTTTAACATGGCAATGTGAGTTTCGCTGCAACACTTAGAGCTACGGAACATTGCAGTGGAACTCGCATTTCCATGTTAAAAGTGATGGAATAATTCTTAGTAGAGGGAGCGTTTGGATCCTGTTTTTTATTTGTACCGATGTTAGTGTGAGGGTCTCATTTAGTATATAAGCAGGTTCCGGGTATAGTTTTATTCACTTAGCTTCGTGTCATTAGAGATGACACGTCACAATGTTGCGGAGGCATTCGTGTAACCTACGTTATTACCCTAGGAAGGTAAACCGTAGTATTTTGTCGTTTTCAAAGGATGTCAATAAAGATGATAGGTCTTGAACTGTTAAAATTGTTGATGCAGAAGAAAGTTATATTTTGTTGTCATTTTTGTACTGTTTTGGTCTTCAAGGCATTACTGCTAAAGCTGGTAGTGGTTTGTTGGAAATGTGTTTTTTCAGAAAGCCGCAGCATTAGTGACACTGATACTCGTGATAAGAAGAAGAAAGAGTTATAATTTCAGAGTAACATCCTTAATAATTTTCTGTATTTACTTACTTGTAAAATTTTTGTTGACGGTGTTTGTAAGTTTTACAAAATGGGGACAAAAGAGCTATATCTTCTTATCCCACTCAAGAATGATGTTTTGAAGAACACTGACATTTTTGATCCAGCCAAAAAGGAGTCTGGAGAATGGGTAAAGATACAAAATTTGGCCAAAGTATTTCAGAATGTTATTGCAAACAATGAATACGATGAAGAGAATTCAGAATTTGTTGCATATACACTGTGGGCTCCACTAGCAGAACCAAGCATTGCTATGACACATGATACTGACACTTACTGGTATAAAGTGTCAGTATGTGAAATTGGTGGGAAACCATGCTTTCCAGTGCTTTGTAAACTGGCAAAGGCAATACTGATTCTTTCACACAGCAACGCAGGAATGGAAATTATATTTAGCAACCTCAACCTTATTGAGACGTCACTCAGATCATGTCTTGAATCTCCAATGCTCAATGCTTTGTTGCATATCTCTTCTAGAAAGAATATGGCAGAATTCCAACCAACAGAAGAAATGAGGAAGAGGGCAAAGCATTTGAAAAAGTGATTTTTAACAACTTACTTTACTCGTAGTGAAAAGTGTATGTATATATTTGTGTGTGTGTTTTGAAGTATGCGATGACGTTTCCAGTTAATTTAACCATAACATTGTGTACAAAGAACCTGTTCTCAATTATTTGGCGAGTTGAAATACTGAAGAACATAAGGGTAAGTAATTTTGATACAAATTCAATATTTTTCTTTTTTTAACAAACAGGAATTTTTATATTCAAAACAAGGATTTTACAGGATATTTTACCTTGAAAGCAAGGATATTGTTTTGAAAGTGGTGGCAGCCCTGATCTAGGGCACGTGATTTCACCTGAAAGAAACTACCCTCAAGCTTCATCAGTACGTGCCATTGAAGAGTCCGAAGATCCTACCACGTGTCACTTCCTAGGCCTATGCAAACTGGCTGCATGATTTCGTGCCCGATATTGCCAGTCAGATGCCTCCCCCCTCACCCCCTGCTGGAAAATAAACATGTTGGCGGTGGTGACCGGAGCACTTCAGTGCCTTCCCGAACCCAAAGAAAATTTTCCTACATATCATGCTGCTACACCAACCGCAAGAGGATAGCCCCCTTATACTGCCAACATATGCCTGCCAGAATGGTCTAGGGGCCACCCTATACCAGGAAAATGATGATGGCTGACCACCAGTAATTGCCTATGCCAGCACCAGGCTGAACGACACTGAACAGTAATACATCAACAAACAAGAGTGTCTAGCCGTAATCTGGGCAGTGAGGAAGTACAGGTAACACCTCTAAGGCAAGTACTTCATTCTGTGGGTTGACAGCAAAGCCCTTCAATGGCTAAGTAAGTCGTGGAATTCCAAGGCCAAACATGGGCGGTGGGACATGTTCCTCACCGAATTTTATTTTAAGGTGCAGCACTTCCCGAAGAAAACAAACTACATGCCTGATGCCCTGTCACGTGAGCCAGACCTTGACGGGGAGACAAGGAAAATATGGAGTGGGAGAGAATTACCCCCCACCCCCTCCCCATTTTCCCATACCTAGCTGCAGCCCCAAAGAGCAGCTCCGATTGCTGCAGCTCCAATTAAAGGTACCAAATCGCTTATAACCAGCAGCAGGACCCCAACATCCAGACTATTCCAGCAGCACCCCCAAGCGATTTTAACTATGAGATGACGTTTGCTCCTGGAGCGGTCAGCCTGGGGCATCATGGCAAATCTGGAAACCGAAAAACCTAAGGGCCACAACTCTAATTTAAACAACCCCTGTGACACGAGGCTAGCTATCCCTGCACCTCTCGGGCAGTCTACAAGCAGAAAATTTCTGTATATAGGGAGATGCCAAAATGCAGCTCGACAGTTCTGTCGGCCCTCCAAACTGAACAAGGTCAAGGGGCTCCGGTCTTCATAAGACTCTCCAGCTGGTGCTCAGCTAAGAAGCAAAAACAGGAAAGTGACTGCAACCCCATTCAAAGAGGCTGTACAAGCTCTCCCTCTCACTGACTAAGAAGCACATGGAGAAAATCCAGCCGGAGAATTGACGGTCTCTTATGACGCCCAACACCACCAGCTGTCAATGACAACTCCAACAGCCAGAGGTATCACAACATCCTCACCTGTTCCATTTTCCCTGAGTCCAATCCTTCAAACTCTGCGATAGCAAGTCGTACCATCGTCCCTTCTGTGGCCTGCCTATCCTCAAATTGCAAATCAATTTACAACTTAGAAGTTTGAATTCAATTTTATTCTCATCCGCAGGTATGCCTTCACTTGCCGTAAATTTAAATTCTTATGAAATTTAAATGATTTATTATTCTTGTACAGAGCTACGCAGTCACCTGTGTTTCAGACGTATTGAATAAATATGCTTGTGTTAAAAATTTGATGTCATAGTTGTTCATTTATTTGCCCCAGCTCCTGCTTTTATTCATTATTTGAAATATGAAAGTGTTGTATGAATAAGTTGTGGAATTACCACAGTATAGTCCGAACGACCGTGCCTCCCCAGGGATCAATTCTCAACTATCCAGATTTCTAACACTTATTACCTCAGTTTGTCTTCAGAAGACAGGACTCAGGAGGGCTTGAGTGAATCTGGGTAAATCGAGTGTGTGCCATTTTGGTTTGAGTTTAAATTTATCACAGTGAGCCATTTGCATTATATATTGTTCATCAAATTTGGTAATGCCACGTAAGAGTGGAGGATGCAGTAGTCAGACCCAACATTTAGCCCGACGGGAGTTACAAAGAGAATTAAATTTACCAACTAATACAGTAATTCCAACCACTTGTAACAAATTACCACAGAGTTCTCCATCTATTGAACATACTAGTGAACCACGCAAGGAACCACCCCCGATAACTGAAGATTGCAGTTCGTACCTGGGTCACCCGTTGGGAATCTATTAGCCTTGGCACGACCAAGAATATTTCGGTAACCTAAGAAAACTTGAGGTAGGTCCCGAGTCTAGCACCCCACCTCAGCCTAGTACAATCCCAAGTGAACCAAACAACACGTGTAAAATACGCACAGCCACCGGGAAACTAATCATTGTTCACGTCCCTCCAAAACCAGCAGTTTCACGTAGAGTACTGGTAGTGACTATTATCCCAGACTCTGTCCCTGCGAGGAAGCCAATTAGGCCCGCTCCTTACAAACACAGGGGAAGCATAGAGAAACCGAATAGTTCGTAAATGGGATGATTAATTTATGACTTATTTCTAGGGGTGTGCAAATAGTGGGTTTTGATGTTCAAATATTTTTGAATCTAAACATTTCAGTAGATACATTTTGGTTGTCAGAAAATATCTCAAAGTTGTTTCTAATATAAATGCAATGCTTTATCAGGAAAGGAATGAATTTCCTTGGTGTTGCAGTTTTAGGTTCAGTGATCCTACTATTTCATTTTCAGTGATCATCATTGTTTGCATAGTGGGTGAAGATAAATTTAAATAGGCATATCTTCTTGATTGAATTGGTAGTAGATTCTGCAAACACTGAGGTTTGGTGTGTGTGGTTGCAGTGCTATTTCCTAACATAATGCAAACTGTTTGCACATGTTTGCAATTTCTCGCTACCGCAGTCATGATTCAGTAACAGAATTTGTTTACGATAGTTAAATTATAGTAGATGAAACTCTTTGTAAAGGCAAAATTTCATTGAAAATTCTTGGAATCATTTTGCAATACTACTAGTGCTGTTAGTTCGAGTTCCATGGCGTGACGCCATGTTGGTATTGTTTATGACCACCAAGCCGCTGTCTCATGCTCTCATCAATGTACTGAAATGGTATACTTCTGAATGCGTTTGCAAAAATTAAACCCTATCATTTCCCAAAGTTACAATAATAAAGTATGTGTGTTCTTCATACACGGCCATGTGGTACGTGAATAAAAACTATGGTAGTGCAAAACCACTGTAACATAATGTTTAGGCCTGCATGCCTATTTCTTGGTCTGCAAAACAATAAAGAAATATGTCCTCCTTCTGTAAATGCTATAGTGAAAATAAATGTGTCTGTGTAATGGAGTTTCTTTATAATTCTGGTTTTATCGCATTCCTAAACAAGTTATTCCATAACCTACAACCTCTGGGATCTAATTATTGTTTATTTGCCATCATATGAAATAGCAAAGTTTATAAAAACGACTAGTTATCATGACCAATTAACGGTCCAGCTCTAATAACTATGGAATAAAAGTTTAAATGAACATCTTCAAATGAGTAGGATTAATAAAGTCAAGCAAATAACTAGAGTAGTGGTGATTCACAAAATTGTGCCAATGTGCCGCAGATGTATGAAAAAGGTTTTTGCTTATATGCACGAGTTGAATTTAGTTTATCATAATACTGAAACCTTGGTATTGGTGAACTGCGGCACAATTAAAAGCAATTTTTAACTTCTTTTAGTATACAGTGTCCAAAAAGTACATAGAGTAATGCAACAAATCATGTAAGTTAAAGTAAATTTTAAAAAATATGTTGGTATATATTCATACAAATACTTAATTGCGAACAGAGAAAACAGCAAGCATTCATAAGGTTGTTTACATGTTTTGTTGCTTGTTGCTGTTGACAGTCAAATGACAGGCATAAAACAAAAAAAGGTGGATTGTTTTTATATATGCATTGTGGTTCTACAATGAACAAGATATAGTCAAACTGATGATTTGTGCTCATATGCTTTACTACACATTTGGGTTGGTATAAAATATTTGTTTGTGAACAAGAAGATTTAAAAACAACAACAACAACAACACTCATGTCACAGAATTAATTTTTAACATAAAAATGTTACAAATTAAATCGTAAATACAATAGAATATTTTTTTTGAGAGAGAGAGAGGGAGAGAGGAGAGAGAGAGGAGGAGAGAGGGGGAGAGAGAGAGGAGAGGAGAGAGAGAGAGAGAGAGAGAGAGAGAGAGAGAGAGAGAGGAGAGAGAGAGAGAGAGGAGAGAGGAGAGAGAGAGGAGGGGAGAGAGGAGAGAGAGGGGAGATGTAGGGGGGGGAGGGAGAGAGAGGGGAGATGTAGGGGGAGGGAGGAGGGGGAGATGTAGAGGGAGGGAGAGGGAGAGATGTAAGGGAGGGAGGGAGGAAGGGAGAGGTTAGAGGGAGGGGAGGGAGAGCAAGGGAGAGGAGAGAGAGGGAGAGAGTGGTGAGAGGGAGTGGAGAGAGAGTGGAGAGAGAGTGGAGAGAGAGAGAGTGGAGAGTGTCTTTAATTCTTATTTTTTAAACTGAAACTATATAGTTTTGGCCTTTCAGAACAAGAAAAGAATAACAATATTTCAACGTTATATGACAGCAGAGCAACTGAAAAATGAAGAACTGATATAGTGTTTGAATGGCATATTTTTGAGGCTACAATTACAGGAGCCAAGTTATTTCCGTTTACATTAACAAATCTGTTGGCACCTTATCAAAATCCAATATGATATTGAGAAAATAAAATTTATTTTGGGATTAAATTGCACTATTGCGTTATTCTATTGATTATTCATTTGGAACCTTACTCCATGATGTTAACGTTCCATTGATTTTGTCCTACAAAAAAATGTTCAAAACATTCTACCTTCTAATTAGTTTTGAAGTAATCATTTATCATATACTAATAACATACAAATAGATTAGTTGCTACAACATGCAACTGTGGGAACTGGGAGGCACAGAGTGACAGAAACGCTAGAGATTGGGACCAGTGTAGCACGATATGTGAGTGGCATGCATGCCCGGCCGCTGCATTCTCCAGCTGGTCAGCAAGCAGGAGCGGTCTGTTTCACGGGAAATGCAATTAATACTACCACCAAAAAATTACTTACATTTATTTTAATTACCGTAAAGTTGAACACTTTAACTACTTTTCCATAGAGCATATTTTTATGCTAACATTGTGTTTTATCTTTATGAAATAGGATCTAGTGTAAAAATTATACAATAGGACAGTAGAAAATAGTGAGATTCTTGCTAAATGAACTAAAAATTAAAACATCAATAAAATTATCACTATCGCATCCAAACGCATATAGTTCCTTTTCTGTTCGCTCAATTGTAATTTTTGTCCATTCTTGAATACAGTGCATTCCAACTTCGCACCAAGCACTTCAAGTCTGAATAATCGCAGTTGTATGTAATTGAAACCTTAATTTTTATTGCAATAATTGAAAACCACCGTGATCAGCTGTGAAAGGTTAGCAACAATTTTATTTACTTTTGACATGTGCATTTCCCATACTGGTGTCCGTGACGTAATGACGTAAGATGCGTCATCGGCATACCCCAAAAATTACTTGACGAGAGTACTTTTTATACATAGGTTATTCTACTTCTGTGAAATATCTTACAGTATATCATAGTTATTTTGCTGGGGATATCAAAAAACACATTTAGTTTGTTATGAGCACATTCAAATGCAGTTATCATTTGTATTGATACGATGAGATGCTGCTGTAAAAGTATAGATTATATCGCAGTGGATACCTCAGACCAAATTATCACTAAATTACCTAAGTTTACTGAACATTTATGTTGCACATTTTAATAAAGTACATTATTTTTTCTTATATATATTATTTACTAGTGCGATGAAGAATTACTAACAATAAATTTTACAGATTAAATAAAATAACGTTCAATGGAAATAGCATCTACATTCATGTTGCATTTTTTAGGACGTTATAAAGAACAACTACGTTTATTTTACAGGTTGGTCAATATTTACTTAAATATGTAAAATACACCTAACACGATTATTAAAATTTTTTAATGGTTGAAACATGAAAGATTTTGTAACGTCTTCTGAACGCTCAGAGAGAAGAAAAACAGAATAACTTAGAACTTCAACATCAACCTCTGAAACAACCTACATATTCAGCCGAGTCAAAGTTAAGATCCGAGGGTATGAGTGACGAAGATAATATTTTGACAGAAGCTCTTCATACAACTCCAACAAGAGCGTCAAAAATAACAAGGCATGGAATTTATCCCAAACAAGTCAAGATATTGTATGATATACTACTGAAGAAGCATTGGCTTTGATGATATATGCAGATCTTTCACATACGTCTTATCAGTTAATAAGATCCCAGGCCTTTGAAAAGAGAGTTACTTTTTACCCTTCATACAAAAAGATTGAGGTTGCAAAATGTAAAATATATCCACAGAAAGAAGACATAAGGGCGTAGATCAAAAAGCCAAGGTAAAACTTCAATACTGAATGGACATTACAACTTCACAAATTTTATCACTTATTGCCGATGACATTAGTAGCTTGTCTGAAGAAGTATTTTCTAAGCTTACACTAATAGAAAAGTGAATATTGGTGGACGTTGTCAAACAATATACACGCGGAATAGTAATAATGGAAATTTTCAAGATGGTGATATAATAATGACAAATGATGTGCCAATTCAGCTTTTTTATACTGATGAAAGCAATGAGCGAAAGGTAATTGTGTGCCATTAATTATGAATATATGATTTTTTTAATCATTCAGAATACAGTAAAACCCCTCCATTACGGTCCCATTTATTACAATCACCTCTCTATTATGACCCAATCCCGAGGAACCGTGAAAAATTTGGGTCGAAAAAGTCAAAAATTTGAGGCACGTCTGAAAATAGATACAGTAATCCCTCGCCAACCACGGTAGTGACCCGCTGTTTCAGTTATGCGCGGATTTGTTTTGTAGACGTTTTCTCCAATAGCGGTACTAGTTTCTATTATCCACGGTTTTCAGTCTGTGGAAAACTAACCCATACTGATAGTGGTTGTGCATATCTCAAACTATGGGCTGTTCACGGTAAAGTGAACACTTTTGACAGCCTGGTTACTTTTTCCTTCCAGGCATTTTTTAACCTTTAAACATCTTTTTCAATGAATACTGCCATGTAAGTAATAAAAACAGTGTGTATATTCCCCGCACTTGGAAGTTAATGTCTAAGGCTAAAGTAAAGCATACTTATTGACTATTATTCCAAATGAGAGGGCTTTCAAAAGTGCACACTTTACCATCATAGACTTTGACATTGGTTGTGCCAAGCTGTGTGAAGCAATAAATTACTTAATGCCAGAAGAGGACACTGGTGTATTGTCCAAGGAAGCACGTGTTGGGGAGGGGGGGAGTTGCAGGCCGGGTCAGTAAGGATTCTTTGTCCTAGTCGCATGCCGCCGCCTCTGCCTTACCTCCCTGTCTTTTTTTAGCTTCCATTATCCCTCCTCTTTTGCTGTAAAAACAGAAGGCACATAACAAAGACTAGTTTCTTAATCAGTATATGTAAGATAACATCAAATTTAATTTAATGCACTTTTATTATTATTATTATTATTTTTAAGTTTGTGTGTGCCCACGCCAATGAAATACGCTAATTTTTTATTGTGGGCAATTGTTTTTTTCTTGTTAAGTCAATTTTATGTGTAAAGTGAATAAAGATAAGTGTGTGCAAATAAAATGTGTTCTTATGTTACAAGTACTATATTATGGTGAGTGAAGCCATGTGCACGTACAGGCAAAGTCAAAAGTTTTTGACGAAAAATTCGGGATAGTTAATAATTCAAGTATACTGCACTAAATACTTATATTCCCGTAAACATTACCACGCTTCATCGTGCCAGTGCAGAGGCCAACATGCCGCTTATATTTCTCATAAGTTCAACACATTGACGTGAATTGCATGTATCAGCATGTTTTATCAACACCGGGCCGCTGTTAGGAAGTGAAACCGGCCCTGTAACGATGGCAGTGGCCAGCGAGCGGGCAACCTATGCTCATCTTATAGCGACCGACCGAAAGCTGCCCAGCCTGAGGATCTAAGGCCGGGCTTCAGCAGCAAACCACCACGCCTGCACCCGGTACATGGCCCACAGCCAGCCCAATGCGAAAGCACGGTGCTCACACACGTGTTGAGCAATGCACCTTAAACTCTTTGATCACTACATGCCTCATAGCAATGTATGACCCACGAGACATTCATAATAGATCTTTAATATAACTTTATATTTTAATAATACATAGTCTAATCGTTTAACACACTTTCAATGGCCTTCTTTTTTATGACAAAAAGGGTGGTCCAATATGCCTTTCTTGGGTATCAAATTTGTCAGGTGACGTCAAATTATTAAAATATACGTATTATTTTATTTAAAAAGTGGTTATGTTTTTTATGCGCTAGAGATGATAGAACATACTTCATGCCAAAAATGGGCAAGTTTGGAGACATAGGGGTTAGGGGAGGGTCAAAATCTGCCCTAAATTTTCAAAATTTTTTATTACGACCCCCCCCCCCCCCCCACCCCCCATTATGACCCTATTCTCAGGAACCGTGAGGGGTCGTAATAGAGAGGTTCTACTGTAACTCAGTTTTTCTTGCATAATATATAGTTACAATTTTAAAAAACTTGATGCATGCCGCTTATACCAATTTACTACAAACGATTATGACTCACCTCACTGCAACCCTAGAGTACTACTTCTACACACGTGAGATTCAAACCCCGCGCCATTTCGTACATGGAAGTAACGGTCTGTCACAATCCTGGAGGGCAGCTGGACACGTGGATATGAGGGGTTGCGGAAGACAGCTACGCGTAACCCTCTTCCCCTCCGCGCTGAGAGAGTACAAGCATGCATGAGCGCCATCGCGGATACGCAAAGGCCGAGAGATGGCCAGAAGGTGCTACCCCCACTCTGATCTCACACCTGAGGGACGTCACATGCCCTCCCCCGTGGCCGCCATGACACGCGATGCCTCGCTATATAAGGCCGTGCGCAGATGTCCTCGCCAGTTGTTCCTGCAGTCTCCTCCAAATACCTGAGTGCTGGAGTCTAGACTAATACGAAAACCTTAAACAGCTCTTCCAGAGGCTGTCGACAATGACCTAACAGTCTTCAGCAGCCACCAGAGGCTGCCACCATTGACGTTGCCGTTAGAGCTCTGCAACCCCACTACTGGATGCTCCAGCGACGACAAAAGCTACCAGAAGCTTTCTGTAGCACCATATATATATACTACACGTGATTCTTCTTTGTCTCCTTTGTCTCCTACAGACACCTCCTATGTACAGTTAGGTTTGTATCTAAGTAATTTTCGTCAGTTTTCACAGAACTTCCCCACTTAGCTTCGGACCAGGTCACCTACACCTGGCTACCGTAGGATTACTTCCAACCACCGGTCTGCCTGGCAGGAGAGCACGTGTCACTGTGTTTCCGTGTTTAATAAGTATTTAATAAACACGGCTTTGTTTCTCTTACCCTAGTCTCATTCATAGAGTAACCTGTCACCAATTACTGGGAGAACCTCGAGCTGAGTAGCGCCAACCGGAAATGAGAAATTATTCTTATTCCAAAATTAGCTACAACTGGAGACTCCCCCTCAGGCGGCTTCAAGTTGAATACACAACCATTAGACGGCCAGCTATCTTAATCCTACCAAGTATACAGGTTCTGGAGGAATAGAATAGACAAGCCACGACCACTAGCAACACTTCTCTATCAGGGAGAGACGGTACATCTGAGTTGTATCCCTACTAGAGCATATGGGTGCTGGCGGGGTATTTGCTTAGGTGCTACGGTCTGGCCTTGGTTCGGATAGCACACCCAGTGATAACCTTGGCAACCCACACTGCTCCAACGCTTCTGATTAGCCCGCAACAGTGGAGTGGGGGATTTTCTGAAGCACAGGAGCTCGCATTGGCAAGACTGTTGCCAGGCAAAACTAATTTAGGGCTATCTGTGTACTGCTCCTTTCGAGGTTCTCAGTAATTACACCCGCTCTATACCATTCAAAGTGAGGCATGGTGCCAGGAGAGTTGAGTGACTTGCTGCCAGACAACCGGCTGGTCTAACCCCATTTACAGCTAGCCGAACGAGATCATGCTGCCTTACTTCGGTCACTGGCACTATCTACAACGACTGACATTAACCCAGCTACTTTCCCGTCACCACCACTACGTAGACAGCCATCCTGCTATCCAGTGGTAAGAGTGTTACTGAATAAGACCAAGAACCAGCTAGGCATCTCCAATAGTAACTTCTGGAGCAGGGCATCCCAGGACTGGAATGATGAGTTCTGTGTTGTGTCACGTCGTGCCCTCACTACCGCCCGAGCCAAAGACGAGTGGCATAATCAGCCATATCTCGCTACCCCTCGCACACAAACTGACAAGGCACCAACCACTAGCACCTCCCGCCTGTCGTTGACTAAGACTAGCTCCGAAACGAGTTGCAAGCCAGGCCAATCCAAGGGACTAGTAACCCGTAAAGTTGAGAACTTTGTACCAACCCATAAGACCACGTGCCTGACCACTATATCCAGCCTTAAGTAAGCATAAGTCAAACTGCACACACAACCGACCAAAGTGCAACCAAAGCCACATGACTGTGATCCAGCCTTAGCTAATTGGACACGTGTCAAACTTACTTCATAATGGCCTTTGTTGTAATCTAATTCTTGTGTTTACAACAAAAACTAAGGCAAAAGTGCGAAACATTTACCAAAAGTATTGGTTTAGGGGTTTTGGCCGCAGATTTGGGTCACCTGCCCCACTGTGCGCCACACTGTAAAAACAATCACTCCCTCCTCTTACTCCTTCCACTCGTGGAACCCTTGTCAATGTCAACTGGTAGATTGTTATCTCAGCAGGGTGAAGCTTCGGACAAAAACTACACACTTTGTTTGAAAAACAGTGGAAGTTAGGCATCTTTTCCATTACGGCTCTAGTTTCCAGATGGGCTTGGTTACATAAGAAAACTTCCAACTTCGGCAAACTCTGCAGAAGCAAATAGGGATATGACTCTGCACAACTCTACAACTACTCCAAGCAGGAATGTAAATTATTCACAATATTCGCATAAGATATTTGAAGTTCGAATGTGAATAATTCGTAAATTACTATTTGCTACTATTCAAATTTTCGAATACTCACTCACTAATTTCGTGGTTTTAGTATTTCCATTATCTCCCTTACATCGTGACCGCTGGCACCACACATTTTGACAACTTTCATGGTGAGCCAGACCAAACTCCCTAGGAGGAAGATTTATGTGGTCGAGCTCACCCTGGGGTTTGATTCCCCTTCTCAAATTGACACTCCTCTGCCTAGACAGTGTCCCCCCCCCCACCCCCTGTTTTTACAACGTGGGCAGATATGCGACCCCACCAGGCAATCCAAATATCAAATCCGACGACACTTTCTGAGCTCACAGTTTGTAATTGAGGAGGGAATCAGCACTCACACATATCAGGTATAATTAATTTCAATTTATTATTTGTATTAATCTTTTCCCCCCCACCCCCCTTTCCGTCAGGCAGAAGGAGGAGAGCGCATCACGTTTATCAGCTAATTCTTGACATGTGATGTTGCATTTTTTTTAAATTTGAATTAACTTTTTTTAAAATTTCGCTAGTATAAACCTCGTTAATACAAACGTCATTACAAAAGGCCAAAATGATGGTCCCTTCAGGTTTGTATTAATGACGTTCGACTGTAATTGGATACTGCAAATACAGAAGACGTGTTTCCAAATGCCAGCTCAGCGCTTGCTACATAATAGTTAACACAATTGTATTATTGTAATCCTAGCCTAACATATCCACGGCAGCAGAAATGTAAACAATGTTGTATCATAGATAAATATAAAGTTGCCTATGCGCACCACACCTTTGCGTACTGAAATTGGCTACCACTAGCACCCAAGTTGTAAATACCAGATAATTTGATGCCAATTGGGTAGCCATTTTGTTCGAAGTGCTGCATGCACGTGCCACATCTGTAGAAAATTTACGTTTGTTTACATTTTAATGTTTGTGGTTATATTGATTGATTGCACGTAAAAAAAAAAACAATTGGAGCATGGTCTCTACTTATACATATTTTTTATATCCTGACGAAAACCATTCTCCCTTATGAAGATAATTTTTGTGTTTAGAGTCAAACAAATTTGACGTAGGTATGTAAAAATGACATTGTACATACAAGAGCACTGCATTGTTTTAGGGTTACGGAAACGTATTGATTTATGTATGTACCGGTTGGGAACGAGTACATCGTAAAATCTAAAAAAAGTGGAATATCTGGAGATACCAATACCGCAACGATTACATAGGCACATCAGTACTCCCAATACACACATCTACAATAAAACAGCACAACAGATGTAACCAAGGACCAGAATTGGGGAAACAAAACTCATATAAGATGGATGTGATTTAAAAAAAATTAAATTAAGGTAGGAATGGCAAATGCTTTCAGATTTATTATCCTGCCAATGCTGGTAGCAGTGTGACTTCAGTAGCAAAGATAATCATCAACAAGGTGTATCTGTACGTAAACAGTTCTGGAAATTAACACCACATGTGAGAAACGCACCATGTTTGTGCACTGAGCTGTAAAAATATTTTACATGCAACAACCAAATATATGCTCACCATAGCTATTTGAAAACTGAAATTAGTCAGTCGGAAACCATTATTGGACAACTAAAAAAAATTTAGTAACAGAATAATATTTTACCAAAGAACTATTTTCCTACTGCCACTATCAACAATCCATTTTTCTCCACAGTTTCTCAGTGTTTATCATTTACACTGACAAATAAATTATACAATATATTTAAAAAATGCAAGGAAAAAATTAATTTTACAAAAACATAAGGTATTAAGTTACACTAAAGAACAAAAAATTACAATAAAACAGTTTTTAAAAAATTATTAAACAACTTAATCTTTGGGCGATTTTTCAAAAGGTTTAATTCAAAAAGAGTAAAGAAATTGTGAATGTCTAGTAAAACATCTATATAACAAAACTGAAGGGACCAAAATATTGTGTATTTGTTGTGAGGAGGTATGTTGAATGGAGGTTCCCTAAAACGATGCACAGTTAATACGTGGAAATTTAAATTTTAACATACTTTTATCACCGATATAATTATCATGCATGTTCTTACCACTAACGTGGTGATGGAGAGGGGGGAGTGGTGGTAGTAATAAAATTTTTAAAAAATTAAGAAACGAAATATGGAGAAAACACTTTGCGTAACAGGAGACATTTAAATGAAAAACTCAGATTGCTGGCAAATTAGATAAATTTCTTTTCACGTTAAATAGATTAAAATAGGAATCATTGGAACTGTAACAGAGTTAAGTTTTGTTTTTAATTATTTCACAATATCACTAGACTGACGAATAGAAATCAGTCACCAGACACATGGCAATATTAATTGTTGTATGTGGGTATAGGAGCAGGAAGAGGAACTAAGCAGGACTGTAAACATACCTAATTAACCAAAATCCAGAGCCACCAACAGGACTTACCTGTCCGTTAGGAAGCCACAGATGAGGGATTTGGCGTTGTGGCTGATTTCAATGTCGGTGGGGAAGATGAGAGAGTTCCTGTGGTCCATGATCTTGCTGTACGTGCCCACAAGGCTGTCAGCATAGAAGGGCGTGTCCCCCACAAGCATCTCGTACAGGAACACTCCAACGCTCCACCAGTCACACTCCCGACCGTACACCCCCTCACCCCCTTGTGACTGCAGCACTTCTGGGGAGATGTAATCAGGAGTGCCAACTGCTGTATCCGAGCGCACCAACCCATCCTGTCAATCAGCATATATTCAGATATGACACTGCAGACTGTTTCTTATACTATCAAGTACCAATTAATGTGCATACTTAGAACGAGTCAATTAAAACTTAAGATAGGAAATTAATCAGTAAAACTAATGGCAGGAAAATTTATATGCATCTTTATTGTGGGACCAGGTACCGCCGTCACGATTTGCTTACTCTTAATAGGACTGCAAACTATTCGGAAACATACATCCTTGATCCAACCTCCAAAAATCCTGAAAAATACAATGCTGTAGAGACACTATTTAAATCATCTCAATATGAAAATATTTTGAATATAAAATACTCCATTATGCTTATTTTACTGAATTTTGTTACAAAAATGTATTAAAAAAAAGGCCAATAAAAATCCTCGCAGATTAAAATAATTGAAATAAATATTTTACTTTTATAATTAATACAACTGGCACTATGATATTAAAAGCCATTTGGTTTTTACTACACTAACACAAACAGTTCCATATCTGTTGCAGTCAGCAACATTCCTTGCATGTTGTGAAACATGTCTAAATCAGATAAATTTAAACTATTTATTTCTAATTTTATTATACTGACACGTGTTGCTTGGGCTAAGTAAATGTGACTTTGGTGTGCGCTAGGTCAGACATGCTCTGGTTAGCAATTATTTACTCTGAGTTGGTTTTCTGGCAGAAGATAACACTGGTCAGGTGGGTTGACGACGTGGTACAAAATCAGATGTGGATGGTACTGCAATACGTCTTGACTGTTACCTTAACCCATTTAGGTAAGGCTGACTTACAAGAGTACTCAGGTGCCTGTTTCTTGGACACTAATGCAGAAGCAGGTCGACTGGGACTAGCAGTTTCCTTGGTAGTGCAGGGCCACAAGTTACCGTAAAAAGTTGTATGATGCTTCTTGCTCCACTCGACGGCTGCACTGTTTCCGAAGGTGTTGGATATGCTGAACCTGGTGTCACTCCCAGTGACTAGGGCACGAGGTGCTGGATGGTAGTCGATGCCAAGCCTAGTGTGTGTAGGGAATAAAACAGGAATGCTGGCTAGAGAGGAAGAATTCTCCAGGTGTCAGGTGGCTTGAGTTCTCTACTGTGGGGTGCCTTCGAAAGGTGCAGAGAGATTACTAGCACACACTCGCTTAGCAGCAAGAAACTTCCCCTTTTGCTCCTCCCTTTGAGCTCCATGCCTTTCCCCAAATGGCGTAGAGGCAGAAGTGACACTTAACTAACTCCTAGCTGGGCGCAAGCTGTTGACGGTGGCCTAATAAGTGAATAGCCAACAGCAGTTGACGGCGCAAATCCTGTGCTCCAACAAGACCTGCACCTTGGCACACGAACATGGAGAGGTTGGTTGTGAGGGCCATCTTCCTCCTACTGTTGGGTGAGGTCCAACAACAGTCAAGCCTCCAGTCCCAGGCAATTACCCCCGCCAACACCGTTGGCACTCCAGCAGCAATACAACCTGAAGTGGCTGTTCTGCACCTGTTGGACGAGTACATAGTGGTTGTGGCTCTACCTTTATATATACCGTAATGCATAGAACAGGCGGCCATCGAAAATGGAGTGTGTTTACGATGTACAGAATAATGAAGAGGATCTGCAGTCCTACACTATGGTTCGTACTGTAAGAAAAACCAGGCTCCTGCTTGCTCTGTACAAGGGTTGAGTATCTAGCAATCAGGAAGGATTTATCTCTAGAACAAATTCACTCTCGGGATAGGAACAAACTGTATTTATTACGAGTAATAAATACTGGTGATACGTACTCTCACTACTAAGCAAAGTGCGAATGGAAGTAATCTATGCTTTACAGGTGGAAGTGACCTGCTCCTAGACTACTCAAGATAAGAATGACTTTGACAGCTATGAAAATAACTCAGACGCAGTTAATCTACCCTGGAGTTGTCTATACGAGACTTTACAAAAGGGGCCACTACCAAAATGGCAGTGGGTGTAGTTGCCACTCATCAGCAAGTAGCGGCGGCTGTAGAACCAGGAGGATCAACAGCGGAAGTGTGGAGTGAAGTCTTGAAGGCTTCTGATGTTGAAGAGCTTCTGGTAGCTGTTGGTGGTAGAAGTCGTTGGAGCCTCTGGTCGTCGGTGATATCGGCCACTGGTGGTCGTTGAAGATCTAGAAGACCAGGTAGGAAGTAGAAAACCCCAGCACAAACGTGTTGAGGTGAGCTACTTAAGAAGTTAACTGGCATCTTCAGCCGCGCACGGCCTTATATAGTGCGCTCGGGCGGGCTACGCCTGGGCTGAAGTGAGAGGTGTGACATCCGCCTGGACATCTGCCTGGAACAAGAGAGGTGGGAGAATCTACCCTCTGTGCTCGGCTATATGACCTCGGGCACTCTGTGGCACTTGGTCCTCTTCAGAAAGCTTTGCTGGTGTAGCGACACACTGTCTGCTTGGAAACATTGCTTATTTCACGTGCTGAAACCGCCCGCAAGGCTGGGAGCGATTCCGTATACACTCGTTAATGTGTTGGGTTTGACACTTCCTACTACTACATGAGTAGTGTGAGAAAGTTAGGTCCAGAACATCAGGAATTATCACCTGTCTGTAACTGTCCCTCCACGGGAATCAATCCTGTAGCCATCTATAGTTGTGGTTCCTGGTTTAGTATTAACACATTAGGATGAGTCGTAGTCAATTGGTATAACTCATATAAGCGGCATGCTTCAATTCGCCCCCCAACCTCGCCTCAGCCACTGGTGTGACGGACACTCATCAGTCGGTGATAAAGATGGAGATGGGAATAGCAAAACTAGTCCCCCTTCTCTGGAAGGTCTGGAAGGTTTAAGCATGTAGGAGACTAAAAAAAAAAATTTTGGTCAAGTTGGTTGACCCCTTAACCGTGGGTCGGTTGACATCTGTAATTGCTCTTGCTCTGTGTGCTGGGGCATGTCGGAAAAATGCAGTGCCGGGGGGTCAGCAGTCCTCTCTCTCTCTCTCTCTCTGGCGTGCTGGTTCTCTCTCTTCCCCTCGCCCGGCCGGCCGTATCACAGCCCTACTAATGTGGTTGCCCCCCTGTGGTTTCGGATTACTGTCAAGGGTGAGGCGGTGTACCAGGTGTCCCTCCACCTCCGTTATTATAAGTGACATTTACAAGCTCAATATAAATGCTGTGGTTACGTAATATAAAAATGATGTACAACACCACCTGAGGAAAGAAATTTACATAAAATAATGACACGTGTAAAACTGTTGGAAATACAATATACATACAATGCCTTACTCGCGAAATGTAGGGAGGAATGCAAACTATTACTTTGCTTGCGGTGGTATATTAGGTTGAAGGAAACCCTGCATTCTCTTTTAAGGAACCTGTGGGTCTCACCACAAGCTCAACAGTTACGTGTGACATAATGGACGGTTGCCAACCCCAGGCCTTCCATCACCTGGGGCTGGCTAGCCACCGATGCAATACAAGTACACTTTAAATGAAAGAATTAAACCAAAAATATATGCGTACGGAGGTCACTATTCCATTCTAAACATGAGCACTAAAACACATTTGAACCATGGATTAAAAAGTAGTACCTTTGGAAGATTTAAGAGAGTTATGGAAACCTCCTTGGCTTGGTCTCTAGTTCAACTCTCTCTTGATATAAAAAGGTACAAAAATATTCAAAATATGCAAAACACTCAAACTGAAAACTACAAGTATTTCATACACAAGACACTACATAAAGTATATATGGAATGAAAATTTAAGAGATTTTCTGGGGCCCACTTAACACGTCTTTGTTATGATCCTGGTAGGATCATATATTTTCACATAGTACATTTTAAAAACTCATAGTTATATTTAACGGTGTACTTAAACATCAAGTAATTATAAAAGAAAAAACTAAGCTAACTCTCCTTTTAGGGAGTCCATTTCTACTTCAATACTAATATGTACAATGGTGAAGTCTTTTTTTCATATATCACTGGCACTGTGGAGAGCATCTATCAGTGTTACAGTTTTAGGAAGTGGGCTGTCGGCCACTTAAACTTGACATGATGTGGCGAGAATCTATACATGTTTTGTTGCCTCCTTGTAACAGCTAAATAACTACTAATTCTTAGTTTATGTTTGTCTCGTTTTCACTTTGCAAGTGACTGAATGTCTATATTACACATATTTTTCTCACATTGGTTTACCTGGCAATTTATTGACTATTGCCTACTTGACTGTCTATACATGGGTTATCTATTGGCTCCTACATATCAAGCAAAACTGTTTATATCTTCGAGAGTTTAGTTACTGCTGCTAGTTGAATGTCTATCTTTACTCCTGAAAATTTTGATAACCTAATCCGGATAGCACTAATGTGAGTGCCTGGAAGCGGTAATATTCTGCATTGCTCTCACTGTCTATTATAACTGGGGGCTATCACTCGGTTAATGCTTTGTTAATTAAAGCTGATGCTGGCTAACAGCCAGCGGCGCTAGAGCCCATGACGGCGCTCACCAAGCACGTGTCACGTGTACATGCACGTGTGCAAAGAGGCCAATATTTTTTAACTTTCACATTAATATTATTTTGTAGTGTAAAATGTGTCTCATATTTTTATTTTCAGGGTTTGAAATGTCTTAAAATGTATTGAAGTGTGTGTTGTTATTTTGAAAATGTTTTTATGTTATGAAATTCAAAGTGAGAGTAAGAACACTAATATTCTGACGTGAACGCCATCATAAAGAGACACTAAATTAATATGAAACATTCACACGTAAATTATAAAATGTAAAACAATATTTAATTTATTTGTACCACTTTTATTTCAATATATAAAATATTTTACTTGGCTTGCATAGCACTTCCGCTTATGTGAACCCTCTTTAGCAGCCATGGTAGGTCCGTGTGACGCTTGCATCTGGACAGTCTGTCGAGGAGAGCTGACAAGGTAAGACACTGTCATGTACACACTACAACCTTTTGTTCACTGATGTAGATTTCAATAGCACTTTTAGTATACCGGTTAACCTTTGCTTGCATACATTTTGCCAGACATTTCCCCAGCATTATGCTTCTGCTTAACTAATTTATTTCGCCCTTGTAGCATTTTCAACTTAATCGCGGAGGAGGAGGAGAAATATGTCGGAGAGATCACGCAACCCGCGAAATCTGAATCAGGCGCCATCCGCATCTGCTAAAGGCACTTCATCGTAATTTCTGTATTATTGCTGCGTGCAATTTGAAGGGCTTTGTTTTCATGTATGTATTTGAGGGCATTTTCCATGTTTGAATATTTTTACTGCAACATCACGTATAACTACGTGGCTAACTGATGCCAAGTATATGTCTACGCCATCATTGCATTTTGAGTGCTTATTTATGTAATATCATGTGCACAATACTTTTATTCAGGGTTCTATGATAAATTTTGTCAGGGTTCCGTGTAATTTTCACGTAAACAGATGCTTTTGTGTTTGACCACGCGAGCACTTTAATATTTGATTTATCCACTATCAGGCATGCTACATGCCTGTAATCACTTCAATCGTAAAGAGAATAATTTTCTCTATCAGAATTATATTTCGTTGGAATTTAACTTACTGTTTACACAAAGAAATATTGCAATTCCACCTGCACCACGTGGTCCGCTACGAACTTCATTCAGCGGCATCCACGCCATATAAACTTGTTTTCAAACATGTGTGTGTTTATTGTGACTACTCATCTATTACCCCATCATCTTTTAAGGGTAGTTATGTAATTTTGTAATTTGCGTACGGTGATATTACTTCTGTCCTAGCCGGCTCTGTGTACATGCCGTCACCACACTACCGACGTGCTGGCGGGCGAGCCCAGACGTGTTTGCGTTAGTGATGCCAAGTAATCTCACGTGTTAATGTTATCATCAAGGTTTTCATTTATAATTCACAGAGTCCTGTCTTCAGGGAAAAACCGTCAGTCCACCCTAACGGCTGTCGGTCCTCTTCCCTTGTGAAGATTGTATTTTCATACACTGAGGTGATATCATCCATCTAGACGTGCGCTAAATTAATTGCGGGCTGAGGAGCACCTAAGAGGAATTGGCTAGTCATGATTGAGAGTATGATACATAATTTCATTGGCACGTTGATCTGTACAAGCAATAATAATAAAAGCAAGTCTAAAGTGAACCTACCTCTTTTATTCAGTAGTGACAAGTGTCCTAGCCACATGTATTTTATTAATTGCTTATTTTCAAAGTGATGTTTAGTAAAAGATTAGTATTGCCTATGTGTTTGTAAGTACGCATGGGTGAGATGGACACACAGAATCCACAGCATCCCTAAGAACCCTGAGTCTCAATAGTGCGGTGATTGGGAAGCACGGCTGGCGCCCAAATTACCAGTAAGTATTTGTGTCATTGTTCGTCTCGTGTCTCACCCGACGGCGTGAAGGATATAACGAATCCTAAAAGTCACTGTGGTGGTAGCTTTGTTACGGCAACCCATTATAAACCTATTTTTACGGAGCACTAACTTACTTGGTGGCGGTTTTGTTCTTCTCCGGTCTTCTCCTCTGCCATTGTGTTGCAATGACACGATACAGTCAAATTAAGAACGGCGTGGGCCTCCATGGAGACTCCTTGTACCGGCCTGGCACTGCTACTGCTTTAACAACATGAGGGAGCATCACTCTCCTGGGGTCATCACGTGGTGCTGAGGCATCATCTCCGGCCGAGTTGTTGGGGAGGACTTAACGTGCACTGGGGATGATGAGCTAGTAGGTGGGAGTGGCAAGGTAGATCCCTCCACCTCAACTGCTCAAGTTCCTACCCGATGGGCAGGGAGTTTCTGGACATTGAAGTTCTTGCTGTCTGGATTGGTGGCCAGAGGGCCTTCAACATTGATGGCTCGCGTGGTGTCTTCGGCTCATTCAGAATCCGGGTGTAAAACGTCGGCATCGCTGCTGCTTACCATTCCTATCGTACTGGTAATCTCCTGAGTGGGGGCTCTCTCAGACCCCTCGTCCTCAGTGATACTGGAAGGTTCTTCTGTTCATACAGGAGATGGGAGTAGGGCATCGGCATTGTTGCTTGCCATCCCTACTGTACTGGTAATTTCCTGAGCAGGGGTGCTCTTGGACCCCTCATCCTCAGTGATACCAGTGGGTTTTACTTCTGTACCTTCAGATGATTTGTGGTGGTCGTCGGGTTCACTGTGGCTCACCTGACCTACCACATCAGAGGATGTCTGAGGGAGGGACAAAGCAGGTCTTTTTCCCTCGCTGAAATAGGACAAGTCCTCTGGTACAGAAAACAGTAGAGGCACATCGGTGTCTCTGTTGTTCAGCGCTCCACTCACCACGGGAAATGTTATCTCCGAGTTGATGGTTGCCTTTGTCGTCGTCCTCTCACACTGCGCATCCATGCCAAGTGTTGGAATAAGGAGTTTGTTTAGTCGACTGCCCACACATGGTCTGACACGCTGTAAAGGTCACAAGGAACCTGCCTTACCTTGCCGACATGAAGGATGTGTATTTCCCCAATGACCTATTCCAAGTGCCATGGTCTGAAGGAGCGCATGGAATTGACCTTACTGACCTCTGGGCATCAGCATGAACTAACCCTGCCTTAGTAGCTTCAATTGCTAAACTCAATCCCAGAGAACAAGCTCAGGCACTCCGTCACCTGCAAGACCCCATCGTACCAGAGGTGCCTAAGGAGTTATTCCCTGAACCTGTACGTGTAGGCACAGAAATACACCTGTGACTTGCCGCCTACCTCAACCAGACCAGCAGCCTACTGAAGCCATGCCTTACTAACCCCAGCTGTACTTGCATCAGTTGCACGGCCCACAGCAGATCAACCCTTCACACCCACACTTGCTGCCAATGCGCCCACTGTCGGCCCATCCAACAATCATGTCCGTCGCCCAGGTATACTCTTGAAGACAGGATATCCTCTATGCACGATCACGCTGTCAGAACCAGACTTTGCACCCTGCCGCAAAGCTAACAGGTCGGTCCTGTACAACGGGTATGTCCCAGCACCTTGCCAGGACTAAATTGATGCAAGAACCCCACCATATAAGAGTGCATCTGATGCCGCATCCGCACAAAAACCAGTCTCACTGCATGTAAGTCTTTAATTCAACAGGACATCATACGTTGAGTAGAGAAGGTAGGAGCTTTTCTGACGCCCAACATGGGGCACGACTACTAAAGTTTGCCACGGCAGTACAAACAAGTCTGCCCGACCCCCCGCAGAAGCACCATGGACCCAGCAAGCACCAATTCGACGAGGCCAAAACGGCCGCAACTGAACACAACCGCTGTTTGCGGTCCAACTACCCCTGCACGGGGGTGAACCAAATTCAGTGTGCACACTGCCAGCAGTGGCATTATTATACCTGCTTAGGCTGGGCAGATGAGCCGCGATACATAGCAGGCCATGAGTTACACTGTGCGGAATGTCGAACCAGGCAGACCGCCTTTTGCAACTAGGTCACGTGCCCTCAGGACACGAAACTCACACCATCAGGTGTACATTATGTAGTGAGACGTACCATCACGCCTGCATGGGGTGGCCTGACAAACCAGTCAATCTACTTGGTCTAGTGTACCAATGTGAGGTCTGTAAATGAGCATACTATTACCGACCCGTCTAATCCCAGCCCCATTTCTACACATAGCCAGCTACCCTACCTGGGAGAGCTACAGCTACCAGAATATGCAGGGAGACCTCACAAAGATCCAATTGCATTCACAACTGAATGTGAAAAAGAGTTTGACTCCACGACATAACAGAGAAGCAGTGGGTCAACCGCGTCCAAGCTAATCTAAAAGGTAAAGCCCTTGACTGGTGGAATCCGCATGAGGAATTAGTTTCCAACTGTAAGCAGCTCAGCACCCACTAGTGCAATGCTTCATCAGCAAAGAAGTCCTAGCTCGCTTGACGACCAAATTTTATAGCCATATCCAGAAGCCAGGAGAGAAGGTTGAGATCTTTGCCCGGAGGAAAACGCTAATGTACTACCATATCTTCCCAGACGGTTACAAAAAAGGCTGCATCAGACAAATCACCTGCCTATTGATGTCACTGCTTCCTTACTGATACTGAAGCCTCTAACAATGGATGAGCTCATAGAGAGAGCCCACAAAGCCAAGAGAAACTTTCAGGCACAAGCTCTGCTCGACCAGCCTAAACCCGTAAAATTCCTGGAAGAAAGGAAAATGGAGGAAGGCCAGAATAAGCCAATGCCACCTGCACCGCAAACTCCTCTATAAAATAAATGATGGTACTGCCCAGAGTATCACAAAAATAAGGATTGCCCGCAGAAGCCCGGCCCGCGGCTCGAACGCACAAAAGAAGGTGACACAAATGGCGTTCCGCGACACACCTCCGTAGAGCAGTAACCGACAAATGACCAGCCGAAGGGAAATACCATCGCCAGCGGATCAAAGAGGGCTATCCCGCCTGCAAAAAAAGGCAAACCATCAAGCGCCTAAAAAATGAGGCGGAAATGCCTGAAGTTCCCTACATCGAGCTCAAAATCAATGGAAGGAACACATTAGCACTGCTCGACTCTACGGCATCTGGAAACTTCATCTGCCAAGACATCCTTAGTGAAAGCCAGAGGACAAATCTGCGCCCACAAACAAAGACTGTACAGATGGCAAACCCACAATGTACCCTTCACCATCGACAGCCATATTGAACTCCCGTTCGAACACACATCTCAAGACCTAAGCAGAATTCATCATGTCCCCGGGACATCCAAGAGGATCTCATACTCGCCCACTCCTGGCTCCGGCAACTGAAGTGAATCATGGTCCATGGGCAACGGAAGGTATACCTGGGCGACGACCAACGAATCAAGCTACATTGGGATTATTAGCTGGAACAACAGACACCTTCCACGATCTGCACCCAATAAATCCAGCACAATCTCTTTGAAGCGCAATTGCGGCAGCTGAGAGGGGTACTGTGCGAACATGCAGAGGCCTTCGGAACTGGGGGAAACTTGTGCCAAATCCGTACAATTCAACATGAGATCTTTTTGAATACTACTGCACCAATCCACAACTGGCCATACAAAGTTTCCGCTCGATGGCATTAACTTATCATGGAACAGCTGAAAGAAATGACTCTGCATACAACTCCCATGTAGTGTTGGTACCAAAGAAGGATGGACAGTTACGTTTCTGCATCAATTACAAAGCCTTGAACGATGCAACCCTACCAATTCTACCACCTGCCCTAGATCTCGCACATACCTTGCGAGATATAGGTGAGGCCATGATTTTTAGCCCACTCTACATGCAATCTGGATACTGGCAAATCACTGTACATCCTGACAGCCGCCCATACACAGCAATTACGTCGCCAGGAGACACACTTCAATTCCGGGTCATGCACTTTGGTCACAAAAATGCACCCGCCACCTTACAGCGACTGTTGTCTTCGGAAGTCCTGTCAAGGTACACTGGAAAATTCCATTTCACCTACCTGATCAACATAATTGTATATTCCAAAACATGGAACGAGCACTTAGTCCACCTACAATGAGTGTTAGAACAATTAGAGCTCCATGAACTTATGGCTAAACTTTCAACATGGTATTTTGGGAAAACATCCATTGAGTACTTGGGCCACATTGTGTCCCCTGAAGGAAATTACCCACAAAGCCAGTCCATAAGGGCCATACAGAAAGCAGAAGAGCCTGACATCAAGAAACAGCTACAGCGCTTATTAGAACTGTGCAACTGGCTTAGGGACTTCATGCCAAATATTGAAGACCTGATGGCCCCTCTCCACCCCTTGATGAAGAAAGAGGCAAAATGGAAGTAGACCCCGGATCACAGGGCAGCTTCTGAAGGCCAGCTTTCAAAACATCCTACAATTACAGCAACCGCAAGGGGAAGGATCCCTCATTCTTCCAACGGATGCATGCCAGAACAGACTCACTGCTGTCATACCAGGAGGACCTGGACGGCAGGCCTCTCGTGATAGCATATGCCAACATCTGACTGAGCAGAAATACGTACGTCAACGAACAGGAATGTCTGGCTGTGATCTGGGCAATCCAGAAGTTCCGTTACCACCTAGAAGGAACACATTTCCTCCTACAGACAGACAGCAGAGCACTCAAGTGGCTACGGGAGACATGCCACAACAAAGCCAAATTGGAACGGTGGGATCTTCTTCTCTCAGAATTCGACATTGAAGTCCAGCACTGTCCTGGGAAGGAAATTGATTTCCCAGATGCCCTGTCCCACCTGCCCTACCAACTTGAGGAAGCCAAACCCGACGAGGATATGGACAGCATCCTATCACACGAACCTCCGGCCAAACGAGCAGTTAAGACTTCTACAGCTAAGCTGAAGCCAGATTGAGCATCATCAACCACTACCCAGCACCGGTAGAGGTAACAACATTACACAGTCACCTCTAGTCACCACACCTCCCCCCACACAGCACAGCCGGTAATCGACTTTGTGCCAGCCGCCAGGCCAACAAGACAACCTTGTATACTGGTCAGGCCCCAGCCTGCAATTCAGATAGCACATACTTCAACCCTATGTGACCGTCCTGCACACTATAACTAGTATTGACTGTGACGTTACCATAGACAGTTCCTTAGCTCGTCACACCTCAAATAAATACTAACTTCTCACTCAGAGTGAAAGTGTTAAGTTTATTTCCACTCATTTCGTAAAATTAATAGCCCATTATCGTACACAAAGAAGTGCACATGTCATCAACAAATCAAAAGCAAATCTCACACCCAAACCATAAATAAAATCTAAATCCAATAAAAATAGCATAAGTAGGTTAACAACAATCCATACAGTCAATCTAAATGCAATCCAAACTCAAAAACCTGACACATGCTGCTTATACAACTAATATATAATACAATTACGACTCATCACCAAGAGTACCTTTTCCACCACTACAGACGTGACACGTTGCTTAACCTACAGGCAGCAGGAACTTAAGAGTGAATTCTCTTCACCTGGAGGATACACACGCCTCCCCCCTTACCCGCGCTGAGAGCCGACAAGCTGCCCAGACCTCAGGCAAGACCAAGCGCCACCAACGAGGCACGAAGCAGAAACGCTGACCAGAGATTTTCCATGGCAACCAGGGCAGAAGGACGTCATGCCTTCCCCACACCCTGCGCCTACAAGCTTCCAATATAAAATTCCGGACGCTGCCGAGCTCGGGAGTCATTCTTACGCATGCTCTCTCGCAAACATCCAGCACTAACTCAGTGCTGCGACCTCCGGAGATCTTGAAAACTTCACGTACGCCCCTGCAGCTACTTACTATGTCTCAACGACCAACAAACATGAACATACGCATTCAACTTCACTTTGTATCCTCTAAGACACCTTTTACTTAGGCGTTTAACTTTAAATTAATTTGTATTCATTTAGAACCAGCTATTCCCCTTTTTAACTCGGAACCAGGTCGCCTAAACCTGGATCTGCAGGTACCTTCATTCCTCCACGGTTTGATAGGAAGTAGCACGGGTCACATGTTTATTGAACATTCAATAAACCGGAAAATTTGTTTTAACCGAGTTAGGCTGTCTGTAGAACCCTTTCAGGTGTCTGCATGTCAAAAGACATACATATTACACAGCTACCTGTTTCTTCCGTCACACATCAGCACTATGTCAGTGCTGGTGGGGTAGAAACAGCTACGCCACAACAACCACTAGAAACACCTTCGTATCGAGAGGGGCGAAGACTCAGGTTATTTCTCATCACTCGCACTAAGTCAATGCGCAGTGACCGTAGCCAGAAGTTTTGCCGTTCAACCTAGTGCCAACACACAACCAGTAGAGACTTAGCGGTCCCCATGGCTCCACATCTCTGATCAGCCCCCTTACTGTGGGGGATAAGTGGGGACTCCTATCGAGCTTATGCCGGTAAGTCACTATTGGGTTACACTGTCAAACCTTCCTGTCTTAAGTGCATCATGTAGGCTGTCAAACTGTTTGCCCTATGACTCACGAGAAGAGTGGTAGAAAACTTAGGGAACAATTCCTGGCTCACTCTGCTCTCAAACTGTAGATTGCACTACCACGTCCTATGCAGGGAGGCAGGTGGAACGGGACTGCACCGCCAAATTTGAGACGTCAGGGAGTCGCGCCTGCTCTGGTTCTGGTAATTGACTTCCCACCTTGTATTCGCATAGACTGGGACAACCTCAACTTTTGGACCAATGAAGCACACCCGTGGAATCTACAGTCCGGCCTAGACCGAATTTGCCACATCTAGGTGAAACCTACCCCAACTACAACGCTCAGGAAGAAGTGAGTAAGTACTAACCAACACCCCTCGCCTCACGCCAACTATTTAAACCAAACTACCCCGCTTTTGGTCTAGCGAACAAAATCCTCGACCAACGTGCCAAGTCATTCTAATTGGGCACACATCAAACCAAAAGAGAAGCTAAAATCAAATGTGTACTAAGTCATTCTAATCGGGCATGCGACAAACCAAAAGAAAAGGCCAAAATCAAACAACAGCAATATCATAAAAGATATCCAAAAGCCAAACACTACAAGCACATAATAGCCAACTAAAATGGTGAGGCAATAAGTGAAGCAATCATAAGACTCATTAACTGAAGGGGGGAAAGGTGTGGGGGTGTGTAACTCACGCTGTTATTGGCCAGACTTGTTGCTATGCACGCAATGGCCAGGCGAGATATCTAGACTAGACGCGGAGATAGCAGGTTGACGCTGCAGGGTTGGGGTGGAGGAGGTGTAGGACAGTTACTCCCTTTGTTCCTTCATGTGTCAAACGGGCAGCCTTTCCTTCAGGCGCCGTGTAGCGCACTCGTTTCAAATCACAACTCCCGCAGTTTTGGACTGATTTTCACCAGGTTTGTTTTTCATCTTGCAGCATGCCAATTATGAGTAGCAACACTACAACCCAAGTATTTTATTATTGTGAACTCACAAACGTATTTTGAATCAGTTTTTATTGCGATTTATGGTATTTTTCCTGGGATTTGTGTATGTTTTCAACAATTTTTATGTTTTTTTTTTACGTTTCCTGAGAATGGCCTCGCAAAATCGCTCCGTCGTTAAATTCAGTACTCGTAAATTCGTAGCTCTGCTGTATTTCTTCATGCATGTCGATGTGCTTATGTATGTGCATCTTTTAGCACCTAACATAAAGTTAGATGGTAACACATTTTTTAACTACTAATATTCCTCCACTCCATCTTATCCGCCATGTTGAAATTTCCTTTGTCATACATTATTTTCAATGAAACAACTAAATATATCTTACCATAGACATGTTTCCATTTTATAGACATGTTCCCATTTTATAAATGCCAAGAATATATAAATAATTTTAAAATGATGTTGCACTAATTATGTCATAATAGCTTGACAAAATTCCATGATTCATGTTTGTTCTACAGCATAACATATTGCCAGAGAGGTGTAGTTGTAGTTAAAAAAAATATCCCTAAACTAAAAGTTGCAAAAAAAACCAGTAATTAAACATGGCATGAGACCAAACCTCAATTTACAACCTAAAATACATTAACCAAATATAGTAACTATTTACCTGAAAAAAATTAAGAATTATTTTAAACTTTAATTTAGTACAAACTTAGACTGAGCCCATAGTTGGCCTAGTGGACAGATGTAGACTCTAAATGCTGGTGTCTTCTGTTCCCAAACACCAGTGGGCAGCAATTTGAGCAATGTAGTTAACACTGAGACTGTTGAAGATTTTCTCAAAATACTCACAATATCTCCCCTATATTCACTCCTCCAAAGTTCCGCTCTCATCCCATCTCATCTCATTCACTCTTCAGACTGACAAAATGACGGGTGTATCTTTTGAATAAGAATCAGACTCCAATTAGCACCATCCTTCTTTCATCCATGTCGATCCTATTGAAAGCGGGAACAGTTGATGAACAACAATTTTATAAACTACTGTACTCTGTTGAAATGAACCTACTTTCTTTTAACAACAACCACCTAGTATGAACAAGGACTGGGGAGAGAGACGCTGCAAGGCTATCAACATTATCAAAGGACACAGACACACGGACACATAAATTCCAGAATGACCCCTTCTTTGCACAGATACACAGTTGTGACTTTTCGCACCACAAGCTATGCAGCCCGAGAAAACTGGCCTGGCCAGTGAAACATTGCGACCACGCCAAAAAGGTGTTGCCCCTGAAGTATTTGTGTGTATGTCTGTTGACAAGTACCAGCCTGTGAGCACTTATGTGTATATCTCCTTAGATAATATCAAACAAACATTTCTTTTAAAGAGAATCTAAATTCGGAAAGCCTGAAAGAAAATTTAACATGGATTGATTTATAAAGAGAGTACCCACTTACTGAATCCATTCTCATACACGTTCCAAAATCTGCTAGCTTCAAATGGCCATGTTTGTCGAGCAGCATGTTGTCTGGTTTCACGTCCCTGCACAAGAAATAATGGCGAGACTATGTCAGGAAGGAATGCAGAGCACTACCCAAAAAATTGTCAACAAGGAATAAAAAGTGCTAACAAACAAGTTCCTAAATGTCAACACACATTAGATCCTTTGTAAAAGTGTGAGATGAACATTTCCAACCAATTACAAGAATTTCACAATTTTTATGCCAACCATGCAAGATTCAAAAAATTAATTTTAATTATGTTTATTGGATCAAATAACAGAGTTAAATTTATGAAGCAAATTGAAATGTTTGAACAAAAGGTGATTTTACAAAACACAAAAATAATCTTAAGTTTCAGATCACCAAACATTTTTTGCCTATTATCATGTTACAGCAAATTTCATTACGTATAAATGAATGCTGCACAAGAAAAAAAACTATCAATTATCTTACTTATGATATAGTGCATTAATTGAGAACTAAATATTATCACTCTCAGAAATCAAATTTGTTACTTGCTATTGTTGACAAAAATTTTCTAACCAGACTTACAAACACACCAGACACTGTATTTGAAACTACAAATATGTACACTGAACCTGTTGCAGTAATCAAAATATTTATAAATTTTCAATAATACAGTTCAATGAACACATTTACGGTCTATACGTTTTCTAGCGATTATTTCAGTAATAAATAGTGATGGGACGATTTGATTATTGATTCCTCAATTCCACTGATTCTTCCCTGAATGGAAAAATCAATGAGTTCCGACTTTTTGCATTCAAAAGTTTGATTCGATTCTGTAAAATTTTCTTACTTGGTAGCATATTCTACAAACCTGGTGGTGCTTGCAAACGCAATGCAAATAGCTTAAGTGGGTTTCAGTCGTGTTTAATCAGGCTTAATTAGGGGCACAATTTTGTGGTAAATCGCTATAAAATTAAATAACACCAAAATACAAGTTAAAATGCAAAATAACACGAAATACGGACAAATCTGCAATATTAAATGAAATTAGCTTTTTCCACAAGAAATGAACTCTTCTACCATGTTATATACACTAATTATTTACTTTGGCACTATAAAAATAACATATCTAAAGTTTTGAGTGTTCAGACAATATCGAAAAATATTGAGATGAAAAAATTCTTGATTTCAACTCAAGGCAATTTTTAAATCTCAGAAATCAGAGTTCTACATGCAACACACACACGCGTAATTACGTTAAGTTTTTTTTTCCTTGCCTAACAAAATGTAAACAAACATATTCCAAAGACAACACAAGCAGTAAAACATGCACTTCGAAATGAGCTACAGTAGTGTGACAACAAACTGCCTCTCCAAGCGCTAGTAACATTGGTGTGAAGTGAACACAATGGTGTGAAGTGAACACTTGCAACTAGAATGTGTGCAGTAATCTATAGCTGCAGCACCAAATTGAAGGTTTGTTAACATTGACAGTTGTGCATAAAATTACATGAAACGAAAGTGCGATAACTGAATTGATACACTAAACTGACTGTTTTCATAAAATACCACGTCTCGTAAATTATGGAAAATGCTGTAGCCAATGTAAAAGACTGTAATAAAATATCTGTCATTTGGACATTTTGTGTGTGCTAATCTACGTTTGGACCTCCTATGCACTGTGACTGATTTGTTTTGTTTGCATTCAGCGGTATTATAAATGCTGCCAGCCACAACAAAATCAAAAGTTAAAAAGTCACACTGAAAAATTTACGAAAAGAATATACATACATACGAATTGCCTTAATGTTTACCGTATGTCCATGAAATGATATTGTTTAGGTAAATGTGCAGTTTTCTTGAAATCACACAATGTTGACACATTCATTTTAATTAGCAGGGCCATTTCTGCAAGACAAAACTATTAATTTCTTCCACAGAATACAGGATGAAATAGTTAATGCCTTGCTAATTAAACTACGAAATATTATTTTCTTTCGCTCTTGTTATTGTAGTCACCGCTGTAAGTTGTGTGTAGTGTAGAACTGTACAACTGTATACAAAATGTTGCAATGTATTGACACGTGTCGCTTACACCATTATATTATAAACGACTACAGCTCATCCACGTGCAACTACCAACCACAGGAAACAACTATCAGATGTTTAACAGGAAGTGTTCTCGCCCGAGACCTGGAAGACACTTGGTTTACCAGATTGTTCCTGAACTGCCCTTCTCCATCTACTAAGAGTGTTTACACACGTGAAAGAGCAAACCAAGTATGGCGTGTTACGAAGGTGTTGAGAGAGGGTTCAAATAAAATGCACTTTGGAATCACATGACGAAAGATATTTTAAGGGACAGTGCAACACACAAGCCTCCCCCCCGACACACCCGGCAGACAGTGCGTCGCCACACAGAGGTGCGACTCTGTCTGCAGGGTATGTCACAGAAGCACATCACCCCTCCCACTCCAGGCTCACCTCGCACTCCAGAGGTACAGTATTTAAGGAAGTGCATGGCTGAGGTCAGGAGTTCATCTCCAGTAGCTTTTGCCTCAGCACTTCTTGTGCTGGGTCTCTCTAATGACCACTAGGACCTCACAGACCTCTCCAAGAACTTCCAGTTCTCCAGTGGCTGCTGCCACCATCTACCAGACACTTCTACCACCTCTTGACATTGACGCCAACCAGAAGGTTTGTCTACCAGGAGACATCGAACATGACTTAACACTTGAAGTTGTTGTGACCTCCTGGTTATTCTGCTACCACTACTTGCTCGTAGTGACACCCCAGATAAAATTGAGGCCTCTTCTAGGCAAACCCAGTTAGTGCTAGTTGTGACAGTAAAGTTAATCATTCCCTTGTACTTCAGTAGCCTAGGAGTGGGTCACCTTCACCCATTAAAAGTGTAGGTTAAGTACTTCCGCAGTACAGACATTGGTAGCACGTACGAGTCACGAGGTGTTTATTATCTAAATAAATACCTAATCTTCAACGTATCCACGAGTTCATTGTTGTAGTACTATAGCCTATCTACACCAGTATTGACCGACGAGTGGTATGCAATCGGCAGAGGTTAACTTAGCATAGAACGTCAGTCCCCCTTCAGGGGTCTGTCTGTTAAAACACACACTTCATCTTTCGACAGCCACCCATTCTGTTCACCTCGGTGTTCAGAACGCTAGAGCCCCAACCACTAGGTTACACCCCTCAGAGGCAGGACAGCCAACCCCAAATTTGTCTCTCACCAGAGCGCCTCGCTAAGATGCAGGTAGAGATTAGATGCGGGGGATTGGAGGCCCTACGTTTGTGGTTACGCCTAACAGTGGCAGGAAGGTGGTCTACGACCCACAACTCCAGTTGCTTGCAGTGTTGTTAGGTAGTCAGGGAATGCACCGTCAGCCATTGTCGGCTTTACATTATAAAGTAAGTCAGGGATTGTCGATTGCTTGTCATCAACAGGAAATCTGGTATGCTATCAGCCTATGCCATTCCACAGCAGGCACAGAGCTCAAAGAGCAGTTAAGAAGGCGGAGTTCAGTGCTGCCAAGCAGGTCTGTGGGCAAACCTCATTATGCCAAGAGTCGACACTCATAGGGGGCAGGCCCAAGCCACCCATAGTGCTGCAAGACAGACATTGCCCGGTGGAACATCCATGTTTCACTCTAACCCAGTACGCATTGGCTACGACGTGCATCCACTAGTCCCAGCCCTAATCAGTGGGAGCAACACCCACGATCGGGAGAGCCAACCCGCACATTGGCAGCTTGGCCAGCATAGAGTGGAACCACCGTAATCACACAGTCCACTACCGGAACCTGACCTCCACCACGTCCAGTGGAACCAAGGACACCATATGCTCCACCTACACTACAGTAACGCCATCAACGAAGAACAGCCCGCTGAGTTCTGTTAAGTCAACCTTGCCCCAGAGGGCCACTGTTGTTGTGAGGCACATTGCGAGACCTAGTGTGACAGAATACATTCATAGTAGACAGCCTACAAGGCCGACACTAGTATCTAGTAAGAAAGGGAAATAGTAACACGAGTAGCGCGACAGATCTAGGGCATAATAAAAGTATCTTGCCAACTAAAGAAAAAGCAACACGCATCAGCATTTAACATTTTTTGATGATCGAATTGAGTCCAGAATAGAGAATCTAAACAAAATTTTGGAATAGAATCGAGAATCAGAATATGAAAAAATACCACATTCTTCGATATTATGGTTGTCATGACCAAGTTCCACTTTCAGTTGGCACATAATAACTGAAGGCAGGCAATTTTTGAAATAAAAACCTCACAAAAAGTTTGAAGGAAAAAAAAATATATATATATATACACACACACACAGAATGCATAATCATAACATGTGACGCACTGTGCATCTTTGACCTGCACTCACCTTCACCCCATCTGAATGCTGTTTCATTTCGCCTGGGCAAGTCATACCACAGTACTTAAAAAGGCTGGACACGTGGCTACAGAGTACTTCTTCGCAATGATGAATGATATTACAGACACACTAGTCCAGCTTGTACTGTTCACCCTAATCTCCAAGTAGACATCACAACACCACCCCCGAAGAGAGACTGTATTATCTGCAGAGACGCCACGCCCGCCACCCAAGGTCATGTAGTTCTATAGCACGCTAAGGGAGGGGACCACGCATCCTGCAGCGAGATAAGAGATGAAGCCCATCGCATCAGCAATTCCTCACACATCAGATGATGCCAGCAGATGAAAACTGCCAACGGGGGGAGTTTATCTCTTTCTGCACCCCTCACCTACTCCGGCCCAGGAAGAAATCAGTATAAAAGGTCATGCATGATCCCAAATCCTCAGTCTATGTTTTCTCCACCGCTCTCTTCAAGGCTGCAGGAAGCCACCGCCGGTTTGCGCTCTCTGGTACGACTCACTAATTCCATCGCTCTCTTCAGGGCTGAAAGAAGCCTATCATTGACGTCAACCCCTTCAGAAGACTCTTCTGCACCTGCAGTAATGCCACCGGGAACTTCTGAAAAACTGCACCAACAGCTCCTGAAGACGTCCAACAACTCCTTCCTTATCACTCCTTGATAACAGTCAATGACTGTCCTTTTCAAGGACCCTGCCTGCCTTACCATAACGGCAAACCTCAAAACTACCCTTCTGGTAGTCACCCCTCTTGGTCCCTTCAGGATAGCAAAGTAGGTAGTTAGAGCCAATGAAAGTTTAGAACCAGGTCACTTTCACCTGGCTGCATGTAGATTAAAACGTCCGTGTCAATTCAGGTCGGAAGTAGGAGGTAGTACAGGGCCACCATGTCTATTCTTCGTGAATATATACGTGACCTAAACTTGATTTCTGAGTAATAATTTCTGAGTGTCACTGAGTGTTGATCCTATGTAGAAACAGCCTGTCAGACTGAAGCCATACGACCATGCTCATTAAAGCCAAATACACACCCATTAGATGGCCACCATTGTTGTGACTCAAGGTACAGCACAAGGGTCCCGACCACTAGTAACTCCTCCACCGGGTGTTCAGCCAATCAGACCAACCCGAACTCTGCCACCGCTCTTTATGGGGCTGTAAATTAGTTTTGATGAACTAACCCCCTATGGATACCACACCCATGGATGTAAGTGTAAAGCCTGAGGAAACCCACCACTCTATCCACCGCTCTCAACAGGGCTGGACGAAATGAGTACAAGGTACAACTCTTGCCTGTGCGGTTGCAGCCCTTGGAAGTACACACTAGGGAATTGAGTAACAGCTTCACTTTTGCGAGGTGGTAAATTTTGTACATATTCCTATGCCGTACACCCAGAAGGGAGGTGCGCAGAGAAGGTCTTGAAAGGCAGCTTACGCCTCCAAGATTAGCCTGCATTGCGAACAAATTTCCCCTTCTGCATTTGGCAGTTCATCACCGCGGGGCAGAGTTCTTACAGCTCGCCTACTTGAGAGGCCTAACACCTCACAGTTATCTCCACCACATTTTCCTACAACTAATTAAGACCGCTGGTACTCCTCACCCACTCATTGAGGCTATTCGCCAAGGAGAAGAGCTTCCTCTGTGGATAGCCAAACCTTATTTGGCAGCCAGCTGTAAAGTGACCATCAGCCTACTCCAGGCTCCAAGCAGATCAAGAGCACTCCACATCCTGGTGAAGTCAACGGCGGCCACCAGCCCTTACCTCAACTGGGACAGCACCTTCAATGGAGCATCATATCGCCAGGTAAACCAGTTATTGAGGACCAGCCATATCGCAGGGCCATGACGTTGACTCCTGATTTTGTGCAACTCTGAAAGACCACCCAACCTGTCTTGTATACTGGCTGAGCACCAGTGAAACATTGAATCACCTTCATGTTTGTTGTGATTCTGGAATTATGAAATAAAACCTTGATACTGACCACGACAAATGCCTCTTACTTCAGCTGTCACATAACTAAGGTTTTCATGGCACTCATCCTCCAGCATCATGTGTCAATGGTTGTCGCCCACCCAACGCAAAAAATTAAGCATTTCATTATCCTGGGCACACGTCAAATGTATGGAGTGTACATAAAAGAACAAGTAATAAGATGTTACCTACGGTACTGATACAAAACATGAAATTCGAAATGTTTCTAACAAACAAACATTTTTCCAATATCACAGACAAATAAACACGAAAGACCAACTAAATTAACTTAATGGAGCGTGTGACTAGGAAGGCTCTCTTTCTTCCCACTACAGCTTAGTACCATGTATGGCCTCCATGTGCATTGTACAGGTCCATACATGCTGTGGCATACTTGTAATCAATGTGTTGATGTCATCTGCCGGGCACAGTCCCATTCCATATGGACAGCTCTTGTGAGACCTGGAAGTGTAGTTCGAGGTTGTGGGTGATTATAAACTGCTGTTTTCAGCTTTTCCCAGGCATGTTCAATGCATTAGTGCACTTTCTGTTGATCACAAAAGAACACCTACCACCCGAATTGTCATATTTCACAATATTCCAAACTTTTTGTGAGGTGTTTATCTGTGATTTTATCTTGTTGGAAAGATGTTAAAAGGAAATCATTTACCAGAAAATTATACAAAGATGAGTTTTGTATGATGCCAACCAATTTGGGTGGAAACTTTTACACTAAATTTTTCTTCATAATATGTAGCAATTTCCCATAAATGCAACATACAGTAAAACCAGTGAAATCTCTTAATTGCCAGTGCAGTCGAGAACTTCTGAATGTGGACCTAAATTACCCTAAAACTATTCCAACAATTTTTTTTAAAATTGGCAAAAGTAAATGGCTAACATCAATGTCTCAGTTCACGTAATAATCTGTTCATCTCAGGAAAAAAAACTCCTGAAACAATTCACATTAAATCATTTTTCATGCCCTCTAAATTAAACCATAGTATATATTATATTGCTGCTGATATAATGATGTAAAGTAATGTTTTAGAGGAAATCTGCGACATTAATTACTTGTAATGAATGTACATACTGGCTACTGCTGTAATTAGTTTACACTACACTGCATTTTTACAACTTCATAACGCAACAAAATATGCAATACAATTTACAAGAAAATAACTTACCTATGTACAAAACCCATCGAATGGATTGCATCCAAGGCCAGAACTACCTCCGCGCAGTAAAACTTGGCCCACTTTTCCGGCACATCATAGTTCGACATCAGATTTACAAGATCACCACCTAAAACAGATATCTTCATTTACCTATGAAAAGATGGGTGATTAGTAGTACTTAGATTTGGGATGTTAGGTACTGCTTACGTTTTGTTCTATCCAATTACACAATTGCAAAAAAAAAAAAAAAAAAAAAAAGACGATGTCCGATTTGTGTTTAAAACATGCACGAACATGCGTGCGCACACACACATATTCTGGTTACTCGAACATCAACATTAATCTATGTATTGGCACATTATAAATCACAAACCTAAGCCTTTTATGACAATAATTAAAACAAATCCTAACATTCTTGTTAATCACTGATTGAAGTTTAGTATGCATTTTCCATTTTAGCAATGTGTTTTGGTGTGCAAATTATCTAAACTGGTATCACCATATAGGTAGTTGTCAGAGCACTTGCTTCCCACCACAATAAACTGCATTCAATTCCTGATGGGGGCAAATCCTCATTTCCACATGTGGAAACACCATCACACACAGCTCCTGCAGTGAGTATTCTTACGGTACCTCCATTTTGCTCTTCATTGCATTCAATCACTGTTCCATTGCCATGTAACTTCACTCCCAATAGCAATTAAGACCTCAACTCTTAAATAACACACTAAAAAATAGGGACACTCGTATTTCACAAAAAGATTTCCGTACATGTTAGATTTCAATGCCCTACAGGAGTACCAGCAGTATTCTTTTGCTAACTGGCCGCGTGTCTTTGTGAGAAGACATTTTCCTACTTAACTGACCACTCAGAATTAGGAATCTTCAATACTGTATGTCTGTGATTCATACGCGACAACCTAAGACATGCAAAATGGAAACAATCCAATATCGAAAGTGGATCTGAGCTAAAGTGTTATAAAATTCAACTTGCCATGAAACCTTTTCACAAAAATCTGGTCTCCCTATTAGTAAACATGTTTCTTTTCCCCACATTTATAATGTCATACTGTGTAACTATTGACTGACTATTTACATAAAACATTATCATATAAGAATTTTGTTTTTCATTTGTGTGTTCCTACAGGTGTAGTGGTAATTCCTGCTAGTAAAGTTATCCTGCATATAACATTTCATTTTAATGAACCCTTGAAAAATGTTATACGTATCACGTTTCTACAGTATTCAGAAAGGAAACTAAGAAACTGACCTGGGAAAAACTGTTTAAAATCTTTGACCAAATGTTTTTAAAGTACATCACACTTCTATAGCTGGCAAACAAGTTTAAATTGAACACATTGTTATTTTGTAATATATATGTGAGAAAAACGTTACACAGTACAGTTTTAGGATTAACAGCTGTATACTATTTCCTCTGCCTGAGACAGAAATAATGTGGAAAAGACAAAGAGTGACTGGTAAGTGAAGATGGTTATCCCATGTATCAACTCCTCAGCATCCCTTGGTACTATTTTGGTTATCAGTATATGGTAACACGTGTGAGAACTAGGAACCAAAAAAAATCATCATATATACATATTAGAGGACTGTGAGTACTCAAAAATCAAGGTGGATACCTGCTTGCTGCTCAAGCTTGGCTCAAAATATTTTTCAGGCTAGAAATGTCAGGTCATGCTGTGGACATACAATGAAACTATTTTTGTTACTGTTAATGAAAGAAAACAACACATTGTTTATTAACGTAAAATAACTATTTAAAAGATTGGCATGTTCAGTTAAAACAATTTCTATGGAGATATAAATGCTGATCAACAGAAACACTGGCCTAAATTTGTGCTGCAAATCCACCTAAGATGCAGCATCTGACGAGACTGTTAATAATGTTAGCTAGAAAATAAGATGTGATTTATTCACAAAATGATATTATAAAAGGTTGACAAAGGGGGGGGGGGGGGGGCTTAAAGAGGAAGCACTGTAAAAAGGAAGTGCTTTCTAGGAAGCAAAATGGCCAAGTCAGGAAGAGGTACATAACACCCACACAAGTTTTACTGTGTAAGAAAAATGCTGCTACCATACAGCCAGGTTAGACACACCTATTTCATTGTGATTAGCTTTTCTTTACAAGTAAATCAAATATATCATATTATCCGAATAATAGCAATTCTTCTTGAAGGGTTTGTCATAAATTTATACAAAAATACTTTAATACTTTAACCTAAATAACTTTTTCAGCACTTCACATGGGTAGTCTTGAGTTCAGGTTTAAATATTTTTCCCTCAAAAATAATTTTTTAGGAAGGGTAAATACGGTAATTAAAATTAGTTACCCGTAGTATAGTACGTCAATGACGAAATAAACAGCAAGAATATATCATCAACTTTTAAATGAAATTATAAAAGCATTGACATACCTTAACACTCAATTGTTTACATACACAACACAAGGGCGTAATCAAATACAACTGTAACCCTAATCGGCAGACCTAAACGAAAAGTAGTTATTATTGGGTTGTTACGATATGAGGCATTTAAATCAGTAACAGACTATGTCAAACAGGAAATGAAAATCCATAAAACCTACTACTACATAATGTTATCCAAAAATTGGTAATTTGTCAATTATTAACAAACGTGTAAAAATGATGTGTATCTTAATTTTGTAATTATCCGATAATTCTACCTAACCCTATCGTAGGTGTGGCTTAAACGATGAGAATGGGGTGCAGTGGTCAAGTGTCAGAGCAACGCATGCTGTGGACTGTCAATGAAGACTGCTCAATCTGGTTGGATCTGAGTGACTAGTGCTAGAAACGAAGACTTCTGCGGAGATGCGGGCTGTCTCTCCTTTTATACTAATTCAGGCCACTGCCCGATGCTGATATTGGGTGAAGTTACTAAGGCAAGGGGTGGTCGCAGAGCGGGGGGTTGTGAATGCATGAATTGCCTATGTGACGTCACTGGCCGGCTGGTAGTTAAGAAAAGCAAAGACAAACTATATTACTACTAGAGCTATCTAGCGGGGAGTAAAAGAACTTGTTGCATCTAAGCATTGTTACTGTGGGATGGTGAATAAAACAATCTGCATGGCAGACAGAACAATCTCATTTTACGTCGGGACAAATGCAAATTTGCGTCTGCTGGCTAAACTGAACTAAGGATGGAGCTGAAGTCGTCTAATCTCCATTGTTAGAAAAGACGTCATGTGTCACCACTATAACACATTTTTTACACCAAAATACTTATCTGACCCTACAAAATTGCTCCCTGCATAAATTGCAAAGAAAAATGCCTAAGTATTTTGACCACAATCATCAAAATAATTTTATGCAATTCAGATGGTGGTGCAAAATTGATGGTAGAACTGCCAAATATAGCATGCATATCAGAGAATTCCCTGACAATTAGCTAACTTGTTCGAAATTACCTAACATTTCCCTGATGTCCTTGAAAGTTTCAAATTTCCTGACATTTCTCTGTTTTCCACGTTTCCCAGATGAGTGGCAACCATGGTGAAATAATAGTACACAAAAAACATTCGGACACATCTGCAACAGTATCCACATCTTACACGCACAAGTTGAAACTTGGGACCCTAGGTATATTAAACAAGACAAAACCCAAACAACAATAGTCTTTTCCTCTCTCACCAGTAAGCTACTGTTGTATTGCAGCAAGCTACACCATTACTGTTTCATTCAATATTTGAAAATCCTGGCATGGCCCAGAGTTGCTATGAAAGATAAGGTCTGGTACACACAAGCAAGAAATCTCAAATTCCATTATACATTAGGGGTGTATTAATTTTCTCACATATATATGTCACACTTCTTTAATACTCATCTAATACATTTCTGGATATGCAGAGAGCAGGGGGGAAGAAAGATAAAGAGAGAAAGAGAAAAAAAAAAAAGACATGCACGCACACAAATAAAATAATTTTTCACTGTTACAGTACTTCCAACTTTACAGACTGTTCCTCTGCCTCATGCAACCAAATCTTAACTAAATCCAGAAAATAACACCAAATGGGACAACTTGCACTTAGTTCAATAATACTTTGCATGAGAACAATTTCTTACTAGGACTGACAAACAGAAGTATGTATTATCATTGGTTTTATTCATATTTACTTAAAATGAAATATTGTAAATATAAGTAAAAGGTACCATTTAATCAAAAATAAAATACTTTTATGTTAACAGAAGCATAAAATGCTTGTAATACTTGACATACTTATGAAGGAAAAAAACATGTTTTAATTGGGATGAGTTTTCAGAGGTTTGATTCAAAGTGTGAGATAATGTGAGTAGACACACACTATCTCTCTCTATCAATCAACCTCTATATCTGTACATATCTCTCTCACACATGCTAAAACTTTCACTCAGTCACTCACCCATGTATGCACGCACACACACACACTTTCTTTGTGTGCGTGCATGCACGTGTGCCTACATAAATGTGAAAATGGCATATTGACGAGAAAATGACTGAAATACAGGATTAAAAGTATGTTACTATTACAAGGTTAATCTTGCCATACCACTTTTATGGTTAACATGTAAGTACAGAAATAGCAAAGAGGGGGGGTTGTATGTCTACTGTGTACCAGGCATAGGTTACATATAACACACGAAAAAGAAAAATGTTAACCAATGAAGTTCAAGATCAGCCCCTAGTATGACTCTTAAATTATCTGAGCAGATTAGAATCCTGGTTGTTTGGAGCTCCCTATAATTTGGATCTCTTTAACCTTTCTGGCATAAATGTATAACATAATAAAATCCAAACTTTGATTATTTTTTTTAAACATAACCTAACAAAAAGATGATGCTATACTGTATCATTTGTGTGACATTCAAACTTTCCTCTCATGAATAGGGCTTTATTCAGTGTGGAATCCCTTTAAAGGAAAGGTCCATCTAAAACAACAGAAGCTCCCTTGTTGGTGGAGTCCTCAAACACTCATTATTGTTTGTATCTCTTAAAATGAAAAAATTAAAATATTTTGCAAAGCATTCCTTTATTTTAGTTTTCTGTAAATTACTTGTTACAACACAGATACCTTTGTAACAAAATATGCAATTCCCAATCACATTCGCAGAATTTTTGCATAAGTTGTGTTTGTTTTCTATTATTACATTACTCAGAAATCTTTCACACTAATTTAATTGTGTTGTTTCTTTTTCCTATTCAACCTTTCATTGTTCATATATCTAAGGAAAAACTGTGCCTTAAATGTTTGTTTTTGTTTTACAAATAAGAACACTTGAGCAGTGTTTCCCTCGACTTCCAAATTATGCCCCAAAAGATGTATAGTATAGTGCCAGCTGCCAAGCAACCCAACAACCTTCATGAACCCAGAACACCTCAGATGATAACCATTAAACACACTTTTCCACTTAGCATACTGAAGGATGACAGTGGCATCTATGTGTGTACTTCCAGTAACATGTTTCAACTGCACAGATTTATTTGAAGAAGGAATAGAGATGGCCTGAGTGAGAAGGGGGCCGGAAAGGAGGGAGGTGGAAGGGATTTACACTCAAGCCGGGACTAGGAGCACATGGGTAAACTTCTCTGAGTGAGTCAGCAGGTATTTCAGACCTGCCAAGGCCAGTGATATCAGACCTTTCCCTCTCTCTTTGCCTCTTCTCAAACAAGCTTGCTACCCAAGCCCAGCCTGACAAGTGAATCACGAGGCCCCACCTCTGTTCACAGTATTACTTGCATCCAGAGAGAAGCTTTCTCCACACCTCCAATCATCATCATCATCATCATCTCATTTCCTACACATAATATAAAACCTGCTTATATGCACCAACCACTGGAAGGGCAGCCTGAAATCATTTATTAAAGGTCAATAGGCAAAATGACTTTACCCAAGTAAAACTTGACAGCTTTCCTAAACATAGAAGTAGAAAACAGATGAAACCAACATCCGTACTGGATATAATACACTGCATTTTGTGAACATATCTGTGATTTTTTCTGGCGGGTGGGAAGTAATGTAGAGTTTCTGGCAGGTGGGAAGTAATGTAGAGTATGACACAATTATAATATTTATATGTATTTAACTAAATATATATATAACAAAAAATATTTCTATCAAAGCTGAGGAAAAAGTTGAAACTAGTATAAACATGAATATTACACATCTTACCATCTACCTACAGAAAGGATGCTGTCTTTTCTCTGCGAAAACTACATCAACAGATTTTTCAAACTTCCTAACAAAAACTTTATTCACCTCTCAATTTGTTATTCGATAATTTGAGACACCAACTGGTTATAAATAATAAAGAACATATTTTTACAAACACATATATTCTCTACAATGAAAAACTACAATAAATACATTTTAAATAAAATTCAAATGGAAATGATGTGACTAATACAGTTGAATCTCATTAATATAAACTTGAGGGGCTCTTAAATTCTGCACCTTGTAATAACGAGGTTTGTATTAACGAGATATTAGACAAAACGCAGTAACAAAATAATGGCAAAAAAATAGCATTTTTAGTATCAAATGAAGAGATAATTTGGCAACACGTAATTAACCGGCACCAAAATAAATTTCAGGCACTTTATAACATCATTAAATGAGGTAATACAGATTAGTTCACAAAATATACATATTTGATCTTGAGATAATATCACTGTACATTTTAAAAAGTTGTCAGTCACATAATGCATAGTTACATATTTTGACGTTAGGGGCTACAGTTCTTTTTTCACTTAGCATGGATTGTGTTACGGTGGTAGATCTTTGGCGCTTTAATTGTTTAAATTTTTGCATTAGTGATAAATGTAAGTTGGAGGTACATTTTGGTTTGTGGTATTTTTATTTATTAATTTCTGGGGGGCATAAACAAACTTTGCATTACATATTAACTGTATTCTGTATTACACCAAGTAAATATCATTAAAATGCCAATTCCTATTACTTTTTAGGGACAATATATCTGCTTTGCATTAATGGGAACTTCATATTTACCGGGTTTGTGCTAACTATATTCAACTACAATGTAAAAACTGTAATATTATACATTTTATGAATTAACAAAATTTCGTAATTGTTTCATGCAATTCTAAACATCAACAGAATTCCAAAATTATGGTATCCCACTTCTCAACTTTAAAGACTAACAATCCCTAAATCTTCGTATTGCTAGTGCAGTAGATACTCCCATGGTACAAGGATTTTCTTGAAATGTTCTCCCATTTCCTGTTTCCTTCATTATGCTGCTGCTTTTTCACAACTCATTTCCCATCTAATGTTGATCCATCCTGACAGGTAAACGACGACAAAGTTTTTACATCTACGCTTGCATGTGTAAAATGAGAAAATTTGCTACGATTTGCAAATTTCCTTGTAGCAAGCTTCCTTAGCTTATCTACCCTACTCCAGAGAGGTACACATTAAGTAGACTTATTTTAAATTACTCAGCATACACCACACAATGATAAGAACAATTAACATCATTAGACCACAAACTCTACATACACATACCTGGCATGTAATCCATAACCATGTAGAGATATTTTGTATCTTGGAAAGCAAAATGGAGCTGCACGATCCACTCTGAATTTGCATGAGCCATGATGTCACGCTCCTCCCAGAAGAATGCAGAGTCGGCCCTCTTTATCTTAAATTCCAAATTGTGATATAAGTCAATCTGTGTAAACCAACCTACCAAATTCACATAAAAAATTATGAAAAATGTTAACTCTTAGTTACCATTTCAAACTTGCTGAGCAACTTCATCGCATAAACCTTTTGGCTGTATTTATGCCTGACCTGCAACAACAGGGGAAAAAAGACCAATTTCAAGACATATTACATGCATAAGGGAAACAAGTTTCACTTCACAATTGTAACGTACCAGTTGAACTTCGCCAAAAGCCCCTCTGCCAATAACTTTGATTACCGAAAAATCATCCCTTTTCATCCGAAGCTTGCATATCGATACTGCCACACTGTCATCTGAAACAAAATATATTATCGAATGAATGAAACAACATAATCCAAATCAAAACTACCATAAATCATTTTTTCAAAAAGCAAAATGCTAATCATGGCCATGGGTGAAAAATAACAATTTCAAGTCGCTACCTACGGCAGGGTCAACATGGGTGAAACAAGGCTGGTGCACAGGGGAACACAACCTGCATCCCCTGAAAACGAAAGGAAATGAGATGAAACTGAGTGGAAAGCAGCATACAAGTGGAAAAAATTGCACACCTCAAAAGTGCATGAACCACATCGATGAAAACACATACAAACCCCAAACAATCTACCATAAAGGCTTGAGATCAGGGTTGGACAAATTACTTTCTTATATAAAAAAGAAGTTTGGAGCTGGGAACATAAACTACCAACAACATATACACTACAGTACTACAATAGTAATTTATTTGTGGTATATTTAAACAGTTAAGAGATGTTCACAGTAAAGAGAGCACTTTTTGAAGCAGCTTCATCAAAAATAAAAATCACCAATAAATACATTTCATTGTTGCCTCAGACTTTTGGTTTTGATTATGATGAAATGAATAAACTGTTTATTACTCACATGGCAGTGTTTACATTAACAAGTGGCAGAATGATATAAACTAGCTAAAATAAAAAGTAACTATGGTTTCAAAAGAGCTCACATTAGCATGAACAGTCTATATTTGTAGACATTATACGGCCGGTTTTGTGCTATTTTAATGTGACACACTTGTTCAATTGCCCTTTCAGGCCTCAACCGACAAAAGCCTTATTGAAGAAATGTGTTCTGGAGAAACTGTATGTGACATCACATTTTGTAGAATTCATGCAGCGGCGTACTTGCGCAAACTTGATTAACTTTCATTTATAAGTACTGTAGGAAAAAAAAAAAAAAAAAAAAAACCAATGCAGTTTAAATGTAATGGTGGCAGCTGTTTAAAAAAAGTTATCTTTTACCGCAAGTTGTAATAGAACATATTAATTCAAGGGTTTTCTGACTGCATTTCTCGTATTACACAGTTAAGTGATATTAAAAAAAAAAAAAAAATCTGTTATGGGATACTATGTTATTATTGTATCAGTCAGAGAGATTTAAAAAATAATAAACATAGCAAGACCTAATAAATTATGCAAGTAATTGATGTTTTAAAAAGAAGAGTGGTTTAATTTTAAATGAAAATTACTGAGTTAAAACCAAGCTGAAACCATGATTTAAACCCCCAACTGGGTACCTCAAGTGAAAGATTAGTGTCTTACCCCCAAGACAATGATAGCCTAAAACAGCAATCAAGTATCTTCTAAACCAGTGCTAAGGCACTGTTGCTCTTCACGAGGCATAAAAATTGCTCAGAACAGTACACTATGTTAAACATAAAACTTACCAAGCACAGTTAATAAATGATAGTCCTGCCAAGAAAAAGGCTGCCACATGAAAATTTAAACTATTGTAGGAAATTTGAATTACATGACAAGGGAACAGTCTTGTTTTACATACTATTTTCTACACCTCTGTGTACAACTTACAGATACTGCAACATGCAGGCAATAAAATAAAAATATGAAACATGATCACATTCCAAAACTTAAATTAAATGGATTCTAATGTAGCAATAATGAATGAAAACCGAAATGAAAATTACTCACAGCGGTTCAAGTAGGCTTCAACATTTTTCATCCGTTTGACAGATGGATGATCACAGTCAGCGACCAATGCTTGTACAGTATCCTGTCCACAAAAATATTTATCCTCTAATTTTAATGATACATTATAATTACTATAACAATTTGAATGGAGTTTTCAATTCTAACAAGTTGCAAAAATTAACTACGAAAAAACACAAACAATGTCCTGATCTGTGGTTATTTGTTCTCTTTTTGAATAATTTGATTCATGTCAAGAAATCGACACAGTACAATTAAACTGTTAAAAAAAGGAACATTTAAATTAATTAATATACATATGAATTAAATATGAAAATAAAAGTATAAATAAGAAAAACACATTTACATAAACATCCACATCATATTTACTTAAAACATATCAATGTTCTTCACTTAAAGTTACAAAAAAATGATAGCCCTCACATAGATACCATAAAATGTCTGAAAGCAATATTTTCAAATTTGTGAGTCCCTCTTTCCTGAGGTGTTTGGAAGTCCAATGATTTTCTGAGACCTGTGTGCAAGGCTAAAAACGTAAAGCACATTTCTATATATCGGCAGTTAGCAACAAGGTTTTAACTGAAATAGATTCGCCAAAGAACACATGCATTGTTAAAAATATTTGTAAATTAATATTTATGGTAAAGTTGGTACTAATTGAAAATGAAACATAAATGTGCTTATGAAATATGAAATATTTCACAATTTGTTCTATATATTCTGCTGAGGCATTATTTTCTCTACTGTGATGTGAAATTACAGAACTGATACTTTAAAATTTTAAAAACGAACATGAAAACCTACAACAAACTGCAATAATTAAAAATATAAATAGTAGTAATAAGAAACATGAAAAATATAATATAGTGGAAATTCTGCAGCTGCAGCAAGATGTAATGGTAGTTGTATGGTTATGATATAAGGGTTATGGTAGCAAGCTCCTGATATTTTGATGTATGTTCAAATCTCAATTCCGAAAAAAAAAATTTAATTTTTAGAATTATACTCCTTGCAATTCTAACACAACGGAACTTATGTTATTTTCCTCCAAAACCATTTATTAACAGCACGAACAATGAAAAAAAAAATTGGAGATTTTACTGATAGTTCTATGGTATTCGTGAAAAGTTCCTTTCCAAAAAAAAAAAAACATACCTGTAAACATAGAGATAGATATGTATGATATTAGTTCTATTCCTAGTTTCACAGAGAATTTTGGAACATATTTACTTGGTAGCCACTAAAAATAATACTTATACTGCATCATAAGACAAACTAATAACAGATAAATATAATTGTACCTAATCCATTGGTTTTTGAGGTAAGTTTTCCAATTTTCTATATTATTTTCCACCCCTCCATTTGTGTGAGTTAAGGACAGTAAGTCATCACTTAAAAATAATTGTATCGCCCAGTGCATTGTATTTCAATTATCGAAGCGATGTAAGGCATGCACCATTTTTACAAGTACAAGGAGAGGTTAACGGGATGCGTGCAAGTATGCATGTGTGTGTGTGTGTGTGTGTGTGTATGTGCAAGTGCATTACGCCCTCCAAGCTGTTTCGGTTGTGAAATGCCAACAGACGGGTTAATATGACAGTCGCTGTATAGCTATCGCAAATGTCAACACGTGTGGTTGCACATCTCACTTTCACTCCGAAGAGTCCTATATATGTGATTGCTTAATTCAATGCATTTACCGGTTTTCCTGGAACAGAACCACTCAACCGTAGTTGTGAAACTGCAGTTGATGTGTGATTACGGACATGCATTTTCTGGAAATTATCAAAACAAAAAAAAATTCTTAAAGGTCAATAATAACATAAATGCATTGCCATGGAATTGAACCCAGTGACCTGGTCAGTAGTCGAACCAGCTAATCATAATTGTAGTCAATACTAATTACACAGTTATTCATGTGTATACATAGTATGTATTATGTGAATATGGACTTGCACCATTACACGATTACATCATTACATAATTATGTAATACAACCGTATTCCCCTTCCACATCGTAGTGTCAAAATCAGCGAATGCAGCAATCATTGATCATCAGTCAAGCGAGGGTCTTCGTAAGTAAGTGAAATTTCCTCTTCCCTAACTCACTTGCATCATGCAATGCATTTCCTCGATTTTTTTTAAATATTAAGTGACTCACCCAGGAATTGAACCAGGTAATCCAAAAATAACATTACCTTAAGTACTCCCAGCAGGAATCCAAATAAAAAAAATGTTGTTAAATTCAAAAATAAAATCATATTTATTGCCCTGTTCGAGAATTAAACCTGTTAGTCTAAAAATAACTTTACATTAGGTATCTCCACCAGGAATCCATGTCAAAAATACAATTTCGTTAAATTCAAAAATAAAATAATATTAAGTGCCTTGTCCGAGATTCGAAGCCAGCATTCCAAAAATAACATTATATTGACTACTTCTACCAGTAATCCAACTAAAACATAAGTTTTTGTTCAATTCAAAAACAAAATAATATTAAGAACCATGTCCGAGATTCAATGACCATAGCTTCAATTGTTCGGAAATTATGACTAACTATGCTTATAAAAGGGCATACGACATAATTGAACCTATCGCTCTCATCTACATTGGAGATGATGTATATGTTATGAATTTGATGACTATAGCTTCAATGGTTCGGAAATTATGACTATGCTTATAAAAGGGCATAAGGCATAACTGAACCTATCACTCTCATCGACATTGAGTATGATGTATATGTTATGAATTTGATGACTATAGCTTCAACGGTCTGGAAATTTTGACAAAATATACTTCTACAGCTTCAATGGTTCAGTAATTATGGCTGACCATGCTTATAAAAGGACCCTATCACTCTCATTTACTTTGGTGATAATGTGTGTGTTATGAGTTTGATGACTACAGCTTCAACGGTTTGGAAATTATGACTAACTATGCTTATAAAAGGGCATAATTGAATGTATCACTCTTGTCTACATTGGGGATTACGTGTATGTTAAGAATTTGATGACTGTAGCACAACAGTTTGGAAACTTTGACTAACTATGCTTATAAAAGGGCTTATGACATAATTGATGCCCTGCCTCAACCAACTACCAATCACAGCACAGTGACTAGTGAGTAGAGGGGTGGTATGTGCCTGCACTTTGTATCCTCCCTCCAAAAAGGGTTCCTGCAAATAGTACATACCTGCCAACTTTTCAAATCCTCAATCAGTAAAACATTTTGAAAATGTAAATTTTAACGTAAACTGGACGAGTCATTTTTCCAAAAACCTACAGTACTTTAAAGAAAATTTCTTCCACACAGGTCTATTTTCTTACATGTTAATTTTACATTTTATTAACCCTAAACTACAAAATAAATATGAAGTAGAAGTTAAAAATTCTTATGATCATGACTTTTAAACTTGCAGAAAATGCAGTTTTCATAATTGTAGGAATGGACGTACGACAACCTGAAGTTCAACGGAAATTTCTTTGCAAAACAAGTGAAAAATTGTCAAATTGTTTACAGAAATTATTTGGAAATATGTGTGTGTTTCCTTCAATTAAAAAAAAAAACTTACAGCTTAGCGTATAACGAGAAGTAATATTAGTATCCGTAATGGAAAACAGTAAACTTTAAAATATTACATGCCTTACCTTCACTGACGTTAACTAACTTTCATTTAGTAATTAATGTAGACCTAGGATATTATAGCTAATTGGCATTCCAACCTGTTGTATTTTTGTAATAGCCTAGTTAGCTTGTTAGGGTTCTGTTTATTTTATTTTGAGGGAAAAAAGGAAACAGTGAGAATTGGGGGCTTTCATTTAACTTCTTTCGTGACACTGCATTGTTTTGATGAACCTACGAGTGTGTGCCATCTTGTGTTCCATATTGGTTTGATGGCGTAGTGGAAAATTTTACTCGTATGGAAATACCATTTAAATTATTGTAACTTCGAAAATTTTAACTTCAATAAAAAAACAAAACGCGATACTTACGTCCCTGTTTGTATCCGTATAGGTACAACAATACACACACACACACACACACACTTTGACCAAAGTTAACCTTACACTAAACTATTATTCACGCACTACAAAAGTGTTGAAAGTGCGACTTTTTCAAGCGACGTGAATTTCAATAATTATAGTAACTGTTTACAAATACATTATTAACAAAACATGCAAACTTACTGTTTGTAAAATTTGCAACCTCTTGAAGATGTGTTTTTTATGGTAATCCTTGCAAATTTACTTCACTAAAATCATGTCTGTTTGTCACTAGCATAAAATAATTTATTTTCGGAATCATTCAGTAAAATCAACACTGCACACTTATCCTAAAAACAACAAACTTAAATGTGTAGCTTCATTGCAGATGGCAGTTAAAGAAAATGGTAGAACGAGCAGTTTTATGAAGTAGTAAACAGATGCCAATTAATATTACATTTCACTCAATAAAATGCACTACTATGGTACCTACAAGCAACTATGCTTAAAGAAAGCAATTAAAAAAATAATTAACTACCGATAAAATATTCCAACAACACCAACAGATAATTGTATAAACACAATGAGAAAAAAGCACATGCACAACTCCTTTCACAAGGCTGGAAACTGGAAACATGACTAGACATTTATACACTGAAATTCTTTGGTGTACTCTTTCCTAAAAATGAGTAAATTGGTTTTCTTACATTTACCACTCATTTCACCAATTATTACCCTAAACCACATTGTAGAAATACGAACTACAACACGAACATGGCCGGCCAGTAAACACATTCACACTATGTGATGCAAAGATGGCGAGATGCCATTCATGGACACTTCACAAAAATACGACTCCAGCTTCAGTGAAGCCACTGGAAGAAGAATACTGTGTGATGGCCTACAGGAGATAGGCTCACAGTTGGGGCACAATGGCATTAAAAACTTCTCCATTTAAGAAGTTCACGCAAACTATGATGGACACACTGATGCTGAACCCTCAGGTAGAGTTCAGACCTCTGAAGCAAGAGAGGAAAGGATTTAAAAGTTTAGTTTGTCAAGGAAATGTGCCCAGGCCCTTGGTTACGGCAACCATAGAGAGACTATGAGATAAAGACTTCAATTGGGAAGAGATTGAGCTTTCTCCCAAAAGGTGCTGTTGGTGATAAAGGAAGCAATATTGAAGAGGATCCAGAACAGGACCCACTGTACATAGAACCTATAGAAGTCGGGAGTTGATGACTCGGAAAGAGAAGACCTACGCGACTTAAGTAGGAATGCAAAGGAGTTCATAACAATGGGCAGAAGTGGCAAATCTTTGAAGAAGGTGCAATTTACCACTGAGGAGGAGGTGCTGGGGCAGTCTTCAGCCACAGCTGGAAATGTGCAAAGACCAAAAGAGGCTGGGCGGACTGAGGAGGAAGCTGTCAGGAGGTCCTTGAGGCTTAACAAGGAAGATGATTTGGGAGTGGCCTCGTTGGACACTGAAGATGAATTAAAAACAATAGAGTAAAATGTTAGTCTCATGAAGAGGCTGCTGAAATAGTAATGGCACTCACTAAGTGGATAATGAACAAAAACAATAAAGTAAACCAAACCCAGGCTAATTGGATACTGCCCAGGATCCAAAAGATTCACAAGCTGTTGGGAACAGCTTTAATGGATAATTCGAAGCTGGTGGGAATTATCAAAGGACACAGTAGGGTACTGAACACTATGAAAGAGGTGGAAAAGAGAAGTACCTTAGTTGTTCCATCTGCAATAACGGGCATTAAGAGTTATGCTCAAGCTACAAAAGGAGGCGAAGAAATTCAACCCAGGGCTCCGAAGTAAGTGGTGCTAGTGTACCCGAAGGGTGGAGGGTACCACCAACATGCAAGATAAATAAAATAATGAAAATAATACAGACCCTAAGGAAGAAGGGCTGAATATAAGGAATATAAAAGAGATACCAGGAGGAGGCATTATTATCGAGGTGGGGGATGATGAAACCCTCAAGAAGCTGAGAAATCTGCAGAAAATAAAGGAACTTGGGTTGAAGTTGGAAGCCCCAAAGAACAAGGGGCCAAAGGTTATCATCTATGATATACAAAGGTCACAAGATAATAATGACCTAATCGAGACTGTTTATCATCAGGACTTTAGATCCTCGGATCTAAGTCTGGAAGAATTTAAGAGCAAACTGAATATCAGCCATAGAACAGGAAGGCGGGACACCGGCAGGGTGAATGTAGTAATGGAGTGTGACCCGACCATCAGGAGCAGAGTACATTCAAGGGATTGCCCAGCATATCAAAGAGCACTGTCAGTGGAGCTCGCTCAAATTTATTATAGCTGCCAGAGTGAGAATTGGGCAGGTGAACCTGCAAAGGTCGGCAGTGGCGACCTCTAAGCTGAACAGGATTGTGGTGGAGCGGGGGCTTGATTTGGTTCTTTTCCAGGAGCCATATGCCCCGTTTGAAGAGGTGGTCGGATTGAAGGGATCTGTATTGACATCTGACAGAAAACCTCAGGCTGGAATAGTGAGGACAAACCTGGAGATAGACATCATGTTGATGTCAAGCCTTTAGAATACACACCATGTGTGAGTGCAAGTGGAGAATTGTATGGCTTGGTTTGTATCCTATTTCCAGTTTAATGAGGAAACACAAAACCACCTCAACAGATGGGATGTGATACTGGTTGTGCTTCAGGGGATACCTGTGATCATTGGGGCAGATGTGAATGTGAACATCATTGAGTGACAAAAAGGGAGATCTCGTGAGAGAATATCTGTTGACTAATGAACTGGAGATTAAGAATGAGGAAGGAGAACTCCCTACATATGTTTCGTATAGTAAGTGACTGGCATGTCGCTGAGGGTAGCTCCAGTGATCACAGGCTCATTATCTTTGAGGTGAGGCTTACTGGAACTGGAAGTGGAAATAACTCACAATGGAGTGAGGAATGGATGTCTGAAGTGTGATATGTGCATAATAATGCGGACTGGCAGTCTTTTGATCTGACCCTGTTGAGAAGAATAGCAGAGATGAATGCTCACTTCCAACGTGGGAGCTTGCAAAAGCAATAGAAGGGATCACCAACATGATCATGGGGGCTTGTGAAGAGACTCTTCGCAAAACAAGGGCCAGGACTTCCAAATTTCAGCTGGTGGGACCAGGAGTTGGAAGAAGAATGGAAGAGCCTGCAAAAGGAAAGAAGGCGACTTCACAAGTCATGTGGTGAAGAGAGAGAAACTCTAGCAGGTGCCTACAACAGAAGAAACAAGCATACTCTAACAGGGTCAGGCAGAAGAAGAAACAGTCTGAAACGGAGTTCCTCACCATGGTCGTAATGAAGACCCCTTTGGGGTGGTGTATAAGATAATGGCTAATAAGATGAAGAAGGCAAATCCACTGCCTAATATCATAGTAAATGGGACCCTGGTGATGGATTTGAAGGAAAGTATGAGTGCCCTGCTCCACACCCTGTTGCCGGATAACTCCCAAGGTGGAGAGGGCGAGGGGCATGCCCTTAGGAGAGACCAAATGGAGATGTTACCAGAGGGAGAGGATACTCCTGAGTTTACCCTTGATGAACTGCAAGCAACAGTCTATGGAATGAAGAATGGGAAGGCCCCTGGACTGGATGGAATGGGTGGCAAAATCGTCAAGAAGTGCTTCTCAGGAACAGCTACTACACAGCTACAATGGTTGTCTCTCTGGGGTGTGTGTTTCCTTGCCCTTGGAAGAAAGGTATGATAAGGATATTATACAAAGGAGAAGGCGAGGATAAGGCTGAGGCCAAATCCTACAGACCATTGACACTGCTTCCGGTGCTGGGCAAATTCTATGCAAGGCTCCTAAACAACAGACTGGTGGCAGCCTTGGAATCAAATGGAACATTAAGTGAACACCAATGTGAGTTTCGCAAAGGAAGAGGAACCAACTTTGCGCTATGTGATGTCAAAACTGCAGTTTCCAGGTGTCAAGAACAAAATGTCCAGGCCATATTTCTCGACATAGCAGGAGCCTTTAACAATGCCTAGTGGCCGGAGGTAATGTGGCAACTAAAATTAAAAAAAAAAGTGCCCTGCAAATATATACAGGGTCCTATTGGATTATTTTAAGGACAAAGAGACATGGTATATTGCAAGAACTGTCCAGGTTAGCAATGTTGTTTGTAATGTCTGTTAAGGGATGGCTGTACTAAAAGCATATAGGATGGTGTCCAATGAGGCACTCCCTGAATTGGCGGGTGTCCTGACTGTAGATATACTTGTGAGAGAAAGAGGACTGATCGTGGAATAATAAAGGATTAGAAGATTGAATTCTCAAGAACGAAGTTTAATCAAGCAGGACACAATAGAGATGTGCAAAGAAGATGGAATCAGTCAACCAAGGTGAGGATCATCTATGAGATCCTCTCAAGTGTGGAGCAGAGGATAAAAAATAAATTGATCACGATGAACCATTATAGTGCTTAGTAGCACACCAGTCATGGCAACTTTAAAGCGAAGCTGCACAGTCTCGGGCTAGTAACATTCTCACTATGTGAGGTATGTGGTGTGGATGATATGGTACAACTTGAATTGATGGACTGCCCTAAAATTGAAGATCTAAGAGACTGGTTGCAAGGAGTGACAGAACAAAGAGGATTGCAGTTGAAAATGAGAAGAGTTATCAAAAATCAGGAACACCAAAAGTTGTGGAACAGATTTGCAACAAAAGTTGGAAAAAGGCTTATATATTGTATTCTCTGATCCGTGATGAGAGACGGATAGTACTGAATTAGATTACCGCCTTTAAATTTTGGAGGAACTTAGTTTAGGACAGCAGTATAATCAAAACTTTATTCATAAATATAAATTCTTTGCAATAATTTTGTGAACTGATAGATGAATTGAGAATCACCATGCTAGGTTGGTTGTCTATATTTTACTTGAATTTTCTTACTCCAATTTATTTGCATCAAGGCTTTTTAGGCCCATTAGATATTGTGGTTGTCATCCCAAATTCCAGAACAAATGATTGAAATCTATATACATTTTTACGCCATATGGCTACATAAAATTATTATTTATTTGTATGAGTTGTTGGAGTGACTGGAGGAGACAAAAGAAAAAACTTCAGTGGATAATCTCTGTATTAATATTTTTTGGTTCAGTGTCTATATTGATTTTTACCACATCTACAGCCTGGCTCCAGAAATTGTCAAAGGGGTCTCTACTCCTGATGCTGAAGGAAGCAGGAGTGGAGATGGTTGACACAGAGTCCATTAATGATTTGCGCGTAAAGGCGAGGGCCCTGGTGCATCGGGAAGATGCGGCAGGAGCCAGTTAAGGGGTCGTCTCGAGTGAGTCCCTGCCATTCTTTAAAGTTCTTAAATCAATCCCAATGGAATTAGCTATAAAAAAATACCTACTTTGACAAAGCTAAGTTTAGAGTCATTGATACAGTTTTTGATAAAATTAAATATAGTGATTTCTCTAAAATTTTGCGAGAACCGCACAATTTTTGCACTAGCTACCTTTAGAGTGCCAGATGAGTTGCAAGCCATTTTTAGTCAGGCCCAGGAGGAAAACTGGGAATATGACACTTTGGTTAAAGCTTTTACTAAAGAATTTTCTAGCGAAATTGTGGTAACTAAATATCGCTTGTGATTGCTAGAACAAAAGCAATGGGTAGAACAATCTATAAAAGAGTTTCTTCAGGAAATATTTGATATTGTTAATGTTATGGGTTTTTCCATGTTCCGAGGATTACTGCACTCAAATAGTTTTTTTTAATCGCCATCCTTGTAATAGTCAATATTTCTGCTTTCCTACCAAACCAGATACATTGAAGAAACTTTTGGAGTTAGTGGGGGAAGTAGAGAGAACCTTGAGGGAGTGTTCAGGAGAAGGGACGAATAGTATTGGTAGTCATCTTGATGAGGGAAAAGGAAACACCTTGGATAAGTATAAGGTAACATTTACTAAGTATTGTGTAATTTATGAGAAAACAAATCATCTTGCAATAGATTGTTTTAATAGAAAGTCTCTGTTTAATTTGTGAGTAGTCCCGATCAAGTAAAACACCAACTCGGTCTTGGTACTCCCAAACTTCAAATCATTTTAAAACTAACACTCAAAGTCAAGATGTACAGGATGATGTCACAAAAGGGAATAGGTTGGGGGAAGTAACTTGCAAACGAAAGGTACACGTAAAAATCGAGGTGCCCTATGAACCCTTTTATAAGAATAAAGTTGTGGGAGAATCTTCTGTGAATGTTTTAGGGTATGAAAGGAAACATGGTTTACTTTACATTCCTGCGGTAATTTCAGATGAGGTAGTAGTATCCGCCTTGTTGGATTCTGGTGCATCTTGTTCTTTAATTAATCAAGATTTTTCCGATTATTTGTTTACTCATATGCCAAAAGGTCTTATTCAGATTAGACAAGAGAAACAGCTAGGATTTTCGCTATTGAATGGAGGAATTATTACTTCTAAAGGCACTGCTATTTTTAAGGTTAGGATAGATCAGTTTACTTGGAAATTTCAGTTTCGGATCTTGCCCGGATTGAGTCATGATTTATTTCTTGGGGGGTGGACTTTCTGGGAGAAACTCAGGCCACTTTGGATGTGAGTAAGAAACAGTTGATTTTTGCCTTTTGTAAATCTCAACCTATTGAAATTCAAGCTCAACATTTTCAGTTATATAAGATTTCGGCACAGGTGGAACAAAATTTGAGTGTAGTAGGTGATCAGGAAATCCAGTTATCACTGTTAAGACAGGAATATTCTGATGAGGTTACCCCAAAATTGGGCCATTATATCCACCAACCTGTGGTACTAAGTCTCAAGGATCGTGAACCTTTCTCTTCTGTACCTTATAGAGTTGCTCCCCCAAAGCTTACATCTAAGGATTGTTTTGTCTGCCTTGAGGGATGCCGGATTGACTGTGAACCCTGAGAATGTGACTTCAGCTAATGCCTACACGAGATATTTAGGGTTTATTATTTCTGAAAGTAAATTGCTTATGGATCCGGAGAAGATCAGATCGGTTGTAAATTTTCCAGTGCTCAAAAACTTACGAGGGGTCCGGAGATTTCTGGGGTTAGTTGGGTTTTACTCCAAATTTTTTCCTGACTTTGCTAGTTTGGCTGAACCGTTGAATGCTTTAAAACGAAAAGGGATAGGTTTTATCTGGGGTGAGTCCCAGAATCATGCTTTCCAGATCTTAAAGGAGAAAATCGCCACACCACCAGTTTTACATGTGCCATATTTCGATAATTCTTTCACCCTCCAAGTAGATGCCAGTTCTTTAGCATTAGGGGCAGTGTTATGCCAGGAGCAAGAGGGGAGTTTAGTGCCTGTAGCATACACTAGTCGATTTTTGTCCCCTTCTGAGAAAAAATAGCCTATGAAAAGGAGGTATTAGCAGCCATCTACGGAATGGAGAAATTTTGTGATTATCTTGAAAGTGCAGTGTTTGTTATATACTGACAATCAGGCCTTAAGTTGGTTTTTGACCACAAATAAACCTGTAGGAAGATTAGTTGGATGGCTTGTCAGGCTGATGTGTTACAAGTTATCTAACAAACATATAAAGGGGATAGATAATGGCGTTGCTGATGCGCTATTTCATATGTACAATTCAGATGAATTCCAGGTGGACTCCCAGCCATTTGTAAACACCATTCGGGAGAATGTTGTTCCTTCCAGTTTTTGTTATGTGGAAGTGCAAACAACAGCCAGGGAAACCGTAGATCAGTATGTACAAACGATTGAAGTGGAATTCAGAGAGTCAAACTTAATATCATCTGTAGTTGGGAAAGAGCAGGTGGGGGGTTCTTCAGAATTTTCCCCAAGGCTATTTAAAATTACAACACCATCAGGGAGTTGACCCTGAATGTTTAAAGATTATGTCTGATATTAATGCGGGACATGGAGGTTCTTATGAGATTAGAAAGGGGTTATTAGGATTTGTGAACCCTACAACTTCTAAATTTTCATTTTTTGTTCCTCAGTTGTTACGTGGACCGATTTTCCAATACTATTATGATAGTTATTTTGGAGGACACTTGGGGCAAGATAAGACTGTGTCTCGTATTCGACAAAAGTTTTATTGGCCAGGTCTCAGTAAGGAGGTGGAACAACTGGTTAGAGAGTGTCTGGAATTTCAGAGGGAAAAGCTCCGCAATGTAAAAATTTTCAGCCCTTATAGTGCTGGAGTAGCCTCGTTTCCTTGGGAACGAGTCTATTTGGATGTTTTTGGACCTTTGCCACGTACTTCTACTGGATTTACTTCTATCTTAGTTGCTGTTGACAGTTTTACTAAGGTTTTTTTTTTTTTTTTTTTTTTTTTGGCGTAATATGAAATCTGCTGAAATTTATAAGGTTTTAGGACAACGCCTGTTCCCTGTGATGGATCTCCAGTTAGTATCGTAACCTTAATGCTACCTATTTTGTTTCTGCAGAGATAAGGAATCTTGCTTTTTTCATGGGGAGTTAAAGTTGGTTCATACTACGCCCTATTATCCCAAGAAAATTTTAGAACGGTATAACTGAAATTTGAAGGTGGCCTTAAGGACTTTTCAACATGGATCCCATAAGGAGTGGGATGAAGTGGTGTACCAGCTTGCTCTTACCTTTAACAACATGGTGAGTGGTGCTACGAAAAAGGTTCCAGCCAAATTGTTTTGGGCAATGCCTGTTTCATCCCTTGATAAACACCTGGGGACTTCATAAATTTTGTTTGGATTCTTTTAAAAATAAGGATTTAGAGGAGATTTGGAGAGAAGCCAATCTGAATTTGAAAAAGTATCATTCTAAATTGGCCTCTTGGAATGTGAATGCCAATGGTTCTGTGTCTTTAAAGTTGGTGATAAGGTGTTTTTGGAAACACATTATTTAAGTAAGAAGGCAGTGAGTTTCAACGCCAAATTAGCACCGAAGTATTCGGGACCTTATCGCACAAAGCGATTTCTGACCCCAGTGACAGTACATGTAACTCAACTCTAATTAGGGACCTCACAGTGAGATGAGGGGGTTGGAGCTTTTCCAATCATGAGTTTCTTTGTTGGTTGGTATATTTTAATAAGGTTGAACTGTTTTGTATGTTATCATCATCATTATTTTTGTTTTTAGTGTTCTGGTCATGGTCACTCCTTTAGGGTGACTCCCTGTGGGGCAGGAGTAGTTTTCTGACCATTTCTCATGTTCATTTCATCTAGTATTTCCATTTAGTTTTAAGGAGTTCATATTCATTCAATTTTTAGTGCTTTCCATGCCTCGTTTAGAATGTAAGATGTGATAAGAATATTGAAACCTGTGATAATAGGGAATTGTTATTCAGTGATTTTTTAAATAGTTATTTGTAAAACTAATGTTATTTGGATCTGCTGCTAGTATTCTCAATAATTAGGCAATTGGGGCATAACTGGTGCAATGGTGGAATAAAATGTTGAGCCTCATTGAGGAGGAGGCTGGATTCTAAACTTGAATATACTTCTCCTGGATTGATATTTGCGCAAGTTTTTCTCTGTTTTGTTATGGAACGTTCTTGATCATGGATGAAGATGGTCTCTTTCCCTGGACCTGCAGTTAGGGAGGGCCCCCTTGATTGCAGATGGACTGGATCTTCACCCCACCCTCTCCTCGGGGCAGGAAGGGGGATTGTATGACGCCTCATCCAAAATGTTGACGACTTTTTAAGCACGGAGTGTGTTTAAAATAATTATTATTCATCATGGCAACTTTGAAACTTTTCTACCTGCCTGAGTTTGTGAAGAAGACGTAGGATTGCTACACTACAGCTGTTTGTATCTCTGTGTCGACAGCCCGGGGTGGGCTGTACCTATTCGACTCCTTCACCACCGACATCGATACTTGCCGCAACCTGGCATAGTGACTTTTCACCTGCTGGTTCTCATCATGCATGGCGGGTGCTCGTCTTGCTGGTCGCTGTCGCGCATATGTCGTGCGGTCGTCACGTCCCGCCGGCCAATCAGCTGCCGCGTGAGGGTTCCCGTGCTTGTGACCTCACTTTCTGCAGCCTGGTGGCACGCCGGGCATGTGTGCAGTCCATATTTGGTGATGTTGGTACTCAAACGAAAATTATTGGACTACATTGATATAATTCCCATAAGGAGCAATGTTCCTTCAACTGACTTTTTACCTATTTGGCCATATTTAACGCCATTGGTTGTTCAATTTGTAAACCCCTCCAGGGGATATTGTCCTTGATTTTGTATAAATGGCTGGTGCACCTCTGGCTTGGGGTCTGATTCTATCGCTGCCCCAGAAGGAGTCACTATGCCACCAGTTAAGTAATGAAGCATTATTAACGATTTTCAGTAAAGACCTTATGGCATTTGTAGCCGGCACATTTGGTGTCCTGGATAAGAGACAGGTGTCAAGGTGGCGAGAGGACATTTGAAAATAATACATAATTTAGAATAGTAGCACTCAGAAAAATTTTAACTGACAGCAAAATTTCCACCTGCTTAAAAATGTTGGCCAGTCATGGGTAGGTTTTTAAAAAAATGGGAAACTGGGTGTTTTTCCATAAATTTCAATTTTTATGAAATTTTAATTCGACTCAAGGTCAAAATCAAAAGAATTATGGTAATTATAGTTGGAATTTTTGTGTAGCTACCCTTTTTGAGGCATCATGTTTGTTGGCATCATAATTATTGCATTAGCCCAAAATTGTTCATTCAATGTTAAAAATACTTTACTTAAAAACTGGTTCACCTAAAGTGGTGTATGGTTTAAATCAACTAAAATTAAATCTTGTTATTAGACTGAGTTACAAATGAGAATATTTCACTTTGTAATTCTGGCCAATCATAAAAAAATGGGGACCTGTAAATATATCTCTGTGTGTGTGTGTGTGTGTGTGGCGCACATGCATGCATGTGTGTCTCTATATATAGTATTCTCAGATCCGTGGTGAGAGAGAATTTGATCTATTATATATATATAAATATTCAATGGATAGTAATGAATTAGATTGCAGCCTTTAAATTTTGGAGGAACTTGGTTTAGGACAGCAGTATAATTTTGTGGTTGTCATCCCAAATTTCAGAACAAATTATTGAAATCTATATACATTTTTACACCTTATGGCTACATAAAATTATTATTTATTTGTATTATTCCATATCTGGACTTGGGTGCTTATGAAAAGTGTATGAAAATGAAAAATATGTCCATATCTGTTGATTGAAAATTTTTATGAAAACAAAAAGAATTACAAAGAATAAATAAAAGCATTTTTGAAAACACTCATGAATTTTACTGGCAATAAGATCTCACCATTTAATTTAAGCATAAATTTATCTTCAAAGAATATTTTTTCAAATCTGGTTCTGCTTTACGAATGTGTCGTTTCTCCTTAGAGTTTTGATTTTGCGGACCTTCTGTCTGCCTTGCCATGTCCTTGTGGGCAAGGGCATTGCAGGGATATGACACCTAAACCATTCTTGTTTACAGTAACTATAGTAACAGGAAAGTCTATCGATGGAAAAAAATTAATGTGTCTGCCCCCATTTTTATTTATAAGCTTTAAAAAATTGGGAAATTTTCTAAATTTGTGAAATTCCACATGATAAGGGAAAGAGAAAAGAAATTACCTTTCCACTGTACAAAGTTTTTCTAGAGTACAACAAAATATGGAAATTTTTATGAACGTGATCTGCAAAATAGTAGAAATATTTTGGCCCAAAGTTGAGCAAAAATGCATGTTTTTAATGCATGGGGTACATTGACATAGATATTAAAAGTATCCTTTAATATTGATTATTGTTTTAAGAAGTACCTTATGAAGATGCTATAATAAATATCGAAAGGGCAATTTGGAAAAGAGGGTGGGCACATGAGGATATATTTTTAATGCTGTAACAGATGTATAGGCTGTTAGTATTAGCAATGGAATCAAGATGAAAAATACTCAATTGCAATGTATAGAGTATTCACGGTAAGTGAGCACTTTTGAAAGCCTTCTTATTTGCAATAATAGTCAATAAATATATTTTATTTTCGCCTTAGATTTCAACTTTCAAGTGTGATGAAATACATACACTGTGTTTATCGCTTACATGGCAATATTTATTTTAAAAAGTGGTGGAAGTATAAAAAATGGCCAATAGGAAAAAGTAACTAGGGCTTCAAAAGTGCTCACTTTACAATGAACAACCTATACAGCAATTAGGGGTAAAATTATTACTTGTAAAGAATGTTTAGTTACATTAAATATTTGCCATAAGGGTACGACAGACACATATGTGCAGTATGGAATAGGGAAGGCAGTGAGGTAAGCTGACAAAATTTCTGCTGCATGTACAAATAAGTTTGTGTTATCCAAAACTGTTCAGATAACAAATGACAACACAGCATTTCTAAACAAGATGCTTAGTCAGGTCTCATTCTGAATCAGCCAGCTTGTAGGACACTATGACACATATATCAGTTTGGCAAGTACAGTCCTTAGTTGCAAGTCATTGGTGTCCAGTACAATACTGTATTGCTGTGTTGGTGTTTGTGCTACAGAAGACTGTCATAAGGAAAGTTATAGGTCTGTGTCAGTAACTTCGAAAATGTTTAGTGTTTACAATAATGAGAATCAGACAATTCTAAACCTTAGATTAAAGGAAGTTAATGTTCAGACAATCTGTGAGTATCATGAGAAAAAGTATCTACATAAGAACTTTTATCTCTTTGGACAAAATTGATGTGATCCATTAAAAATTTACAAGAAAATTATAACCAAGGGATTTAAAGAAATAATATTCAAGTTTGCTAGTGATTATTCATATTTAGGGTTGATTCCTGGGAAAGGCTTACATGCAACTTGTTTTAAAACTATACTTAAAAGTGATACAAGTATACACAATATCAGAGTTTAGACATACAAGCCAACTGAGGAAATTGTATGTAATTTCAATGTTGCTTGTGAAGCTTTATACATATACACTGTAAAAATTCACAAGTTAGGTAAGGAAAAAAGACAGAGGCCTTAGAGAAAAAAAAGTACATAGCTAGCTTCTCCTGTAAAAACTAAACTGAGCTCTTCCTTTGATATTAACCTCGAAGATACTACTGAGAACCAGGAAGAAAGTTACCATAATGGATATGTAACCCTTTTATGCAAGTTGAAAGACAGGTTTAGGGAAAGTAAAGGTGTAGCAGAAAAAGTTAAAATTCTCAATTTAGAGCCAGTTATTGTCCATAGCAAAATCTTGTGCGGAATTAGGGGCTAGCCAGTACTTAGTAAGAAATACTGGGCAGTTGGTTTTAAAATGTGGTGTACTTCCAAAAATAGAACAGAAGAATTACAAGAAACTTGCAAAAAAAACTCAGAAAACGGTAGAATAATTTTATGAAAGTGATTTAAACAGCAAAATGTGCCCAGGCAAGAAAAATTTAGTTTCAGTTATAAATAACACTGGTGAAAAGCAGCACACCCAGAAAAGGTAAATTCTTTGTAATACAATTAGAGAACTGTACCACAGTTTATATATATAGACACGCATGCACACATACACACACACGTACACACACACACACACACACACACACACACACACACACACACACACACACACACCTACCTTCTTCTCATCAGGAGTTTGATTGCTGTTGAGCTCGTGTGGAAGATAATGATTGTACTAGACATTCAGAGATTCTCAAAGGGGAAGTCATAAAGAAAATTAATGAAGCCTTCAATAACAGACCAATTGTAAGGCCTTAACCTACTATGCTTGAAGCTAGTGGATCGTTAGGAAAATAAATAATATAGACTATTAGGGTCTCAGTTCAGGAAAACAACACATTATATTTATGAGCTTTATGATTTCTACCAACTACATTTGCGTGCATCAAAACGACTTTCTAGAATCCAAGTTCAATTCAGCAAAATAATTAAATTCTTAACACTTGACAAAATTTAATTAATGTACTAACTATGGCCAGAAATTAATTAATAATTGAACTGCAAGTTAAATTCCTCACTAGTCTTTTAAAAAATATTCATTGACTTTAATAAAATTATAGAGACTTCAAAATTGTATATGGGACTGGTCCGGCTGTGGGAAAGGTACATTGGTTAGAAATTTTGTTATTTATAACAGATAGAAAGACGTAACCAATGTTATTTTTAATTTCTTACGGTTATTTGTCTGAATGTTCTCGATTATTACATTACACTTTCAAAAATATGAAGTGTTTTATAGCAGAAAAATCCTCAAAAAAATTTCTCATTCTCACAAATTAAACTGTCCTGAAATAAATTTTTTTGCCACTCAAATTAAATTTAAGATAATTATAATGATGAACAAAAATTAAACTTTCTCTAAAGGCAGGACAACATAATAATACTGTAAAGCTAGCAAACGCTTTACAACAAATTAAAAATTACAAGTACATTTTCCGTTTAAAAATAATGTAAACATAAAATCTGTGGCAAAATTTTATGCAATTAATAATAAACCTCAATGGTTGTTAAAAGTTAAGAAAGTCACCCTTTCTTAATCCATTACTGAATTTTTTTCTAACAATAAAATACATATAATCTATTAATCTTTTGAAGGTTTTGTTAATGCCTTGTACAGTAACGAAACATGTGTGCCTAGCAAATTATTGTACTAACCATTACCTTCTTCTCCTCAAGGGAAAAAAAACTGACCTGAAAATAAAGCGATGCTTAAAAAATTTGAATAAAATATTATTTTTAATTCTGATAAATACAGTATTACACTTTTAGACATTCTTGCCACACCTTCACTGCAAACCATCTTGTTTGTCAGTGCCAGTGTACAACAAAAGTGGACACACTGCAATGATTGATGACTGTTGACCATTAACTTTTCCAAACACCCCATGGAATCTGAGTAGACTGAGGGCACACACTGTAATTAAGGTGTTCTTTTCATTGGTTCACATATTGAGGAAAAATGTAATAGTTCCATCATAAAACATGTTTTATCAGACATGCTACAACTCAAATCTAGTGTCAAATAAGCAACCAATTTAAGGTGCTTGAATTCCTTAAGTCCTACAAAACCCAGTGGCAGTTTGTGCTATATGTCGGCAGGGATGCAACCCCTCTGAATTGTATGTTAATTACAGTAAACAATATTTAATGTAGCAGCTGCTCTCAATTTAAACGAAACCTTATTATGATTGCTATGAGCTTTCTACTCTGCCAATGATCATAGGCCGATCCTATCAACTGAGCAACATGTGTTTATGTAGCTTGTACAGCACTAGGCTGGGCGGCTTTGTGTGCGCTGCAGACAAGGCACCCCCGTCCTGCCTCGCTAGTGCACGCGCACGCCGGTGGCTGGGCCGTGGAGTGTGGCAGGCAGGGAAAGGGGGGAATGTCTTGCTCTTTGCGCCCACGTGGGCTGCAAGACTACCAGTCCTTATAGGTTGCCATGGGACAAGCAGCTGGCACGCACATTTAAATTTCTTTTCTGTCATCAAGCTGGTGATTACTTCAGGTATGACATGAAGCATTTAGAGGTGTTTAGCTATGCTACTTCCTCTATATATGAATTAAATTTAACATGAACAGAATATATGTGGTGAATTTACAACATTTTTCTTTTTGCAATTATCACTAAAGGAGAAAAATAAAGTTAAAAACAAATGACTGAATAATGAATCAGTCCTTGTCAAATAGGCAGCAAACAAATAAAACAAAATTTAATTGTGATGTGTACAATAAGCACAAATGGCTGTGTAGATGTGAATAAAAAAATGCTCTATTTTGTTTTCATGATAAGTATGTTAAAAGATATGTTTAATTTACTTAATGAATTTGCTTTATTTCTAATGTTGCAAATATCAGTGGTTTAAAAATCACAAAACAAAATGGCAGGATTATTTATTGTTACAGCATAAAATTGGAGATGAGAAAGGAATTTTTTTTTTCTTTCTTTCTTTCTTTCTTTCAAAAAAGATGATTGAAAAGTAAAGCTGATTTATCCATGCACCATTATTTTTTAATAATCCTAAGTACTTATGAAAATCTAAGCGAAATGGAAATTTGAAGTTCACTGAATATTTAGTGCTTTCAAATGTTCATTTACGTGAATAACAGTGAGAATTTTTGTTTGTCTATCCATTTGTCTATGTTTATTACTAAAATGTTACTGAAATAATTACTTGAAACATGACTTGAGATGTTGGCAAAAAGCTATTATTTTAAGTTGAAAAATTTTATTGCAACATTTATTCCTTCTTTATGCAATCCATTAATGTCCATTCTTTTACATGTACTTAAGAAAATATTTAGATGCATAATTATATACTGTATAGACATTAATGACACTAGGAATCTTTGATTTCACAATTTGAATTGAGTTCAGTTAATTATGTGTAAGTATCGAGTTGACAATGACGAAATGTTAAGATTTTTTGTTAAACATCCGTTAAAAGTTGTGGTCTCATAAAAATATTTTTCATTTTCTTCTCAGTTTCATGAAATCCAACAACATACTGTATTTCTCATTTTTGTCTCGTTAACATAAAATCACAACCCTAGAATTTTTAAAGCTTATTTTGAAAAAATTAAATTTAATAAAAAAAATATGTAGTTCATTAAACTCACTCCCCCTCCCATTCTTAAATATTCAGTATCACTGTGCCGCCCTACCCGTGCTGAAACCCGCGAGCTGCGACTGACAAAACCTACCCATAGCACAAAACTTGAAACCAGAGATAAAACCTAATTGGTTTGGAGTTCAACTACAAACAAACATTCTTCTTGCACATTTCAGTGCAAAACCAAAGAATGTTACAAAATGGAGACAATTTATAACGTGGGCCAAATAAAACTAATTTAAAACTATAGGAAATTATCAAGACGTTTCTTTGCCTTTAACCATTGCGTGAACAACCATGAGATGTCGAGCCCAATGCAACCACTACTAACAACATGTAATCAAAAAATTAACTTACCAGAAGGCAGTCTACATTCGAAATACTTCGTGGATCCTGTATCTTTTCTTCCAGTTGACATAACCTCCGCTTCCTGTCTTCATCTTTCACAGCATCCATTATTACCCACGGTGTTCTGCTCCCGAATATAAAAATTGCACAAAATAGTATCAAAAATCTTATTGCTAAAACTCAAAAAATTTCTATTATGCCATTATTAAAAAGAAGCAACAACATGTCCAGAAAAAAGTTAGATTTAACAACATTAAAGTACAAAAGAGAAATTATAACAAATATTATACACAAAGCTTTAAATTAACAATTCTTAACACACCAAAATAATTAAAATCAATGAGCTAGATATTTTGGACTAACAAGAGAATACTGTAATAACAGTAATTACGAAGAATTACAGCTTTTCCTAGAATATGTCGCAGTGGCATGAAAGTTACATATTTGACTTTTGCAAGGCTTTCCGTATTGAAAATGTTCAAGCATGTCATGTTACGTTTTGTTGTTTCCATTATCTGTTATGTTCCTTTATAGCCTATAACCCCAAACTGTCATGAAAAAAAGTGAAGCTAGGGGTGTGCCAATATTCGAAAATTTGAATAGTTGTGAATAATTTACATTCTCGTTTGGAGTGGTTTGGTTTTTTTCTAACCTACCTTAAAACTAAGAGGAGAGTCGAAGGTCCAGGGTAGAGATAGGACCTAAGTGCATCTCAGGGCTGAGCCCCGTACACCTGGGCATGCAGGAAAGTTTCTAACTACAAGGGGACACATGCTCGCGGCTTTACTGGGTTTGGGCAGACTTGGCTGCGATTGGGGCTAAGTTTACCAATCATACTAACTTAACCTGAACTACAAGGGAGGGGGAAAAAATGATATAGGAACCGTAAAAACCACTCAACAGAAAAAAATTACAAGACTGCATGCAATTTATGAAGTAGAAAAATATTTCTACTAGAACAAAAGATTGGAAAGGATGATATTTATTGAAAAGGTGTTTGAAACACTAGAAGAGAAATATTAACAGAGAGGGAGGGGGGGTTATCTTTCATTTTGATGATCATGCTGGATTTAATTTGTAAGAAGGGGGGTGGGAGGTACCACCTCCCCTGGTGAAGGGGAATATTGCGCAATTGGGCATTTCCTCTCCCTTGCCGCCAGTCGACACCTACAAAGAAAGAGGAAGAGAAAAGAAGGAGGTAATGGAGACTACCTAGGTGGACAGCGTGCCTCGGGCATAGGTGCTTAGCGGAGCACCAGAGAGCACACTAGCAGTACCAATAGGCACTGCATTGGACTATACATAGTGCACCACACCCCCCAAAGCACAGCTACCATGTGTTGCACGATAACTTGAGGCTTCTTCACCTTGAAGTGTCTTCTTCAGCTCCTAGGTGGTGTATTTCTTGAGGGCTTGAGGAAAAGTCCCAGTGTCCTGAAGTGTTATGAAATGTGACACCACAGTCACCCTCCACCGAGAGAGACTGTACGATGTATGTACACTGTATTAGAATGTAAGTACATAGTGCTTCACAGGGTGTTGTATTAGTGAAACAGTGTGTATATGTAATATGTATTCTTGTACCTCTAGGTTTGGTCGGGATCATAGTCCCCTAGGGTGCTAATCAGAGGATTATTTGATTCAAGGGCTATGGCAATGAACTTCTCTGCCTGAATAATTTCAATCAGTTTTGACTGTTGAAGCTCGAGATGTAACTCGCAGGTGGGGATAAATCTAGGCACATGGGCAGCTATTTTGAGGCATTTAATTTGCACTCACTGTAGCTGCTCCATGTATGTCTTGGCGCAGTATAGCCAGACTGGCTGTGTGTATAATAGTATTAGTATAGGGCGGATAAGGGATTAATATATTATAATCTCATTACGCTATGTGAGGCAACCTCTGGTGTTAAACACTGGGGAGAGGTTGTAGAGTGGTTGGAGTGGTTGCAGAGCTGTGCCAGCCTTTATGCACTTTGAAGGTTTTCCCCTATAAGGAAAAGAAGTGGCATCTGGAAATGAGAGCCTCAGTGGAAAAGAAGCTTACCTTCCACTGTTTTACAAATAAAGTTTGTTATCTCAGCAGGGTCAGAGGGGTATTTACACGCACGCACGCACACACACACACACACACACACACACACTCACACACTCTCTCACTCACTCTCTCACTCTCTCTCACACTCTCACTCACACTCTCACTCATACTCATACTCACACTCACACTCACACTCACTGTCACACTCTCTCACTACACACTCTCTCACTCACACACTCTCTCTCACACACACTCTCTCACTCACACACTCTCTCACTCACACACTCTCTCACTCACACACTCACTCACTCACTCACACACTCACTCACTCACTCACTCTCTCACACACTCACTCTCTCACACACTCACTCTCTCACACACTCACTCTCACTCACACACTCACTCTCACTCACACACTCTCACTCACACACTCTCACACACACACTCTCACTCTCTCACACACACACACTCACTCTCACTCTCTCTCTCTCTCTCTCTCTCTCTCTCTCTCTCCTCTCTCTCTCTCTCTCTCTCTCTCTCTCTCTCTCTCTCTCTCTCTCTCTCTCTCTCTCTCTCTCTCTCTCTCTCTCTCTCTCTCTCTCTCTCGCCTGTTAGCCCACAGTTGAGGTGCCTGTTAAATAGCAGACTGTGGAAACAATTGTGTCGTGGTGTCAAGCCAATCCTTGCCAGTGGTCTGGAGATCAATGAGACAAACATGCGAGTGGAAAGGCTGCTTAATAGGATGGTGACAGACCATAGACTAATATAAATACAATGTGGATTTTCAGTCTCCAAAAATTCTTGTTATTTTGCCTTTCTAATTTTAATTTGGGTATTTTGTCTTTATGCTATTATTTTCTGTGACATTTTGCACCCATCCACACCAAGCAAACTAGATGATGAAGCCTGGATGATCAAGTCTATATGTATTGCTTGTCAATATGCATGATCAGTTTTTTATTTTGATCCATTAAAAAACTATTCATACAGGTTCCAATGTATTTCAGTTTGACTTCGGTTTACATTAAAAATTCTTTTATTACATTTTTTAAGTTACAATTTTTTTCCACAGGTCATTAAGGAGATATTATTATATAAAGTATATTTATTATATATTATTATTTATTATATAAAGTACTGTGCATATGTAAATTTGATATATCGGTTTTATATATTATTTCAAGATGTGTACACATGAAGTTTCTCCTATAGAGGATGCTCGAAAATTCCCCTTACAAACTCCTAGGACTTGTAGAGAGAACTGAGTAGACTATCTTTTGAATAGGAGCCCATGTCCGGAAACCTACTATTTCCGTGCTACAACCATTTCTAATCAGGTGTATCACTCGTCCATTTCCACTGAGGGAAAGGGCAATGTCTCGGATGTACCTGTGTTGGTATGCAACCGGGTAGGCAGTACATTACTTCAGACAATCACCTGATGGCACGCAACATCTATCCTGCCTCAAGCCCTATTCAGGCGCCTTTGTGTCTCCGAGTAACATGGTTGAGTACATGTTTGCAGAATACACAGACATGATCCTTGTGTATGGCACAGCTAAAGGTAATGGAAGAACAGTTTGTCGACTGTATCAAGAGCGTTATCCACAACGTGTGACACCATTGCATACCCTTTTAGCCACAGTTACGCAACTGCTCAGAGAACAAGGTTTCTTCACCGCCAAAAGGAATGGCTGTGGTGCTCTAAAGAGACGCTGCACTCCTGAATTGGAAGAGAATGTACTGCATCACGTTAAACAGAGTCCATCAGCGAGTATGCGAACAATTGCGCATGCAATGGGTATTGCTCCCTGCATAGTCTGGGAGGTTCTGCATGAGCAACAACTACATCTTTACCACCTCCAAAGCGTACAGTCTTTGGATCCAGCCGATTTTGCACCATGTGCTGGCTTCTACATGTGGTTCCTGCACCGCTGCTCCAACGAGCCCATTCCAATGTCGCGTTCTGTTCACAGATGAAGTTAAATTCACTAGGAACAGTGTTTCGATTCTCGAAACAGCGATGTCTGGCCAGACAAAAATCCTAATACCACGCACGTACAGGGATTCCAGCACATATTTTCTATCAATGTGCAGGCAGGGATTTTGAACGGTCATGTGTAAAATACCCGATTTGAAATGAGGTTGTAGCACGAAAACGGTACGTTTCTGGACATGGTTTCCTATTTAAAAGATAATCTAATCAGTCCCCTCTACAAGTCCTAGGAGTTTGTAAGGGGAATTTCCGAGCACTCTGTATAGTGAACGAAGAAAATGTTCCCTTCAGAATTATTATAAAAAATTTCTACTTTATATACGAGTTCAATTATAACATTTTCATGCTGAAAATTTATTCTGTGATATGTGGTTATTTTGAATCTTTCTGTTCATAAACAAATATTTTATACCAACCTGACGGCAGTCCATGGTGTAGGAAGGCATTAGGAATTATGCTACACGCTCTGGCAAAGCCATATCATGCCAGTTGGCTGTATGGTTTGGGGCTAAAGTGAATTTTGACGGGTGCTGAAAACATCATTAAGGAAAAATGTTAAAGGATTGGAATTCCCGACTAGGCTTCCAGCACCGCTGTCCAGCGGTGCCAAGTTGTTGCTGCTGTTGAAGTGTCTGATCTCAGGGTGCTGCGGGCCATACATTTACCAAGAGTTTCATCTGCTATAATTTAAGTTATGGCAAAAATGCCTTAAATTTAAAACACTGTATACTAATTATGCTCATCACTGACTGGTTGATGTGTGATCAGTGAACTTATATTTTTTTCCCATTATATACAACTGAAATGAAATTTTTACTGGTGGCTATTAGACTTTGAAACTATTCACATGTTATTCAAAAATTTTACTATTCAATTCGAAAATATTTGAACATCAAAATTCACTATTTGCACACCCCTAAGCAGATGGAAATTAATGCAGCAATATCAGTTATGTTTTCATGTCAGTATAGGTGTAAGATTTTGGGGAGTGCAAACTGCAGCTAGTGTGTTTATGTACCATTTCGAATTTGACTGTGTGTTACCTACAAACAGTGTGCAGAAGTTCATAGCCATTGAAGTTTAAAATTGTCAGATCTGAGCATGAAAGTTTCTGAATTTTGAGTTGCAATCACTGTTTGTCCTTGTCTTTTTTTTTAGTATTCAGTAGATCACAGTGTTAACTGTAACTGAACTGGCTGCTAACAATTATTATTTTCTGTCACAATTGTCCTTTAATACATATATCTGCCATTAATAGAATAAAATGCAGTGTAATATGTTCAGAAGTATTTTTGGGACGGTACATAGTTAGACAGAAGTTATATTTGTGTTTTACCTTTATTTGTAAGTTAACAAATGGTTGTTTATTTATACAATACCAACGTAACATAACAACTAATTTAAATTTAGTCTTATATGCCATTTTCTCTGCATGTCATGGATTTTTGTGTCATTTTCTTTCATAAGGTGAGTACTTCAGTGTGTTTGTTGTTAAGGTTCGTGATGGTACAGCATTCTCTGTCTCATATAACTTGGCACAATCATGAATGTCAGTGAGTGGCAACTTTATGTATACAAAACAAACAATGTGCCATTTACAAAATTCTGTATCAGCTGATGCATGAACAAATGAAAATTAATACCATGTTGGCTATTCTGAGTGCATTGCTGACACACATCAGACAAGCAGAAGATACACTGATAAGGAGGAGTTCCTAGGTTAATTAATAAATTTTATTTTACGTGGTTACAAAACAACCGTTGTTAGTGTTACAAACTAAACTTCATGCTAAAGTAGTAACGTATAGGTGTTCAAAATTAAATGGATATTAAAACTATCCATATTCAAACGAGACACAACTTCAAACTTTGAGAATTCTTTTCACTTCATATCTCCACTCTTCATCCATGCCTTCCATACAAGCTTGATATTAATTCCAAAAGCCAACAGAAATATTGCAGGGTATTGTGGACTTTTTCAAATAATTTGACTAAATATATTTCAAACTGGTCCGTTTCAAGCCAGTAATAGGAAAAAAGTCAACTTTTAAAAAGTCGGGATCAAGAGGCAGGCCAACGTGCTGAAACCTGTTGAGGAACATGCTCAGTTCACAATACACCCTGCCACACCATCTGTCAGTGAGCTCCCGAACACTACTAGCCAGAAAAAATAACTTTCTTGTGTGAAATAACAAATTTCTTTTGTTCTTTTCTTGTTTTGTTGTATTGTATTAATAAAAAGAAGAAAGTGGAACATGCATGCGTAGTTTTTAAGAAATTCTTACGTTATTCCACATCACATATTTCAACTCGAGCTGTTAAGTATCAGTAATAGCAGAATAACTGCTTTGCAAAAGCTGTTGGCGAATGAAACTGAAAGTGCATTGTCAAACAAGTTCCCTGAATTACTTTTATTTCCAGCCGTAACATATTGGCTGTAACGTCCAAAGTGTGATAAGAACTAGAACTACCATCTCACAAATGTGAACCCAAATTTGCTGTCTATAGTAAATTAATAAGAGTTTGCAAATATTTAATTTTTTGCAAGGTTTTTTTGAGCTACAAAATTTTCAGACAGGTGTCAGTCTATAAATACATAAAAATTTTTTTAGTGTTACAATCACAAGTGAATTAGAGTGTGTGTTAGTAAAATATACAGCCATCACTTGATGGACCAGCTGATGGCAAAAGGAAACATAAACAAAAAGTAAACATTGACACTACTTTTATAGAACTCTCAAAATCTTGTAATGGGGGGGGGGGGAGATGAAGAGGGAAGAGGTGGAGAGGAGGAGATGAAGAGGGGAGATGAGGAGAGGGAGTGGGGTAGAGAGGGGGATAGGGGAAAGGAGGGAGAGGGGTAGAGAGGGGGATAGGGGGAGGGGGAGAGAAAGGGAGACCCCCCCCCCCCCTTTTTATAACATATCTCAAGGGTTCCAAGAAATGCCAGCCTTAAATAAGGGAAAACTTTACAAGAGGGTAATTATGTATTGAAAAACATGTTTGTGGACCAAAAGAAGGCAGCTTATTGAGCAGGAAAATGATGGAGGGAATGTTACAACAGTATTCCACTGTAGTAGGTGTTGACATTTCATGTATTTGAGATTTGCAACTGTTGGGATTTTGCACCAACCATCAACTAGCTCCAGGAAAATGAATTCATGCAACTATGCCCCACTTTGCTTCTTGGAGCACAAAAGATAACTAGTGCAGAAGGTTGCATCGATTTACCCACTTCATACATAGCTATTAAAACCATATGAAGCAGGTAAATCAGTATGCTCTTCGTACTCACAAAACGCTCATGGGATAGTGGTGCGGACATTATGTGAATTCACTTTTCTGGAGCCATTGGCTGACATGTTTACAATTTCTAGTTTTTTTTTTTTTTTATATTTCTTGTGATAGTGTTTTTTCAGTCTTTTACTAATTTTACCCCACATTTTTTTTATCTACGCATCCTCTCCCCACAATTACAAGTCATAACATGTACTGCAACCATAACAAAATGCATCCATGCAATTATGATTCAGCTTGATTACTAGAGTTGAAGCATACAATTTTCTAGTGTTTCCAATTTTTCAAACAAGCACTTAATCTTCATAATTACCACAAAAATGATGCTGTATGTGATAAGCATTATTTTCATAAAGTGTAAATGACAACCTAAAAATTAGACTTGTGCCACAACCCTTTGCACAACTTAAATAAAGTGTGTCAGGACCCCAAAAAATTAATAATTTTATATTTGTACCAAACATTGCCTAACTCGTACACATTGTATGTGATGACATTTCCCTCAAATAAAAAAATTTTTACACTTTATATTTTTTTAATAATTTGACGTCAAATACAGAATTATACTGTGTTGTTGCAACATTAATAATAAATACTAACAAAGATGTAGAGATGAAAATATTTACAATGTAAACTAATCCCATGGGTTCTGACATGACACTATGTTATTACCTACCAAACAAGACATACAATGAAAAAAAAAATCTTGAATATAAAGGATTTTTTGCTTATTTAAATATTTATTTCATGTATGAACTATTATTTGGTGAATACATATATGTCAAGCAGTAGCCCATGGCATTAGTTTATGTAGTAAATTTTTTCACTTGTACAATTTAATTAATATTTGTTATTACGGCTGCAAAAAAAAAAAAAGGAAAAAAAATTGTTTTTGGAGACAAATCATTCAAAAAATATAAAGTGTACTATTTTTTTATTTAGAATAAAATGTTAGAATAAAAGTCGAACAATGTTTGGTACAATTACAAAATAATTAATTTTTGGGGTTTGAGACCCTTAAATGTGTTACCTAGGTTACAATTCAAATAATGCCAACAAAATTTAACAATGGTTGTGTATGTATTGTGTAAAAATAATACAGAACCACTAAAATTAAGGAGAAAAAAAAAATCACTGTAAGTATTACCCATGGATGCTGCTGTGTAATTTTCAATCATACACAAATTTTCAGTTGAACTTACCAATTGCAATGAACCACCACAACTGATAGGCAGTGAAATATGAAAAATATTCAGTCTTCACAGTGCTAGCTAGCATTTGAACTTTTCAGCCATCATGTTTCTCACGCATCCACGTTGCTGAAAATAAAGAAACGTGTATCACTACCTGAATTCATTTTCACTTGTTTTGTGCTGTTTTAAAATGTGGCACTGTTCTTGGATAATTTTTTTAAACTGATTTTCATCTTTTAAGTAAATTACAACCATTGCAAGTAATATTATTACATGTCTCGTTACATTTATTATTTTAATTATTGTGGTAAATAATACCTTTATTCTCCTTTTGAACTATCTTAAGATTTATTTAGTTAAGCAGTAATTGAATTCTATTTGTCAGATAAATATTTATGTCACAACTTGTATTATAGTAAATGTTTTATATATTTTGAGATATCGTTTATATGGCTATATAAATGAAGTTGTTTAAATATATCAGAAGCTGCAGTGCTTATATATATTTTCTCGGAGTATCCCTACTGCTTGGCATGTGATTTCACATTAAAAATGCTCCTTTGTTTACATGATATTTGCCCCCACCTCTGTGCGCTTGAGCACATTCACCTCTTCTGGACAGCCTGCGACATCTAGTGTCGAAAATCTAAGCTTGTCGTTTGGCTTTTGTTTCTACTTTCTGTGCACTCGACGAGCTTCTTCTCATCACTTTCTGTCCAGTCACAGAATCAAGATGGCGTGTTGCCATCTGTGTTCTTCAGAACTTGAGTTTCTGTTTCAAATGTTATAGTTTCATTGCTTTGGTAGCAATGGATCTTCCTATAGTACATTTTTCCATAATTTTCTTTGTGGTGTGTGTTTTTGTTGGTGTTTATTTGGCAAGTTACACCAACATGTAAATTGGCTATTTTCTGTCTTCCCTCCTTGATGAGAAACACTCCAATTTTACAGTCGATCTCCTTGTGTGTGCACCAACTATTTTCACTCACTAATTTGCCACGATTATATTTGTTTTAGTGAAGGTCCTACTACCAGGCTAATCTTTACTGCTACTTTGGTGCACGTGGCAGGCTATTCGTTACTGCAACTGTGAAGTCAGAATTTCTACACGTACTGGCTACATTTTTGTTTCATCATGGGATAAACCTTCTGTACGTCGCTTCCCCTTTCTTTGTTGGTGGTGACGTAGCCGGGTTAATTTTCATTGCTCATGTGGATTCCACGTTCGTCATACAGCTAGGTTACAATGAGACTTGTCTAAAATGTCTTTTGAAAATTATTTTTTTTCTTCATGCACATGTTACTTGAACAGTTTCATATTGTCTATTTTGATTTCAAACTAAAGTAGTAAAGTACTTAGTTGCTATCAACTGTTGATAATACATATATCAATAGTTGGTATGATGTTAATATTTGCATAAGGTTAACACCTTTTTATATAATATCAATGAGTATCATTAGTTGTTAGGGATGCATCACAAAGGCCTCAATTTAATGTATAACAGCCTCATTAATTTTATACATGACACCTTGGCTGACTGATAAGCACTACATCAAGGTGGGTTTGGTTTTGTTGGACGCTAGGTCAGGCGCACCTTTTGACGGGCTTGTTGGTTTCAATTTAATCTCTACATGGCACTGGTGCTCGTCCAGTGTAGAGGACTGGCCTGGTAGCTTTGTGGCAGGGCACAAAGTCATGTTCGGACAAGTAATCTTGCGTTTCATGCTGTTAGCTTTTGGCAGAATATACGGGCGATGCGCAACCTCTGTGGCAGGCTTGACCTTGAGGGTTTCAGTAGGGCGTACGTGTGCTGTAGCTAAGTTAATAATCTCACTTTGGAGTTTCAATCACGCTGGTGGGGGCAGAGTAATGGGTTTGAGTCTGAAATACATAGTAGGAATTGTAGGTCCCTGATACGGCTGACTGAGATACTCGGCAATCCAGGGGTGAATCTCCTCGTTCAGACGTGTCGGCGTCTCAAACAAGTCCTTAGGGTTCTCAGGGAAGATAGGTACCAGTAGAAGGCACAAAGCCTGTGCTTGTTCCTTAGGCACGAGTTGGTTAATAGACGCGACAAAGGAGGAGGTAAGCTCTTGTAAACGCCCAGAGGCAGTTGGCACCAGTTTCAACTTTTTACGAATACCACTCCGACGGAAATAAGACATTTGGAGATCAAAACGCTTCTCATGTCTGTGAGGTGGAATGCAGGGCATGTGTATATCTACTTAGTGTAGTAGCGCCACGTGGAGCATCTGCCAACTTACGGATGCCTTATCACAGTGCTCGACACCTAAACATGGTGATCACTGGGAGTCAGGCCTCGCAGTCAACAGTCCCTGCACATGGGTGTAGGCTCTGAGCCCAAGTCTTCCCAACCCAGGGAACGACTACTCCAGCGCCTACATGCGGTGGAGATGGCAAGCACCGAGCTGACAAGCTGAACTCGAGAAGCAGTGTGCCTGGGTGGGCTCTACCGTTCTGCCTACCGGGGTTTGCGTAAAAGAGTGACCGTTGCTAATGTGTGTGGGTATTCAGACAGCATGCTGGCTTGACAAAGTAGGATTCCTGGGTCACCGGCGTTTCTCTCAGCGGCAAGAGGTCAACTAGGAAAGGTGCAAAGTCTACAGGAAAGGGGTACTCTTCAGTTGGATAAAACATTGTGTTTATTCCATCTGATGGGAAATAAACATTGAAAAAGCTACATTTTAAATATACTATATATTCTTAAAACATGTTAATATTTACCTGGAAGGATGTTTGATTTCAAACGAAATTACCTCTTCGCATTCTGTTACCGTATATGAACGTATTAAAAATAACACCTTTGTAAATGTCTGGCCATATTTGTTTCGGTACGTTAGCTCATAATATGTCATGGAATTATTGAATTATTTTGAAACAAAGAAACTCGCTCGTTTTTACAAATCTGTTAAGTCTATAACTGTTAATTAAGCAAAGATCTACAATTTTAATATTTAGTTGCATTTCATATGCTTACAAAACCTTACTTTAAAACTGAAAAACATTTTAACTACAATAACACGAGCACATAAAACATCATGATAATTTATTTTATTACGAGTGCATAAGATAAAATGAAACAAGACCTCTGATAGGTGTCCGGTAATGTTTCTTCCCAAACACTATAAGTTTCATGCAATAATCTTTAATGGTTTAGTTGTAATGACGAGATTGTTTTTCCTTTATATTCTGCCCGCATGCCGCGCACTTGCTTCAGGGCTGCACACTACGTCACAAGCAGGAAGCCACTCAGTGTGCAGCAGGCAATTGAGCCAACCTCCCCTTTTACAGACCTTGATGTCGCACTACCTCCTAACGTTGGCAAGAGCTTTAGGGAAGCTAAACCAATGTTATCCAAATAGAAGTGACCTGGTTCTGAACTACAAAGGTGGGGTAGACGAGAACTGTGAAAACAACTTTAACTTGTACTAACTGCCTATGTAATTGTTGCTGGATTTCTTCAGCACGAATGCAGCGAACACTAATCAGGTTTTAGACAGGATAGTTCCAGCGACGAGACTTGGTGGAGACCAAGGAGTAGGTTTTTCCTTTGGCACTAACAGTGCAGTGAAAGAAGGAAGGTAGAGCTAAGAGTGTAGCTGAGCAGGCTGGTCAGTATATCCGCGGCAGTGAGTGCCATGGATGACTGAAGACTGGTCTAAGCGAAGGCTTAAGTCGCAGGCTGGTCAGTTTCTCGGCAGTGAGTGTACTGGGGAAATGAAGACTGGTCTGGAGCGAGCACCGCAGCTCACTATAAATACTCTGGTTGGGTCCTTCCTCTGTGGTCATTGGCTGGGGTAGTTTGCTAGAGCGGGGAGTAACGATAGCATAGCTTCTCCAGGTGTGACATCACTGGATGGCTTGCAGAAAGAGGGAGGTGACAAAGCATACTGGTGTAGCAGTGTGCAGTGGAACTTGGCTTGGAGTGCATTGTCTCAGTAGGCTGGTGAATAAAACAATTTGCTGGCTGGAACATCCATTCTTGCAGTAGCAAACAGTTTCTGATGAGCTGAAGTAGTTTATCCCCTTGTTGCAAAAGCATCATGCCCTTTCCGCTGCGACGAAAGCTCATCCTTGGGAAGTGAGTTGAAAAATAAATTATTTTGAAGGAATGTAGTATAATTGTCCTTGCAAGAACAATTTGTTTTCCTCTCGAAAGTGGTTAGGCTTCTCAGAATGATGGCATCGGTCGAGAAAGAAATGCCTTTGAGAGAATGTAGGACTGTCCTCTCAACATAATTTTTTTCTGTCACGGTTTTTCTTCTGTAGCGGCTGCTACATTGTGTGTTTCTTCTCTGCGCTTAGCATCTCCTGGTGTGATCATGACCTTGGCTGCATAGAGAATGGCCAGGTGACAACACATACAGTGGCTTCTCTTATTTTGTTTCTTAGCTTGCGGGCTCCCAGACATTTCTATTTGATGTGTTGCTAACTGGCATTCTGTCTCTCTTCATTCTCCTTGGTCTCGGGTTACAGCCTTGTCGGACTGCAATGAAGTTTTTGTTGTCTTTTTATCTTCATGATCTCTTTGTGTGAGTTTATTTTTATTTATTTATTTTGTAGGTCATGTCGCAGCAAGGGACCCAAGCGGTATAACGCGAATCTCTTTCATTAAAGCATGCAGTCCTACAGAACGAAAGTTATGGCCTGGGCATTTACAATCAGTATATTTAGCATGGCAGAGCTGTGAAAAGGGGATAAACAACACATTGTCCACAAAAAAGAATGAGTAGAAAACAATATGAATCCAATGTAAGTAACATTATTCATACAAAAAAATTCTTCTTCTTTTAAAGATTTCTTACTGAAAATTTTGATTATTATTAGACAAAAAAAATACAATTATTATTTATATGTGTTTTCTTGTTTAGTTTATTCAAGTTTGATAGTGGGGCCTCCAAATCTAGATACTACTTATATGATTACAGGCCAAACATTCTTGTCTTGCAAAATCGCACAGATCCCTCCATTAAAATTAAGAAAAATTGCAACTGAAGCTTACTTTTCTGTTTGTTTTTTTTCGCTCTCTTTTAACTTGTGCCTATGTCCGTTGTGGTAATTTAAAGAAAAGGGACTTTTTCGAAAATCGGAAAAATAATACCTGGATATGTTAGATATGATTATTAGTAATCATAATTACTAGGAATTTTGGAGAGACTTTAAGCAGTTTTCTGTAAAAAAAAAATAAAGTAAAATATGATAGGGAGGAGGGTTGTTAATATTGCTGTGTTTAAGCTATAAAACACGTTTAATTTATGTAGAATATATTTATATCGGGTAACATAATTGTTTTCCATTGAAGAATACAGTTTGCAACAAATATTTGATGTGTAAAATCTCATTTACAGGGCATATTTATGCCACCTCGCTGAGGTTATACAGGTATCAAAGAATGTCTGAAGATTATGTAAATCTGGTGAATTACTCAAGGCTTATGTTGTCAATATTCATCTACCTGACTGATATGTACGGAAACGTGAGTATACAATAACTAGACATACAAAATACAATATTTTAATATACGAGCGGTCCGCATAGTTTTTTCATGCTGCCAGACAGGTTTGACGTACCATTTATGGTATTTGTATCAGTATTATTCATAATCCTATCAGCCTGTTTATTAGTCAAATGTACCGTATTAGTCAACCTACTGTTGTGAATTGGTTGTCCTTTTGTCGCGAGGTGATGGTTGACTGGTGTATGCGTGAGACAAGTGGTAAAATGGGGGGGGGGGGGGGGGGCACGCTCTTTGATTGAGATAGATGAAGCAAAATTTGGGAAACATAAATATAAGAGGGGTCGCATCATCCAGGGGCAGTGGGTTTTCAGCAGTATTGAGAGAAATATGAATCATATTTTTCTTGTTCCTGTCGAAAATCGTCCTAGCAGGATGCTTTTGACCGTGATCAAGTAATTTATAGAGCCTGGAACAACAATTATAAGCAACTGTTGGCACGCCTATAATTGTCTTTCAGAGCACGACTATGAGCACATTCTGGTGAATCATAGTATGAATTTTGTTGATCCCAATACAGGGGCGAACACCCAAATGATAAGAGCGTGTGTGGCGGGATGTGAGGGACGATCATTCTCGGTATGGCAGGAGGACACTGCACTTCGTCGGGTACGTGTCGGAGTTCATGTTTCACCAGCGGAACCCTGACCAAACAGAGCATACGCACCACTTCCTGCTCGCCGCAGGTGAATTGTATGCACCACTTACTTAAGTGAGTAAATACACCTGCATTGGTAGTGTGTTAGTGTATGTATTTTGTATTATTTCACCACCAGTGATGTGACATGTGGAGGATGTAATACAGTTAAACCTATGTTAATTATAGGTTGTAGTAGTTGTTGTGAAGCAGTATTAATGCTGATAATGGGTACCCCCCTCGCAGGGAATAATACTGTGCAAGCATAGCCAAACATTATGCACAGAGCCAGAGTCCCAGTGCCAGCAGGGGAGTAACTCCCCAAAACAGTGATTCAAGGTGCTGGAAATTTTTTTTAGATGGTGATGCGAAGCATCGCGCATAAGCGAAGCTTGGAGTTGTCATGTGTAGCCTATTTACACTGAGAATTAATGTGTGTGTGTTTTGCAATTTAACATAGTTTTGTACTATTTATAATATTACTGTAATATTGTCTCATGAAAACATGTTTAATTGCAAAAAGATTAAACTGAACATTACTGTACCTAAATTGACACTGTTACTAATACAATAGTGGGGAGGGCTATGAACAGGAGGAAAATTGAGGGGTAAAAGTTTATAATGAAAATGTACATAATTTTGTAATTATTTTACCCCACAGTTTCCCTAATTTTCATAGCCCTCCCCACTATCAGTTATGGGTTTTTCTATTGGTCAAATGTTGATGCCCCTAGTAAATTTGTGTTATGTGTAATTAGTACAGTGGAATTATACCACTTACTGAGATTTTTTTTCTCAGAAAAGCCCTATTCTTAAGAATTACCCAGCTGATTGATACAGCAGTAGGGGAGTCCCTTTCAGGCAAGACCAACAGCGAAAAAATATTGTAGCGGGATAACAGTTCTTGGGAACTCCTCGCCTGTGTCCAATATGGTCAGCAGCACATTAACGGATTTGGACGTCACATTTCACAAGCACAATAACACTTCTCTCACCGTGACCCACACTGTCTCACATTTAACGAGGGACTAACCTACGGTAACGGCAAAATTATGGTACAAGTACTATGAAATTGGTACGTCTAACATCACATACAACATTGTGCAATGTAAACAAAGAGACCAAACTCCTAGTATTTTAACTATTTTATTTTCAACGTTCTAGTTAATTTATCATCAAGTCCCCGTAAAAATTGAACAGGTAAACCATGTACAACACAAACAAATTTATTTTGTTGGTCATGTCTCCTTCACCAAAGCTGTCATTCTAGAAAATTACCCATTGATTCAACCTCACCTGCTTTCTTCTTTAGGTAGTGACCGTGAAGCGGTCACACACCAGCGAAGCTTCAAGTTTCCCCAGAAATGATTTTCAAGCATATCCATTTCCACTGAAAAATGTGTATGTGTGTATTGGTAATATTGTGAATTTAGGTCTTGTTTGGTTCGGTTGTTTTGCAATTTAACATAATTTTGTGATATTTGTGATATAATTGTAATACTTTATCACGAAAACATGCATAATTGGACAAAGATCTAACTGTACAATACCTAAATTCACAATATTACCAATACAAGTTGCAAAAACCAAAGAGGGAATGGCTATGAACTGGAGGGTAATTGCGGAGTAACATTTTAACACAAAAATGTACATATTTTTAACTTGTTACCCCGCAATTTCCCTAATGTTCATAGCCCTATCCACTATCATGTAACTTGTATTGGTAATATTGTCAATTTAGATATTGTTTGGTTAGTCTTTTTGCAATTTAACGAATTTTCGTGATTAAATATTGTAATTATGTACATATTTTTCACTCCTTTTACCACACAATTTCAGTGACTTTCATAGCCCTCCCCATTATGATTTTTGTGGCTTATGTTGATCCTATTATGATGCCCCTAGTAAATACATATACAGTGTAATTAGTAGAGAGGAATTAAACCACTTTCAGAGATTTTCTTTTTTTCAGAAAAGCCCCAATTCCGAACATTGACCCGCACTTTACTAAGCCAATAAGGATTCTGGAACTTTAAAGCAGAACTTTGCGACTGGTCTACAAAGAACTTGGAAGAGTCAAACACTTATCATCCAATCAAGAAAGGATCAACTTTCAAGACTGTTGTCGAACATATATTTTCTCAAAAAATGTTCACAATTTTCAGTTATCTTATCATTTGACATAGGAATTGGAAGTCATCTATGGTTATGTTACAAAGAAGGAAAACAATTATTATTTCTTTACAATATCACAATTGGCAACAAAGCACATGGCAAAAACACAGCTATTTGCCAGGAAAAAATTAAATTACACTACACAGCTGCTACACCTATTAACTAACTCTAACCTAAAACGAACACAGCTGCAGTCATCACTACGAAAAGTGGTTTTAAAAATTGAAGTACTCACAACATATAACGAATTCTTCGTAGATACGAATTCTGTACTACCCACACGTGATGAAAGTACGGAAAGTATACACACACGTTAACCATTTACTTGTCAACACGGAACTGATCACCCCTCAAATCCCTGAACAGGTTATGTTCTTCACATTCCATCTTAAAAGATGCGAGCGAATTGTTAGTAAACTCTTCTTGATGTATCAAAAATGTTAAACTTCCACATAATAGAAAATGCGCTATATTACAATCGCGGAGTGAACCTGCGAAAGAGACAATTAAGACGAAATTAACAGCTGAGAAAAACGGCTCAAAGTTAACTGACAGTCTTCCTTTGTAGCTCAAAAATTTGCTGACTGCAGTTTACACACTCTTAACCTGAAGAAAATACATATTTAGAAAATTCTACAAATATATGTTAGGAATATTAATTCAACGTTATATTTCCGAGAACAATTGTAAACACACCAAATACTAACAAACATCTCACCCCCGCTTAATATTTTCAACATGGATCCTTATTATAACAGATCAACAACATAACAAAGTAAAGACAGAAATTTCTCTAAAGTTGTAGAGTAGAGAAAAATTGCTGGTATTAAACCGTGGTAAACTTTTTCTACTAGGTGCAATGAATTTTATTTTTACACTAGCTGCAAAGTAGCGAAAATTTCAATTACTTCTGGTAGGACGACAGGAAGAAAGTAGACCAGAAAATTAGCACGTCGAACATCGATATTATTTTTATTGTAAGACCAAGCATTCAAATGCCGCTACACCAGCTCATTCTGGTCTTAGGTCAGGTTCATTCTGATAAAATGGACGCAAGCATCACAGCTATAGCAGGGCTATCAGGTGCCATGGCCTCAACTGTAGCCATGGGCACATCCCCAAGGCAAAGCGGAGAGAGCCTGGGGAAATATATGCGACAATAGTGGAGGATAAAATTTATTTCCTTTGACTGGATTGGGGCTGAAAAAAGTAACAACGTCACAACTAACCATCAGCAGAGGGAATTGGTGGAAATTGCAAATGCGGAAATTTTTGAAGACGTATGAACACGTACAATGTCTGGAAAACCAGAGGAATTAAGTACCGGGTCTATGAAACCACATCAACTTAAAGGTTTTATCAATCCAGTCTGTTCGCCAACCATCTTTCCCTGAACAGTTCAAACCAACCAAATCAAACCATTCACCGATATATTTCCACAAAATTCTTTAATGTGCCAACTTCAGTTCCTGCGATGGAATAGGAACAGCTATCCTGGCATGCGCCCAGTGCTTGCGGGTATTCCACGAAAATTACATCTCACCACAAGAGTGTGCTATGCTACGGGAAATCTTTTATATCGATTGTTCACAATGCCGCACTGAAACAACAGTTACGAAACGCGACCAGTTTGCGGACCAATAACTGCAACCAGTGCAGAGAGGTTATATGTCATCCAAACAGAAGATGCCAGAAACAGAGGTGGTGAACAGTGGGGTATGCAGCACGATTCATCAACCAAAACACGTGCCGATAGTGATACTGCCACGCCAACATTTAACACGCATGCGGGAACGGTACTAATCACTACGCCCCCACTTACTGTACTTCGTTAATCAGAACAACATCCATTCTGGCAACAAATGCCATGGCAGAGTTGCCAACCTCAAACGTCAAAACAAGACACATTATAGTTAATTCAACCTACGTCACACCAGCCAGATTACAGTCGCTGCCAGCTTATTCTGGAACAGCCAATGAAGAACCCATCGCATTTTGATGGGACTATGAAAGTCAACTCAGCCTCTATGGTGTCGATCCAGAGGACTGGTCTAACTGCATGGCCGAGCATCTTGCGGGAGTTATGGTTGTGAAGTGATGGTATCATGTTGGCAGAATTTAGCCAAATATTCTACTACCACTTTACCAATAGTTTTACTTCATTGCAGACGAGGAGCCGAATCATGCTGGAAAAACAGGAGGAGGAATCTATCTACAATTTTGTAACACAGAAGATAAGCCTAATCCGCACCTACAATCCAGAGCTCGAATTTAGAGACGTTCTGGAGGTAGTAGCCAGCACCGCTCATGTGGATAACGATGCAGCCCTTGCCCCTAAGTTTCACTTAACCGAGCGTGATTTCATTTAGACAGTGATGATATTGAATGCCAGCAACCCAGCCCAACCATGCTGGCACCACTAATGTTAAAGTCATCAGCTGCATCGGGAAAAATGTACAATCCAGATGTCGGGGCAGAAATTATTGTCAAATAGTGCCAAAAAAAAGTCCCAAGGACACCACACCAAATACAACCATGGTGGCACCAACAAGGACAACCATACAGGCTACAGCTGCCACTGCCTCACCGGGCCGGCTCACTACACACCCATGTCGTTGAAGTGGTGGCCCCCATTAGAACAATGAATGTCCTACCCAGGCAGGCCCATACACAAGAGCAAAATGGCATGCCACCCACCAGGAGACGAGTAGTCGGGGTAGAGCACCTGGATACCGTTTACCCCCGGAATGAAGTGATCAACTCCGACCCAACACCTCATCAAATACTCATCACACAGATCAGCAGTTCACATAGCAGTTTCATCTGTATTTCATTTTTGTAAACAACCATTTCTGAGATGCCCTGAATGACAAGGCAGCATCACATAACTTCATCAAATCCAATTTCATTAATATCAGTGAGATAAAACCAGTTCAGCTTGACATCCCGCTAACCACAAGCCAGCTGACTGGCGAAATCAATGAAGAAGAATTCATCAAAGTATGCAACAGGGACATCCAGACTATCACTACGCCATTAGTGTCAAATTACATTCGAGAAGACGCCATCTTGGGTGTACCATGGCTTATGGAGTAAAATACGGTAGTCGACCCAGCAGCCCGCCGGATCAATTTCGGAAAGAAAGGGCACAGGACCAAATACAATCTGGACCTCCGACCAGCTGGAGAGGGGCCCGCTGGGTTATTGGACGAACTAGACCACTCAGTGCCACCAGATTTCCAGGCGCCATACAGTGGCTGCTCAATAAATGACGAGATGTTTTCACCACAGCTGACCCACTCTGCTGCACCACAGTGGGCGAGTATACCACATAACTAATCAACGAAATGCTAATTTCTGACAGTCCACAGCGTTATTACCAACACCAATGGAATGGAATGGAAAACAAGGAAACATGCGGAAGTTGAACGATTGGGAGCATCTGCAGACGGTATTAAACTCTCATTATAACAAAATTAATGTAATGAAATAGTGAGTGAAAGATATATATAGGAGCATGAAACAGATCGAAAATCAATTTAAACAGTACTCCCCAGAAGAGGGTAGGTATATTCTGATAACATATTGGGACAGAATGAAGAGACAACCAAAATCAAGGTCTCCTAAACTATGTGGTGATAAAGTGTGATATTTACACACAAATAATGAACTTAAGACTCAAATGTGTTCGTCGACGGCCACCGCACTACATAGATACGACATGCCAGCAGCAGACCAAACCAAAAGTGCTTAGAAAAATGCACGGGTGAAAGACCGAGTGATGAAGAAGTTAAGTACCAGATTTGCCACTAGATAGCATCAGGGGTACGAAGGTAGCAAAAATTCTGAGAAGATGGCAGTGTTCACGTGATAATACAGAGTTTTTTTTATTCTAAGTCGTTAGTTGACTGTGTGATCACAGGAAGAAAACTGCAGAAATAGCTACTGCAAAAACAAGAGAGAGAAAAGAGATTTGGGCGGCTGTTAACAACAAGGTCTTGAGCAGCGAGTAGAAGGGAGCTACAGACGACGAGACAAAGGAATGTGCTACGTAGTACAGCATGTCTGGAGACAAAGAAAAACAAAGTATGACATGGACCACGTACCCTGGGCGTAAGCTCGATCGCCACACCGTCAACTGACATCCGCACCAGTGATTTCTGCACCACATGTCGGCGTTTGTCGACGTAGCCACCATACCACGTACATATGCAGTGAGTGTGTCATGATCATTTAACGCCCGTGCGATACAGTGTAAACATAAGGTGTTTGTTTTGATTCTAAAATATATGCTACATTTATTCAAGGATATTTTGAATGTGCCAGTGTATATTTTATGTTTTTTGTGAGTTTAGTTAATTTCGCTATTTCTGTTTACACATAAGTACAGAAACAGACAGTTTCAACATTTTAAGTGCCTGGTGTATTTTTAGTTTTGTAATTTAATCAAGTGTCATTATATTTCACGAGTTCCAAAAAGTCTATATACTTCATGTGCTGTTTCGAACACATATGTGGACATGCGTTAATATATAAACAGAGAGTACTATTAGAGTGAGAATAGTAATTGGAAATTATTTAACATTTATATTGCCATACGAACAGGTCAAGGCTTTAGGCTGCCAATCCTAACCTAGACAGGGCAGGACTGTAATACTGGTTTGTGCCAGTAATACTAGATGTTCGACTATCGTACAGATCATTGTAGAATGATTTGCCATAAATTTTATGCATGCTAGAATATTGAGTTGAGAAAGGGAGGAGTCCCAGTTAAATACAAACAGTTTATGAAAAATTACAAAAAGTGATGTTAGATTGTCACAGCAATCGAAGTGGTTGAACACATATTTGATTTTGTTAACTTTTATAAGTGATATTTTAAAACTATATGAAAGTGTGTACTAGTGATCTCAGTTCATCAAACTTACGAATTCATTTTTCATTTTTATGTAATTGTTAAATAACGTCACTTGATTTGTTGCCAGCAGTCGCAGCCAACCAATGGCCCTCATACCCAAAGCACTTCAGTCCTTTACTCGTCTTCTCGTAAGGTGGCCGCCATGCCACAGGGCTCTGGGCATAACAAATTTTAATATTAATCACTCGTAATTCTGCAATGTAATGTAATAGAAATATTGAATCCTTTTGATTGTTTGCTAGCCCGGAGTCAGCTTCACCTCACATCCCGGTCCGTAATTTACAAGGTCAGGATGTAAACTTCACTCTAAGAATCATGAAGGCCTACGGTCATTTTTACAGCACTACAGCCTGCCTCGCTTTAACGGAGGTATTTCAATGGAGGAGTTCACTAGAAGGAAGTGTTTAAATAAATCTACATGAAAGAAAATCTGGCATATTTATGTGTTCAAGCAGCATCCGGGCTGTTTATCGAAATGCAAACTTTTCGCTTAAGAAACTACACCAGAAAATAACAGCATTAGGAGAACAGAACAGCCCATCGGAAGTGTATATTGACATTTGGGGGAAGCTAACAGCCCCCACTAGTCGAGACACGACTGCATATTGCAACCACTTTCCTTCTCATCATCTTTGTTTCAGGCGGCATTACTACAAGGGAAGGCCAAATAACCGTCGGCCACAAGACCCAAACTTATTCTCGTGCTCGCCTAGGAGCTGCTAACGAGATTGAAAACGAAGCTTTGAACGAACTAACTTAAACAGCATTGAAATGAAACATTCGGGAAAATCAATTTAATCAAAAAATATTGACAAACATTAATAAGATAGCCTCAAATAAGTATACAAATTCACTTGTATTGCCAGATAACAAATGTTAATATGTATGAATACTTTTACTAAAACAAATAAGATGTAAACAAATATTAGGGAAATAAACTTTACATATTAATCAAATAACTCCTATATACAGTTAAAAATTAGAATAAAGGTACTGATAAATACAATTATAAAAATAAATGTAAGGAGAAATTTGATAAATAAGCTTGGTATATAGGCAGTTAATTGAATACGGACAATAATTAAAATAAAGTTAATCAGAAGAGAGATACAATAGTGATTTGACAGTGGTGCATATTCCAAAGATCATAGATGCAGAATATTGTGACATAATTAAAAAATTAATATAATCGTATTAAAAAGCTATGTAAGGACATACCATGAAAACTTATGTCGTATTTGAAAACACATGAAAAAATAGAGTGACGAATGTAAAATAAAAGTAATGGCATATTTTAAACGGCACACTACTTACAGACTTCCTGTCACCGAACATTTGTTTCAATGGCAGACTGCACAACAGGCCAGCTTTGATAAACTGAAATGCCGCTTACGGGAGTGTCCTGCACTGGACTGTTATGACCCATTGCGCCACCTCCATGTGCAGACTGGCGCCAGCAAGAAAGAGATTGGGGTAGTGCTATTCCCGCTTGCAGATGACAGTGACCATCTAATTTTTGACTTCGGAAGTGCCTAATTTGGCCCGGTAGAGCGATGGTACAACGAGAATTAAAGGGAGTGTAATTTAGTGGGTTGGAATTTTACGAAGTATGGTCCAGTTTTGGAATACCAACGCTTCATCCTGCGAATAGACAACTGCTGCCTACTGTAGTATACAGTATGAAGGAGAGCTGCAGCAAGCTAACCTGTTGTGTGCTTTTACTTAAATCCTACGACTTCGAAGGTCAGCATGTCGACGGTGAAGACAATCAGTGGACCAACTGTCCTGCTCACCAGACGAACAGTGGCACATGCTGAGGAGGATTGAGATGTTATTATGCCCCTCCACTTATCTTTGAGGTCTGACGTACGTCCTAGCGCAAGTTCATTGTGCCAACTCACAGTGTTGCTAACTACAATTACACTGGCCGCCCTGCGGGATGACATCATTCGTGAGCAAGAAATATGTCCAGATGCATGCAAATGGAAACGATAGCGTGCACAGAAAACAGTAGAAAAGTGGTGTGTGGTCGATAACTATGTCAAGTCGTGTGCCAATATGAATAGTGATGTGCTGCGTATTTATGTCCTAGCCACCACATGTGACTCAGGCTTACAACATGACCACGCTAGCAATCTAACCGACCACCAGGGCATAGCCCAGCAAAAATTAATATATTCAAATATTTTCATTGGCCAGGAGTGTCCATTCAGGTTAGGTTATTTGTGTGTGCATGCATACTCTGCAATCAGCACAAAAACCACCGCAATAATGGATTTTAAAAGCAACCAAAAGAACCCAAAAACCTTTTGAAAACATAGTGCTTGGTCTCATGGGCCCCTACCCGAGGACAACTACCAAGGAGCATTTAATTTTGGTCGTGGCCGATCTATTCTCGAGATGAGTAGAGGGCTACACCATTTGAAGTGTAGTGGCGAGAGGAATCGGGAAAATGTGGGAAAAAAAGTTTTTCGCCTGCTGGGGTTTCCCGCGAACTGTACTCAGTTATAATGGGACCCAATTTACTGGAATTGTGTGGATGGAGTTCTGTGCGCGATGGGGCATGTGTCAATACACCACTGCAGGTTATCATCCATGTGCCAATCATATGGAACAATGTAACCAGGATATAAAATCACAATTACGTCTGCGTGAGGGCGATGGCCATGCGTCATGGGCCGAACATCTACATGCCAACCTGTTTACCCTCCGGACATGCCAAAATCTGGCAACGAGGAAAACTCCAGCACAGCTGCTTCAAGGACATGACCTTCGCCATGGCGAGTTCTCCAATCAGCCCGGTCAGCTAGTTTATGTCCATACCTATCCCCAGTCAGCTGGACAGCGGGATTTTTGCGTGGGCTTCACCGAGAAATGGAGCGGCCTACACCCCATAGCAGCGCAAGGTGACACCTGTTATAAAGTCAGGATGAGCAGAGTACTATCAGCTTTGCCTGCCAATGGCAACATCACTATCGGCTAACATCGTGACGAAGTTGCACCACATGTGACCACAGCTGAAACATCCAACGTAAACATGGCCACAGGGGATTCAGCTTGGCAAATCGATGATAACATCATCTGTCGGACGGATGTCAGTCAGCTGCCATTGGCGGCTATTCATGACATCACAGAGGACGAGCCGGGTGCGCCACCTGAGAATGGCCAGGATTGCTATGTGAGGCCCCTACCTGAGGGCAATGTGATGCCACTGAGATGCCATCCATTATCAGGATCATAGGTGCCAGGGTTAGACCCATCATATCATCTTGGGAGCGGGCTGCGGGTACACCAGCACATCCGGCATAGTCATCACAGCATGAGATGGAGCTCTTCAGTATCAAATGTGTGGCAAGTTAAAGTAGAGTCTTTATGCTTACACTCTGATTGTGCTATTAATCTCACTTAAAGCTTAATGCAATCAATGTACTTTGAGATTTTACATAAAGTCGAGCATCTGATGTAATATATTTACTGTCAACTGTAACTTACTGTATCGACGTCAAAGATAATTAGTAAAAGACTATTTTTGTGGTAACTGCTGAGTCTCCCTGAGTACATCACCCCCATGCCTTTAAGTAATTGTACACTCCCCTTAAGAGGGTGTAACAGTAGGGAAATAATAACCTCAAATTCGGGGGTCCTGCCATGCACAAAAATGGCTATGGGATTTTATAGCATTTATTTATATAACCATAATTTTTGGTATACAACATGGCAATGATAAAGGACCCTTGAAATGAAACTCTTAAAAACTAGTTATGATTATTTGATAAATATTAAGCACTTGGCCAATACGCAACACCATGTTTATATTTGTTTTATGAACACTGTATGTGAATACGTAAAAGTCAGGGTTTTTCTGATACGGATTACAGTTCAGAATTAAAGTATATTTCTTATTACATGCAAGCATACATAAATAAGCACTGGCAAAAAGAACCCCCTCATAATATTCTTTACACAGCATGCTCCAACCCGTGGTGGAATGGGCTGTCTTTCAGAAATTAAGTTGTACATGGCAACCAATATTTAATGCTTTTATAAAACATAACTTACAAAATACTGGAAAACCCTCTCTAAACCAGTGTAACATAATTTCACTTCATCACATAGGCGATGCACACAAATTGAGCAAAACCATATAAAAATCAAAATGTTGCCCTAATGGACTTGATGAGTCTGCCACACATCACTTAACGGGATTCAAGGGCTGACCCTAGCAAATTCAGTAAATACATTAACTAATATTTATAATAAATAATTCACACTAAAAAATATTAATAATAACAAATGAAAAGGACTATGTAAACAAAATGGAAAAACAAATAAATACACAATTAGATTCAACCATACTGAATCAGTGCACTTACATGCATATGTGTGGGTTACTGGCTTTGGCTATAAATCCCCACACGTGGTGTATTGTTTCGCGTCCGCGATGTTAACATTAAAAAATTTATAATTTTGTATTTTATGATGAAGAGGTTAAAGTGTAATTTCGTCTTTTATCAAATACATGATTGTCAAAGGACTAGATTGTTTTATTATTTTCCTTTACTACAATTATTCACCATTAACATTTGGGCATAAATGTAAAATAAACAAGATACTTTTTAGGCCTAATTCAAATCAAGCATGTGACTAACACCAGTAGTGACAATAATTGAAAAGATCTTTGAATATACTAAAAAAAAAGGAAGTTGAGAACTAAACCACAGATAACACTGACGCGTTGCGCTTCCAGAGGTGATGGAATGAATTCGTGTCCCGCCTGGGAGCAGGTGTATAACAGGAATTGGTGATGTGTCCAGCACGACGTTCGGTAGAGTGAACTATATAGAATGGGGTCGTACGGCCAACGGCCCTTTGGTGACTCTGGATATACAGTCAATATGAAGGAGAGGTAATTTGATTGCCAGTTAAATTATGTTGAATGTAAAATATTTCCTTTGGGGCGAAACTGTCGGCCACTTCGCACGCCTATTTTATCACTAAATGTACTCTGCTTGAGGGAGGCAGGCCCCGTAAATACAAAACATACATTGAAAAACACTTTAAAATTGATGATGATAAGAGGGCGCAGGACCCGACAAACTCAGGAGAGTTAATACAATAAATAATGTCTAATTATCGTATGACTGTATTAATACAGCAAAGGTACAATGAAATGTTGCTGCGCATGAAAATGCGTACCCTTGCTTAAGAGAACCGAGCACTCTGGACCTGCCAGTGGTCACTACTGTGGAAAGAAAAGCATAGGCCTTAAGTTAAGAGTAACTTAAAAATGCATCTCGTTCGTGAAATCCTGACATGCTACTTCAGGTTGCAGGGACATTGAACATAATTATGATTATTAAACTAAAGCACATTGGTGACATACTCGTGAATGTCGAAGCTCCAGATATGGCTAAGAATATGACGTCACAAGTTGTCACCACATTTGAAGAGTCATATTAAATATAATGATGCCTCGGTTGTCTGATTCTCGATATATGATTACATGTTCACACTGATATGTAACATATTAAAATCGCTATGTGTCGATATGGTTATAATTACAGGAATGCATATAGAAATGATGACACACGGATTTCGTAACTAGGGGCGGAGTCTGATATGGTATGTTATCTACACTCTATGCTGGAGCAGGCAGATTCCCTAGTTAACTGTGGTGCAATCACAATTAAAAATGCCTAAAAATGTTCCTATTAATTAATGCGGGTAGGGAACCTCTCGACCCTTTACACTTCTTGCGGGAATGTAATTCCCCATCTTTTTATACTACTTGGAGCAACATAGCAATCCTGATCAGCCACGGTGCACGTCGAAATCGCGCACATAAGAAAGCTGTGGGAATAAGCGGCGTTGCTTATCCCAGTGTTCCATTCAATGGCTGTTGTGTCTGACGGTCGTGACTTCATGGTACACGCTCATTTAGGCCATATATTCATTCATCACAAGAGTTACCTCTTATGTTAAATATTATGACCTGCGCCACGAGTTACAGGATGGCAAGAAAAGTGCAAATGCCTTTCTTATCGACCTGCATTGATTGAGACCACGACCTAATGTCGATCGGTCGAGTGTTGCTGAGTGGTTGATACGTCGGCGATGGAACGAACGGGAACAATGGATATGTGGACTTCAGGTACACATCAACATTTCAGTTACTTAGTTCTCTCTTTAGTTTTAGGAACTGCAAAATTAAAAGCTATGTGACAGCATCCCCATGCTGTGAGATGTGGTTATTGGATGGTGGTCCAGGAGCCAGAATAAAAACATGGAAAAATTAGAATTTTGAGGAGTGGATATGTCTGGGTTAGGTAAATAGCATGACTACCAGACTGAGTACTGTGAAGTGATAGCGCACTGGGTCATTCTGTAGATGGCTAAAAAGGCAACTATTCTTCCTTTCTGCTGCACTCCTCAGATGAATCTTGATAAACTGTATGCGTATTATGCAGTGGATGATTAAGGATATCCACACCCCTTTGCTACTTTAAACACTGAAATATTTGCAAACAAAAATACGATAGTTCCACACTCGTAAAATTGGCGGGAAATTGTAAGGGCCCGTACTCTGAAACATCTTGTGTATTACCTGAACAAAACCGCACGATTTAAGAAGTGATATTTATTACGCACTAGTTGAACATACCCCGAAGGCAACACTTTACATATTACAAGCCGGACAAGGACCAGTTGGCAGCGGTTAAACTGTAGAAAATTTGCGCGAAGCCTGTGCGTTAATTAAAGTGCAGTAATTAAGCTTCCCCAGGCGATTCAAGCACTTGGGATGTGAGAGATGGTTTCCTGGGCAGGTAATGAAAATGGCTCTGAAGATAATTAAACTATTGAAGTGAAAAATGATAGGTACTAACGATCTATGCTGCCCGGGCGCGGAACCGAACAGAACACGTTCAACCTCTCTAAGGTCTCTGCATCTACTATCTTCCCAACGTGTCATGCTCGCCGGGGTGTGCAGCCAGTGCGCGCCATGCATGTTAAAAACATTGCTTTTACAACACTCACTTGTAATAACTTGCTTAAAAACTCCCTAACATAGCAACAACCATAATACTCCGCGAAAATACGTGAGATGAGGTGTATGTGGTGACATGAATGATTACACTGACAAAACACTTGCAAAAACACTTAAAAATAACTATAGGATTTAGAAAGTTTATTAAGGTGTCCCTCCTTGCACACACGATGGTTTGTCACTATTCTAGCCCTTTTTAATTAATGACTTGGAAATAATAATACCTGTGGAACTACTTCCTGCACCCTTTCGCTTGGCACACTTGGCCGCATGGCCATCGTCCTCCTCTTGGTTGTGTTGTACCTATATCATACACTTGCAATTCACTACACAGCATTGTCTTGCCCTCATGCCGTGTAGGTTACCGATACGCTACAGTACAGGGTAGAATTCGCCTCCTCATTGCAGATGTTGGGGATGGTAGGCAAATGGTATAAGGGCTGGCAACTCGCCTCACGTATTATGTTTGAAGGTTCTCATGTTTAGTTTCTTCTTGTACCTGATGTAACTTTAGTTGCCAAATCTCTTTCATTGCCTCGTTTTCTTCACTTGCAAACGTACATCAGCTTTTCTGTTTGAGTGCATTACTGGTCATCGTTTACTAGTCCAGGGAGATGTTGCCAAACTGTTTCTCACATGACTGGCAGAGACTGTCCCACCATCGGACCAATATGAGGCATAGTTATCTGAAGCATTTCCAGGGTTACTAATCTGAGCTATGTTTGTGACAACTGAGTCTTTACTGGCATGACATTCCGCTGGATTTACTTGTGACAGTATACAGTGATCATGAGTGGTTATTTGGAGAGCGGAATACACCGGACCCCTTAGCATGGACACATTCAAGTTTTCTGCTGTCCTGTAGTGATCACGAGTAGTACAATTGCCACTGTTTCGTTTTATTCTATTGTGTCACAGAATCAGTTAGTTTATATCGAATGATACTGACATTTTCTGTTACTAACCCTAACCAAAAGTCTTTTTCATTGGATGAAAAATGTCTGCTTCAGTGTTTCCCTACGTCCAAAATACCTTCTATAATTGCCATAATAATGATTAATCTGTACAAGCTCAAAGCAAAATCTCTAATGTTTACCAAGAGAAAATCGCGATTAAGTCAGGAAATCAAGATAATTTGAACGATATATTCCTGACTGTGGAAATCGAAGCTCCTAGACGTGCAGGATGCAGAAAATGAGTCGGGCCAGGAAGTTAGTCGTACCAGAAGTTTTAAGGCTTATGATTTTGACGTATTTTCATGGTTATCTGTTTAGCAGCCATTTAGAGGCAAATAATATCTTTTTGAAAATCTCGGCACATTTTACATAGCTGAATTTTAAGTGGAATGTCACCCAGTATGTTCAACTTGTGATGGCTGCCAACATTGCAAACAAGCCTTGCAAACAAACTATGGCCAGGCTAAAATTCAGGCTCCGAGTTTCCGTGGCATGTTGTACATCTGTGTATATTTGGACATTTAAATAGGTCGAAGAAGGGAAAGGTGTGTCTATTATACTTGTTTAACACACCTTTTCGAAATTTGTGATTCTTCTTCCTTTAAGAAATATTAAGTCACCATCTATCATGATGGCCCTTCAAGACCAGGTGTGTAAATTGTTGGCTATCCTGCGGAATTAGTGACAAATAATTCACGTAATTTTCAATTCGTATACTTTAAAAACACGTGTTTTGACTGGACAATTAAAATTACACCTCTACTCCTTATTTTTCAAAAGGAAACCAAGTCAACCATTAAAACAAAAATATTAAAGCCTATCTCACGTTTTTTTTATAAATAGCGTCACACATTTTGGGATCGTGATTTGGAGATCATTAATGTTGGATTTAATTCTGCGATGCATGATTCTATGAGCTGACCTCCGTCATTGCCACTTCTGGGTTGAAAATTTCCTCATCCACTTCTAAATATAAGGAATATCCCTATCCCTTCCACATTGGATGCTGTTTCATGTGATTGCCGACTCGACGACGTGGATTGTCACCTGGAGGTTGTGAAGAGCGAAATTGCCATACATCTTAATAAATTCATGATTGACCCTCCCTTTGTTGACAGTGACATTGTTCTTTGTAAAAATTTTGTGTTGGCCGTCGGTGGGAAGGACATTGTGTCAATGTGCATTCCTATGTTTCTTGGACTGTTTCAAATTTATAAATTTTTGGGAGTAAACACTGTTATGGTAAGATTGCCAGGGACTTCACTTGAGTTTAGAAAAGCTCACACGAGTTCCCTGAAAAGTTATTAGCCCTGGCCATAATCTGTAATCTGGTACATTTGTGGCTGATGGGTTTGTTGTAATTGCAATTTGTATTTGTTTTGTTTCCTTGTTCAAGCTTTCTTTCCCCTTACTCTTTAAATTTTTATTTTTATTATTCCCTTCTCATGCGGCCTTGTTTTTTTTTTTTCTGCCAGAGACAAACAATTGTTTGAGTGGGAGCCCAGCTGATCGCCGAATGGACGTCTTGATTGAGATCAGACAACTATTCCTGATGTGGCACCCTTTGCCATCGGTAACCGACTCACAAATGGTTATCTAAATTATAGTTTTCGACATTAAGAATTGGAAATACTTTCCTCTATCATAGCCAGCTGTACTAAACGCATGTCACTCATTGCGCCCGTTAAAATATATCCTTGCGGGGAAATGACTTTTTTCTAAGGTTAATTACTTAAGTTTTGGCTTTAGCGTTAACAGACATTCATTAGTATTTTATATATTAAAAAATAAAAATGTTTATTCGTAAATATTAAGTTATATTTTCTTACGCTAGAGTGCACTCTGTCAGTAACACATTTAGTATTAATTTTAGTATCTAGCGCGTGTCTCGTCTCTGTGATTTCATAAAAAAAATAAAAACAATAACAAATCTTTGTGTTTATAAGTTTTGTGGTTATATACAGAGAAACTGTATCAAGGGCAAAGTGTTTTTTAAATAGATTTAACTTATCGAGCAGTCGGAGGATTCGCTTACAAGTAAGAGTGGAGCAGATATTATTATTTTATTTGTGTTACAGTGACATGTTGTCTGCTAGGAACTGTATAAAAGCAAAAGGTAATTTTGTAATATAGGGTCTTACCTGCAGAACTAAAAATTAATACTAACAAATGGTATGTTTCCACACTGCTAAATACACTAATCCATTACACTTGGTGGCATTGTTATCTTATTGCTGCAATCCAAGATTCGCTATATTGGTGAGGTCTATGATTGTAGGGTAAAATCAATAATTAAAAAAAAACAGAAAAAAATTGAATAATAATTATTATAAGGCAGCATAGGATTAATAAGTACGAGAAATGTCTCCCATAAAGTGAATTCATTAAAAAATCTGTGCCACTTTGCTTCCTGCAGTGTGAACGACAGCAGTCGTGGAGGGTCGCATCTATTTACCAGTTTCATAATTTTTACGTGTTTCACGGAAACGCCCTTACAGTGCAAAAAGCAGGTAAACGAAAATTAAACTGCCCTTAATGTCATCGCTCGTGTTTTGGGAAGTAGAGTGGCACATATTTTACTTGAAATCAGTATTCAGAGCTTTATTTTTGACTGAATTATTTTGGAAGGTGTCATATGAACGTACATGCACTCCTTTTACTCACTAAGTTATACTACAAATACAGCTCCTTGACTGAGAGGATGTAGTGATGTAAATGTACTCATTCATGTCCCAAAAAACTGAGTTCTGCAAATTGGTAGGCCGTCTTGGCCTACGATTTGGCCGTCTGACTCGAAATGTGCCGAATACTCTTTCTTGCTTCCTCCAGTCACAATTCACAAGCCTTCACACAGTAGTGTTACACATGCATTGTTAACGAAGATAGCAATAATACTCTCCTGCTAACTTACCCGACTGCCCCTAATTTTCCACCATAAGTAATACAGCTTATGTGAGCTAATGGTGTGGTTTAGTTTGCTATTATACAACTCTGTTAAGCAGGGTTCACACAATATAAGAAGCATTTCGTGCAAAATTTCATACAGATTATTTTGTATGAGAATGCCAACTAAATTGCGTGTGAAGGTAGTTCACACGCAGATAAATAAGATGAATACTGTCTTGCATCAAAATTAGTTGATAGCCCTGGTGAGTACCATCAGCCAAGGTATTATAATACAAAATATGAAGTTGCTTACTTCAACAAGGTATTTATTTCAAAGCTATCCCTCCAAACTATAATTGCATTAATTTTATTTTCAGTGACCTGTCTAAACTTCAATCCATGCTTTAAAGATATTTTCCAGGAATGTTTTATTTCCCTGTATTCCTCTTCGCACACCTCAGATTATGAATTTATTTTATTCTATGGTTGCATTTACAACAGGTCACATGACCTGCGTACAAGGACCAATAGGATCGCAACTTACATCGCCTTGCATGATAAAAATAGGACCTGCTCTTATCTTCTTATCTCGTGCAAGATGTGCCTTGCACACAAACTTGTGCAAGAAATTCTCGTGCAAGATCTGCATCTCGCATAAGTTTGGCACTCATCTTGCATCGTGTGATCCCTGCTTTAGCATGCCGCACATATCATAATCAGTGGTGAACCTTCACACAACTTCCATTTTTTGCAAACACTGGAACCACAAAATACTGTGTAATATGACAACACATTTTGAAATGGTAACATGTAAAACCTTAATAAGTACACCATTGTGTGGTTTCAGGAAGGGATACTCATGTGAGATCCAGCTGGCTGGGTTATTAGAGGATCTGGTACAGGTAGTTGATGAGAGGAAGCAGGTGGATGCCTGCTTCATAGATTTTGAGAAGGCATTTGATAAGGTGCCCCATGGGACATTGATGAGGAAAGTGAAGGTGCTGATACCAGACAGGAGGGTAATGGAATGGATAGGGGACTTTCTCAGAGGGCTAAGGCAGAGGGTGAAAGTGGGGGAGGCAATATCGGAGGAAGAGGAGGTTACGTCAGGGGTACCACAGGGAAGCGTGCTGGGTCCGTTGTTATTTACCATAGTGGTAAATGACATGGGTTTGGGGATTAGGGGAAAGATCAGATTGTTTGCAGACAATTGTGTTGTATATGCTGAGGTAGAAGAGGGGGGCGGAAATTCGCAGGCGGACATTGATAAGATATGGTTGTGTACCAGAAAAAATAAAATGAAGGTAAATGTAAGAAGAACTTAGATAGTGAGGTTCACAAGCAAGAAGATGATAAGCAGGGACATGTATAGATGGGAAGGACAAGAGATAGAAGAAGCAGCAGAATATAAGTATCTAGGGATAGTACTGCAGGGAGACTTCAGATGGAAAAAACAGGTAGAGAGGGTGGTTGCAAAGGGAAGAAGGGCTCTGGGTATGCTGGGAAGGGTGCTGAATGGAGTCAGCTGTGAGGTGAAGGAGAAGGCGTATGGCACAATGGTACGGCCAATGTTAGAATATGCTGCAGCAGTATGGGACCCGTATGTGGAGGTGGAGGTGCGAGAACTGGAAAAGGTGCAGAGAAAGGCAGCAAGATGGGTGAAGAGTAGGTGGAGAAGGCAAGGGTAGGATGATGTGGAAGAAGGGAACTACAGGCCATCAGTGATGATGAAAGAAATGGGGTGGAGCTCATTGAAGGACAGGAGGATAGTTGAACGGTTAGTCAGGATGTACGGGGTGGTGAATGAAGAGGGATGATGGGGAGGGCTACACTGCAAGCTAAGTAAGGGGGTATTTAGAGGAAGAGGAAACAACAGTGAGAAGCTTCAGAGGGTGTGGAGGAGAACGGAGCGGGGTAGTCAGTCCATGCTTGTGAGGTCTGTGATGGAGTGGAATGTGTTGAGGGAGGAATTGGTATCTGTGAGAGGAGTTGGTAAAAAATTCAGGAAGGGAGTGGAAAAGGAGTTGGTTGGGTGAAGGAGAGGTGAGAGAGCTCGCCACCAGGCGGTAGCCTAATTGTGAGTGTATGTATGTATGTAAATGGGCAGTAAAACGTTCCCTTCAGATGAATGAGCTCCTATATTATAAAATTAGGGCCTACCATAGAATGAGCTATGTACCTATTAATGAAAGCCGGGTGCTCATGTAAAGGAAGGAAGGAAGGGTTTCCAATAAAAAAAGTTATGTAGTGATGGTACTATTCAATTGCTTTACTAAAGGATAATTCTGTAGTCACTTTTTTTATATTTCGTACACAAAATATGATTTGCGATTGGGGTAGGGCTATAAAGAGTAGGGAAATTATGGGGTGAAATACACAAAGGATGCAAAACACCAGCATAAAAAAAATTGCAAAATGAGTAAAAAATTAATTAACAAAAAAAATTTTTGGCTACATAACTGTGAATTCACGCAAATAATTGTGTGTCGCTGTACGTCCCGAAGCGCAAGCGATAGCAAGTGCTGAGGACTCCACTGCTGTACCCACTTTATTTATTTCACCTAAATTTTATGTGCAACAATCAGACTATCATGTTTATGCAAATAACGCAGGTAACAACTGTTATAAAAATCATAATCATGTTTGTGAAAATGTATGCAACATTTGGTGGGAAAAGATGAAGATCGTAAATCGGTGCCCCCCTTTACACTCGCTATCGCTCACACTTCGAGAGGCAGAGTGGTGCAGAGTTTTGCATGAAATCACAGTTCTGGGGCTTTATTTTTTGGGACAACAGTAGGGCGGGGTAAATTTGAAAAAAACGATATAGAGCCTAATGCAATAGTCACGAATTACGTAAATTCTGCTAGATGCCCAAGGATGTGCAGATTGGTAACATCCTCTGCATAGCTGACTTGAATCTCCCAATAGATCCACGTTTTTACTAAACATTCGTATTAAATCCATATTCTTCGCATAGTATAATTTAAAAGATACTGAAATCATATGCAGCTTAACTCCTCCTACTGTGTATCACACCAACTTCAATCAATAAGGTACATGAGCAGAAATTTTCCACGCTAATGTTAAATGCTGATACGAAATACCATATGCTGTTTCACTTTTGTTCACAGTAGTTAGCTGTTACTACAGGTTCAAGGGAGCAGTGGCATTTATTCCATAACGCAAGGTAAGCAATGCTTACCCTATATATATTGGAAATGTTTGATCCTTTATATTTTTCGCCTTAACTCTAAACACATTTGATTCTGAGTTTCCCGTTTCCTATTTGAGAAACTGATTTCTTGTAAATCCCGTACTGTACACGCATAGTGCTGCTATCTAGTATTAATTTTCACAAACTGGAGTGACTAGCGATGAATCGAACTTGCAAGCACAACATACCACACACTCAATCTCCGTCACTAACCGCATTCCTTTGGCAGGGTAAGCAGTGATTCTGTTTGTGTACTTCAGTCCTATATTTTTCCTTGGAAAGCGTATGAAAGCATTTGGGAAAACAGGAGTTTTCTTAAAATTTGTAATATGCTTTCTTAATAATATTCAGTTTAATTATTATTACATTCATTTTGTTTCTGTTGTTTCATAACTAATGTTAGGAATTATAAAATGGTAGATATATGTGGAGGATTAGCAAATTTGGAAGTTACGTTTGTTAGTAAAAATTGAAAATGCAATCACAGCCCGCACTAGAAAGACTGAGTGTAAAATATGCGACCTTCTGAAGCGTAAATTTGCATCACAAACATTCAAAGAGATAAGGACAGTAATTCAAAGTGGTAGGCCGACACCTCTTATGAACGTAATTACGTCTGCAAAACACTGTGTACAACGGTTTAACTGTCAAATTTAATGTATCGTATTTAAATGGCATTGAACTAAATGTTATCTAAAACACTCAAATATCTGAAGCTATTATATAAGCTATATATAAAAAAAGATACAAATAAATTTTATGTGTCTGTTTATGTATATATATAAAACACACACATCTGTATATTTTTTTTCGAATCCTGTAAATCAATTGGGTTTTTGATGTTAGAAAACTATAATTATATTTATTACATTGATTCATATAGTGGAAATATACTGGATGAATTAATTAATTATTTAAAAATTAATATTTATTATAGCGATGACAAAATAAAAATTATAATTCTGTTATCTGTGATAATTTGCACCAGACCCAAGGTACCAGCCAACAACCAATACTCACACAGTGTTAACACTCATTTATTTTCTGCATTAATTCCATTTACTAATATTTTTCTCAAACTGATTAGAATCTCTCAAAAAGGTTTCAAAATTTTTTCACATAGCATTTACATAAAATACATTCCTCTTTAAAAAAAACACCTCGAACAAATCTTGGCACTGTAGCAATAAATAGGATATTGATATACATACTTAACAATTTTACATTATTTTAAAAGAGTGCCCCAAATGAAACAGGACTCAGGTACTAAGTATCCCATATCCACGCCACTAATTATTAGAAAAAAACCTCAATATGAATTATATTTCACACCTTTACTTCATCACACTTAATTCAACTAGAATTTGAGCAGGTTTGAAAATGTTTCCTTATTACAATGACCACTAGCTAAACGTGGCCAAAAATTATCAGTCTATACCTGGTTATTAAAAACACACTTATCCTATCACGCTATTTGCAGCGTACTCAATTTAAATACTAATTACTAAAATCATGTATTTTATTCCCATTAACCACAATACTTCGTTAACATCAAGGCCACAAATTTACCGACCAAAAAGATGTATTTCTATGTGATCAGGTATTGAGATAAGAATAAATTTCAATTGAATGTTACTAGTTTCACTCCCATGCATTATACTGACAGAACCAATATTTTCAACCAGCTGCCAATTGTTAACGGCAGTTATCAAACCTGCTTACAAGCATAATAATTGACCAAATTGAAAACAATTTATTACAGTTGTTCCACAAAAGTATTCACTCCCAATTTCTGTGGATTTCCAATCCTTTAATTTTCATTATTATTAACTGTTGCTTAACCAAGCAATGAATGCATAAGTGAACCAGAATTACCAAAGCGTAGTATTCACCACAATGATTTATAGGGCGCAAACACTTACTTCACTCAAGTAAATTCCTACGTAAGGAAACTTCCATTACCAACTGAATTTGCACCCTTTTGACCATTTTTATTTTTACGTTACAGTAACAACTGTTAATAGAACCTCGTCTAAGTCACCAATTACTATTTCTCCATACAAAGCCCACTTTTTTTCGTATAGTGACGTACAATTGTCCGACGAAAATACCTTAATAGTGAACCACAAAGGGCCTTTGTCATAAAACTGACAACAACCTATAATTTCCAAGAAATAGGTGAAGGGGTGCTTTAGGAGCCCGGTAAGGCCTTCATCCTTTAAAACACACATTAAGCAAACAACCTTTGGAAGTTTTGCTAATAAGTCGGCCAAATTAATAGAATAGCAAGTCGTGGTGACACGAGAATCCAACACATACGTACTGTAATCATCAAACCAATCAAAAAGGGGAAGCAGCCCAAAGTTAAGTTAATACCTAGACATAATTTTGAACATGGCTGGAAACAAGAATTTTCAATAACATGGACCACAATACCTCTAGATTAAACAGTAGCTGCTTACCTCAGATGGATGACAATATTCCTGTACACCAAACACCACAACTTACCTCATTTCATGCTGCAGGCAAAATTGTAACCACTCAGCCCTCTGGGGTCAAACCAGACCCTGCTTCGTGCAGACTATCATGATCCATGAGATGGTAAGTGAAAATATTCTACGCAGGTGTGCACTGAGCAATTAAGTGTTGGCAGAAGGCCAACGAAATTATGACAAGAGCGAGAAATCGGTGTGCAGTCACTTAAATAACTTCATGAGAGCTACACAAAAAACTATGACACATCTAGGATGGAGAAGTAAGGAGAGGGAGTAGGCAGGGATAGAGGAAGGGGAACTGAATTGACACGGAGCAATTCTTTTGATATGGAGCACCGGCAAAAGTCTTTAAAGGCGACATTAGCGCCGCCAGCGTGTTAAATCCCCGCCCCAAAAACATCCCTGCAGATCAAAATGCATTAACTCTGTAAACAACATAATATAAGATCAAACAAATTTCAAAAGCCACAAACGCAGATCATAGAAAATAGTATAGTAGTGGTGAAGGCAGATACAGTCAAGAAAAATTTTTTCTTAATCACTCCAAACAAATCGAAGAAAGATCACAAGGTAAGTACTGTTCCAACATTTCACAAACACTTGAAGCAAAAATCAATTCTTGAGGTAAACAGTAATTTTCAGTTCCCGGGAACAGCATGCAGCCGGGTGAACCAGTCACCAAGCGCCAAGATTGCGTTCTCTTTGTGAGGGAGGTCCATGGGGAGGGACGCAGAAAAGCTTCTCTGATGACGGTGATGACCACGCCTGAATTATGTAACAGTAACTCTCAAATGAAAGTAGAATTACAAAACAATAACGCTCAGATGAAAGCAGAATTAAAAAATAGCAACACTCAGATGAGAGCTGAGTTGGAGGAAATTATACAATCTCAGAATGCCGAACTGATTACTGATTTACAGACACAGTTGCAAATTCATTCTGGCCTGATACAGCAGGTAGCATTGCTACGGGAAGAGGTCACAACGAACCTACAATGAGTAACAGCTGATATTTCTACTGTATATGAAGAAGTACAGGCGACGAGAGAGGAACTATTGAATTCTGATATTTTGCTTTAAACATACTTATTTCCAGGTGCAGAGATTCAATGTCTATCTTTCAAGAGAGTTTTTTAAATCCCTCATTTTGTATAAGACCATTTTTCAAAGCCCTCATTGTGTTTTCAATGTCTTAACTTTCACTTGCACTAAACAGCCTATGACTAAGAGTCATTGACTTCCACTTTCTGGAGTTCTTCTTATTTGACAATGTGCTCATCACTTAGTGTGCACCTAGGGTTAATGTTGACTAGGTTGGCAGCAGCCATTTGCCATGGCATGTGTTTGTATTTTAATTCTCTGTAATTTTAATAGGCCGGCCTATCATTATTATGCTACCGTAATTATATTCTTTATTTGAGTATGATATATTTTTATAATTTATTATTTATGCTTCAATATATTAATCTATTTCATACTTGTTGTATAAAAGTATATTTTCTTGTAACGTACGCAGTTTCAATATTGTAAAGGCAGCTCCAAGGATGATAAACACCTCTGCGCATTGTTGTCTGTGGCGAATATAGGTTCTTTCCCTTGCAGGAGGTCACAGTTGAGACCTCAGTAAATTTAACCTCAGGCCCTCCAGGCCAGTCTCCATCCAACACACAGCCGTCTGCTGAACTACCTACAGGTAACTAAATACTCCGCATAGTGGTCCGTGATACCACCAAGTATAGCTGGCTTCTTCAGAAACTGAAAGGAATATGTAAAGACGGGTTTTCACAACTCCCCACCAGAAATGGCATTCAGATCCTCACAACCAACCCACAGCTTCATCAGGCTTCTCAGCAAATGCTTTCAGCCAGTTATATCCACTTCTACACTTTCTGCCAAGCCTCCGAGCAGCTGCAAATGGTAGTTTTTGACCTCCCCACAACATCTGACATGGAGGTAATCAAACAGGAAATTCAAAGTAGCGGCTATAACATCCTCCACATATATCAGTTTCAAAAGAAAATTATTGATAGTTCAGACCCCAAAAAGTTTAAATTGGAGCCACAACCTTTTTTCTGTATAACTGCCGTGCAGAATATGAATCTACTCCCTCTGCACACTGTTCAGAAAATCAACATGACAATCGTGCACCCACGACCCTACTAAAAAAGACTGCAATATGTGGCTCAATGCCGCAATTGTCTCGCCCTGGGACATACCAGGTACTTCTGTTTCATGCAATAGGTCTGCCCACACTGCGCCGGCCCACACCTCGCAGGTGCCTGCGACCCTGTCAGTACAACACCAAAGTGCAGTAATTGTAATGGAGATAATTCTGCTCTCTCCAAAGCCTGCTTCAAGTTCTTGGAACTGGTGCAGAGGAGACACGCAGCCAGGGCAACAACATCTCAGCCAGCTCCTGGACCATCTAGGAACCTGGCGACAACCTTCAGGCTCCAAAACCCACAACTTTCATATGTGCAAGCACTTGCACACCCCTCTCATGAAATAACACATACACCAGAAACCCTTGAGAAAACTCCACCTGGCTCATCCTCTCGTCCTCTCCTGCAAGGTTCGTTAGGAGGGATGAAAAACGTAATGTGGGAATTTCATAAATTCATGGATTTCCTTAATGCTTGCGACTTTTCTTCTCTCTCAGCACATTTCTGTCCTTACATTCACTAGATCATGAATAGGCAGGAAAAAAGCTGGCTACTGCTTGAGGCCATGTCAACATTTACGGCCCCTTAGGCCATCTGCATGACCCGGGATTTATCTTCTACCCCACAGCCTGCTCTTGAGCGACCACAAATTACATTTTACAGTTAAACCACACTTTGCCGAGCGACACAACGTGACTGTAATGTTTCAAACCAACTGATTGCAGCACCTAGTTTTGCTAGTAATAAACGTCTTTTTACGCCTTCAGCAAGTAAAATAACTTTAACTTATTAATTTCAGACTGTTAATAAATATTACTGGTCATCATTGCAATTAATAACTGCCTTAAATAATATAAAATTGCTTGCAAACAGCACAGGACAGCACCAGAAATTCAGATTTTTGAAATAATTATTTTGCCTTCTAAATGTCCATGTATTAACATTTAAAGTTTTTTATATATTAAAATCAGTTAAATAATACTAATTCAAGACTCCAATATCAAACTTTTAGTTTTCCTATGCAATATAAAAGCTGTTCACGGTAAATTACGACAGTGCTGCTATCTCTTGAGCTACTCCGCAAGGCCCACCCCCTCTAATTATCATGGCCAATCAGAGCCTTCTGGCCAAGTTACACTTCAACTTCACTCTCCCAGCTCATTTCTCTGGCTCTGCTTTCGAATTTTATGGGTATTTCTAAGTACACAATAAATATTCTTTCTAATAAACAATTTTGAAATAGTTATTTCATACCTTCAGCGCAAAATATACTAGAAATTCATACAAATTAAACCCAGCGACTGGCCGGAATTTTCCGGTCGGTCCGGGACAAAATTCGCTCATATTTAACAAAACTAGTTCGCACTAGCATCGCGCAAGTCATTCTGTCGGCAGATTCTGACACAGATGTTACAGTTGATTAACATAACCCCCGGCTCCAGTCGCTTGTCACAGTAACACTCGCGCAATAAACCACACATTATGTTATATTTTTTAAGTAGTAATACCATTGTCTATTCTCATTACTATTTAACTTAAGTATTAATTTAGAGTAACAGTGATTATTATATTTTAACACAACAACACATTTCAACAAATTTTTCGCATAACTTAACTGCACCACACAACAAGAATTAAATACTGTACCCAAACCACTCCAGTCATGGAAAAGCAACTTTTAATTGTTTAATTACTAACTTCTGTTGGCTTTAACTTCCGCTTTATACATACCAAACTGTTGCTAGCTCCCTCACAGGGGCTAGCGACGGAACTTCAAAAGTCCTGAACTTCAAAATTCCATACCAATTAAATTAGTTTAACTTCACCACTAATCTTTCCCCGTATAGACAGGGGAAAGGAAGGTGAAATACAGCCTTTGGAACAGCTCCCAGGCGCTACCTTAGGAAAACTGTGAAAGATTGATGCTCAGCAGCAATAAATATTTTTGATAGTGGCAGTGGGGGAGAGGGTTAGCTTCTTCTTTCCCACCACACTGCAAATGAAAACTGTCTGTGTGGACAAGGCCCCTCACAACGGACCGTACCACCCTCGTGCTGAGGGTGTAGCGACCCAGTGATGTAAAACCGGCAGTTCTCTTCAATCGCACTTGTGTTCTCAGACCTTGTGTGTCATTGCATGAAGACGGGAACAGATAGTAGCAGTTCCTGAAACGTCACATTCTGTCTGTTCTGGAAAAACTACTGAGTTTGTGTTTCTTCGTTGTATTTGTTTTATTTGTTTAAGTAGATAACTAGGTTGTGTCGTCTTTGGTGTGGTGTTTGTTGGTAGTACATAGTTTTTTCGTATATACATATATAGTGTATTAGTTTTCCTGTTTTGTTAGACTCAATTCCTTCATGGAATTTTGTGGCTTTGTGCATATATACTCTTGACTACAGCATACCTATCTTGCAATCAGACATGTCTCATAAAACTCTGTGTTTGGGTGTGTTTTCTTTGTTGTGTTGTCCTATTTTGTTCCTACTTATTTTGTCTGTGTTGTCCTAGTTTTTTCAAGCAGGTTTTCAAGCCTGTTTTGTTTTCAATGTGTTATCTGTTGGTTATTTATCATACACATATTTTTCGTAATTAGTTGCTGTTCTTTTTTTGAATCTATTCCCTCTTGGAATTTTCCAGTATTTTATACATATATTTATTTTCTCATCCATAGGTTGTCTTTTTTAGGTATTTTTTCATGTTCAGTCCTGTTTTCCCATGTTGGATATCTCCATCACAATGGCGAATGTCCAAAAATCTCCATCTAGTCATTCACCCCCATTGCACTATCCATTCAAAGAACTCAAGTTGAGTAGTATAGTAGCGACCTACTGACTGTTTGTCAAGCATAGCTATATTGTAGCTGTTCTCGCTCACAGTTTGTACTACTTTGAAAGGACCGTCAAAAATCAAAAACGATTTCTATGTTACTTGGTCCCACAAGGAACTTCCCGTGGCTCGTCCTCAAAACCAAATATCCTTCTTTAAATTTATTTATTTTAGATAACATCTCTTGTCTGCGGCGTGATTCTGCAGAACTGAATAGGCATCTCGTAACTAGTGCTAACAGATCTTTGTGTGTGATAGGTAATTGCTTTGCTCCAAGCTATATGTTGCTATTCAGGGATGGCAGTAGTTTAGTGGTAATAGTCTCCCTCCTGGGTCAAATAGGTGTCTTTGACATTGACATAGAGGCAATCAAATGTGACAAAATGAAAAAAAAAAAAAAAAAAAAAAAAAAAAAAAAAAAAAAAAAACCTTGTGCCATTTTCTTTGCCTCTCCCGGCGATAGTTTTTCTTGATACTTTTTCCTTTTGCTTTTTCCAGCAAACAGTCATATGGTGTTTGCACTCGTGCTTCTCCCTATGCCTTGTGCCCTGTGCCTTGTGACTTGAGGCTCCTCGATGAGATGCCCCATCTCACCGAGGATGATTTTTGTAGATTTGCATTTACAAGGTGATGAGCTTGCCTCAATTTCTTTTTGTGTAAGACTTTTACTCATAAAATAGCTGATTTCATTTTCAACTAGCAGATGGTTTGTAGGAGGTTCAATTATACAGATTTGTACTGAATCAAGTGGTGGTGGCAGCAATGAGCTGGATTTCATTTCAGCTTGTACATTTACATTTAAGAGTGGGCTTTCAATTTCCTTTTCAACAAGCTTTTGAGGTTTTGTGGGTGTTTCCCTGACATTGCTTTGTACACTGATTTGACTTAAGTCATCCCCACATTGTGGTGGAACTGACTCAAGTTCATTTTCCATTGAAAACATGTTGTGTTTTGTGTCGTACTGAGGTGATTGTTTGCAGTGTGTGATTTCACCTTCAGACATGCAGTCTAGGCTTGAAATCACTTCTGGTACCTAAAATACTTCAGTACATTGATTTTCTAATCCTGGAATCTGGCATGTTTTTTCCCTCAAAATTCTGTTCAATTTCAATGTGTAATTTTTACTGTACTTGAAATTTCCAAAATGCAAAAGAAGGTTAAAGTCATGGGCGCTTGTCGGTGCAAGTCAAGTGATAACGCGTTGCAGACTGTTCGACTGACAAATGACAAACGATTATGATACCCAAGAAAGGTCGTACTTCCACTATGACCACCTTCCCTTACTGCTGTTGAGCACAGAAATCATTGATGATTTATCAGTGTTCACCACCAATAAGGGAATAGTTACCAGTAAGCAGCAAATATTTCTCTTTGTCAGTAAATGGATAGTTTTAGAGCGTCTGGCAATAGTATTCCCGTGTGCAGGAGAATATAAATGAGTATGGCGGAAACACTAACCTCACTAATTTTTATACAGTAATTTGACTAAAACAGTGAAAATGTTACTCACCTTCTACTGCTTTTTGGGCATCTTCTGACTGCGCCACAATATTGTCAGTGATTGCCTTAGCACCAGTAAAATCAGCCTCACACAGGGTACCTCTCAGATTTGACCATCAGTGCCGTCATCAGTATTGGAACAATAGACTGACGTTACTGAAATTACTGACAGATGAAATCAGTGAGTAATGGAAGCTGGCCTGTATGGCAATTGAAAGTCTCATCATCAAAACATGGTCCAATCATAGCATCACGTGGTGCATTAATGTCTAAAATTAGCGCACAAACTCATATGTAGCCCTAGAAATCAACGTATTGTTTTCGAACATTTGGTCATGTCTACTAATGGTGGCTTCTGAATTGTCATTTTTTCACCAGGTCACGCAGTGCGACGGCTACGTGTCTAGTATACTAACCCAGTGAAAAGTAAAAGATGAAATGTCATCCTATGACGTCCGTTGACGACGTCTGTTACTACTGATGAAATGAGGAAAGTAAAGTAATACATTTGGAAAAATGAAAATATATAAAATACAAACAAATTATTAATGCCCCGACCTTTTAAAATATTAAATCAGTTAGTATCCTCTACTGAAATATAGAAAATTTAAATAATTTCCGCATATATAAAATATATATAGCTGCAGTGCCACAAGTGGTTGAGGTTTCATGTTTTACAAGGTTGTGCAAATGTATGTGTGGTTCAGTGACATTGATTTGAACTAGATTATACTCGTATTGTGTTTTACTATGCTCAATTTCTGCTGGAACAAAATTTTCCTTTGGTGCTTGAGGAACTTGCGTGTTAGAATGGGGGGGTCTGGGACTTCTGATTTTTGGGCCCTCCATACATGAAAGTGTTTATTTGCATTTCTTTTTGATCTACAAAATATGAACATGCAGAAAGGCATTCATTTTTAAGGCCCCTCGTTACAGCACCAAAAATCTACAATGAGAACTGAGGGACCACAATTAATTTGTGTTTTGTGTTGTTGAGAGTGTAGGAAGGAAATATGTGGGAAAAATATATGGAGATGTAGGTAGAGAGAGAAGTTTTATTATTTCATTTGCATTGGAGGTCAAAACCTTTATTCTTACCATTTGCTTTCCGAATCAATGGAGTTGTAACCTCAGTGAGCCATAGTTAACAAAACATACAAACAAGTTGCACTGGTAGCAGCAGTTTCAGGAAAGGAAAACAAATACCTTATCATGCAGAGATAAAATATTAAATAATGAAAAGCAAAAACAAAATCAGGATGTATTGCTGCAATATTTTATATCAGTGTAAGTTGGAGTATCGTGATTTCAAGTTACCACCGTCCTTACAATAATAATTTAGAATAAAAAATATATAAAATATAAAAAATGTTAAATTAATGCTGCCTCACCAAAATTTCCTGAAAATTACTTTTGGAAAAACTCTAATTGACTGTTGCCTCTCGTAACTGAGATTACAATGTTAATTTAAAATACTCCGAAGGACAAATTAAATGTACTCTTTCAAAAATTTAAAAGTTTACAAAATTCAGAGTTTTCTCCTTTTAAAATCTCTCCAGTTTTCTTCTCACACATTCTCAATGTAACAAATTCATAATTGGTGAATGGACATCACAGCTTGGTTTTACTCACTCGGTAGAGACATGAAACATAAATAAAGGTGTCATATTAAAAATAAAATAAATTCAAGTCTTTGATTATTTCCTCCGTATTTTTATTTCATGTTTAAAATAAACAGTTCACAATCTTCCATTAATGTAGTCATGAACAGTTAGCTTAACAGGACAGACGGACAAAAAACAGCACCGCAGTAGTTCATTTATTATTCACATCACTCAAAACTCGCATCACGAGAGAAAATTTCGAATGCAGGAGGGATGTCAGTTCTTCCTGGCATTCTAGCTACCTCCCACACCAGCGGAAATAATTTGGTAGCAAAATGTTGTCCGAAAATTGAAGTTTGGAAAGAAAAGAAGTAGATGTCACGGGTGTTTGCCAGTGTGAGTGAAATTTTGCAACACTCTATGTGTCTTCTCTAAGAGCTGGTTGATTACTGTTAGTGGGCGGCAGGCACTTAGGACTGAAGTCGCCACACTATCTACCCCTACTCCTCTCACCAGGGTGCCAAAAGCCTAACCAAATAAGGGCATGGCACCTGACAGAATTCCTTCGGAATACCTTGCGACTTCTGTCGCAACCACTTCCCCACACCATATCGAACTGCGTCATCGCAAAAATAATCAAATTTCTAGAATATTCTCAAATGAAAAATGTCTACGACAGCGGTAAAAGATTTTATCTCCGATTGCTGATGCAACCTCAACTATGATTTTAGAAAAAGCAAACACATGACTGATAAATAATCTAACACAGCCAAAATTTCAAAATACTTTGTGTTAAGCAATTACAATTCCTTGAAAAATAAAATAAAATTAACCATATGTCTGGATTAAATTAATATTAACTGCATTGTTATAACATATTATGAAATTTGTATGACTTGTCCAATATCTATGTACTTTTATGTATGTAAAGTAGATTGAATGAATGCAATAAAACAAAGAGACACATCAATGTTGTAATCTGGATTTGAGCCCCAAACTTTGTGGTTCTAAAGTAATGCCTTACAAACCTCTGCCACATAGTTGTTGCATGTAAGCAGCCAGTACACCTTTTTTGTGGACTTTTTCTACAGATGGAGTGCTGCAAATGTGACTGGCAGGTATATAAGCAGCGTGTCAGCGAGAGGGGGGAATATCTGTTGGAGACTGGCCAATGGAGCGACTGCAAGTTTGCTGTCGGCACTGAACCTCATCAGAAGGTGGGAAGGGTCATTCCATTACAAATTAACCAAAGATAGTATAAGTTTAAAATTCACCATCATGGATTGTAACCAAATTCAGAATTTGGGGAAAGTACGTAAAGAAATTGATTCATAATTTTTTCCCAAGTTTTTTTATTTAATGTGTTATAAATATCCAAATTTGACAAAAATTGACTAGCAGTATAATTTTGAATTGCATATACACAGTCAAGTCACATTATTATGACCACCTGCTAGATTTATCATCTGCAATGCATAGTCCATGATGTGTGGCCTGTGACATGGACTGGTGAAGCAGGTGTATAATGCGACTGACTGGCAGGCTGTACACAGTGTGCTTCCTGCTGTTAAGGGTAAGGGAAGTGATTTAACCGAGTTGCAAAAGGGAATGATCATTGACTTTCGGGCCTAGATGGGCAGCATTTTGGAAACAGCGATGTTTGTGAACTTTTCATGTGCCTCTGTGATAAAGATGTGTCATGAGGAAACGAATGGCACCATTGGGAATAACTGCCATGGAAACTGCGGAGCTCCATGCGCCATTAATTTCCAAGGTGAACGTCGACTACGACTGTGCATGAAGGCCAACCGACAGGCTACAGTGGAACAGTGTACCATCCAAATGAACCAAGGGGCATCCAGACACGTGTCTACTGCAACAGTTCAACAAGCCCTTCTGCGATTGGGGCTTCGGAGTAGATGGAGGGTGACTGCACCTGTGCTAACACAGGTGCATCAGTGAAAACGACTGGAATTTTCTCAACAGTATGGCAACTGGACTGCTGCTGATTGGCGAAGGTTAGCCTTCTCCGACGAGTCACGTTTTCAGCTTCATAGAACAGATGGACGTCAGCGTGCCCGGTGATAAAGTCAGCGAACCGACACCCTGCATCTATTGCTGGATGAACACAAGGCGGTAGGGGCAGTGTTATGATCTGGGGAAGGTTCTCATGGTATTCTCTGGGTCCCATAATCTGTGTAAGGCACTCTTGATCAATTTGGTTATGAATCCATCCTTGGCGATCACATCCACCCATGTACGATAACTGTCTTTCTTCGGGAGGATGGGATCTTCCAGCACGATAATATGCCTTGCCATGCTCTAGAAGTAGCCACATGTGGCTTGAAGAGCACAATTAAGACTTCAAAGATATTCCCTGGCCCCCAAACAGCCCCAATCTCAATCCAATTGAACATCTGTGGGACTGCCTTGATAATTGTGTTTGCCATCTGTCTCTTCCGCCATGCCCTCTTCAACAGTTGTGGGGCGCACTGCAGACAGCATGGCTCCAGATACCAGTGGAGACCTATCAGTACCTGACTGAGTCCCTGCCAGCTCGTCCAGCTGCTATCCGTGCTTCGAAGAGCAGTTACTCTGAATACTAGCAGGTTGTCATAATAATGTGATTCGACAGTGTATATTTGTTCCTTATTAAGATAGAGAGTTATATCAGGCACAGAGAAAAGTTTTTGCTTGTCTAGCTATATACAACTTACGTCATTTTTCTCATAGAAACTTTGTTGATTTGAGAGGCTTGATGTTTTAATTGCTAGGATATTTTTTTGGATAATTTTTCATTTTTATGAATTTTCTTGAAACTGTGGAAAAAATTTCAAGAATTATGTTTTTAGGCTTGTTTTAATTTGCTGATATAGTTCTGAATAAGTGCATTTGTGTATTTGATTGATATCTTAAAATACAGTAAAACTATAATGGGCAGGGCTAGGAAGATGAGGAATATTAAGAGGGGAAAACATCAACCATGTAAAAAATTACCAAACAAACGTTAAATGAGCCCAAAATCACGCAAATACATATTAAGAAAGTCACTGAATAGCTTCAAAGTAGTGATTACTGTCAAATTAGTGCATGTAATCACTTTTACAGACAGAATTATTTGCTTTAAGCATTATTTTGATGTTATTTTTTAATGTGTTTTACCAACAATTTTATCGATCTTTATAGTTTTACCTACTATGGTATTATTTGTGGTGTCTAAATCAGATATACAAATGTGCCTATATAGAATTAAACTAGCAATGTCTGCAAAGCCTAAAAGGTTTTAAAACTTTTGTGACAATTTTTTTAGGAAAGACATAAAGTGAACAATTACAGATATTTGTACACTTTGCAATTCATTGTTATTTTGTACACTTCAATTTGTGCATGTAATAGTCATATGAATATAATTACATTTGTTTGCACATTATTTCAGGTGTTTGAAGCTCACAAGTTGTTCCTTGCTATGTCAAGTCCTGTTTTTGAAGCAATGTTTTATGGAGGAATGGCAGAAAAGAATGAACCTATACCGATTCTTGATGTCCAGCCAGAAGCATTCAAAGCGCTTCTTGAGTAAGAAATTACTGCTTTGCTGCTGTCTTTCCATCACTAGTATGTTTTTGTGGATCTAACAGCATTAATCTTCTATAGTTTACTCAGTAAAACCTCTATTAAATTGACCTTTTTATAACATAAACCTCTCTTTAACAAAATTTGTGTTTTGCCTGGTCATATTGTATTTGATATACTACGGCAGGTCCATTCAGTTAGTTTTCCCATTGGGCCACGTACAAATATTTACAATGCTTGATGAGCTACACTCATTTATTAAAAAGTCATGGGGTCACATATTCACAGTAATTTCATGTCATGCAAATGTAATAAATTAAATAATATATAATTTTATTAGAAGTTTTATGCTAGTGATAGTTACAGGGGTGTGACATTGGATAGGACCTACAAGTTCTTATTAAGCTTTGACGATTACATGCCAACATTGAAGATACGTACAAACTTGAATAATTTGTAAAGTAAATTGAATTTTTGCACAAAGTATCACATGTATATGATTCCAGTCATATTTTTTTTAATTCCCACAAATATTTTTCAGTGAAGAAGTAATACTGTAAGCTATTTTTTGTTTATGAAGCTTGGTGCAGTAGTAAATCCGTTTTTGTAGCACTCTTGTTATTTGAAATAGTTTGTCCGTTGGGTAGGTTTCGTATATTTGAATCCCGTACCTTTGTAATTCTTTCAAAGACATTAAAAAAAGTTTGCTGTACAACAAATACACATGTTTATGTGTTTTACATGTATCCACACTTGTACAAAAATAACATGTGTGATAACATTTTGAGTGCTTAGTTGCCAAACTTTTAACCTTAAATCAGTTGTGGAAATCCTAAACGTCCCCAGGAAATACTATTAGAAACTTGTGAATTCTGAAATTTTTTACTTTAATATTTTTCACATATACATTTCACAAGTTTATTGAAGTCACAATGAATTTGTCATTTACCAATGTTGAACAATCTTGCATAATCATGTAGCCATCAATGCCACCCAGCAGGAAGACAAAATTTATTACGAAAAGAATTAGTTACGTAATGCATTAATATATTTTCCTGCAAATAATTTTCTTTGAGTTATAAAATGTTTAATAATAGTTTGGTGAATAATTACTTAATATACTTTGCGCTGCATAGTTGGCAGCAAATAATCGTTTACAGCCCCAAATCTAGCCAGAAAATAAGAATCAAGGCCTAACATGTGAGTGCCAACTCTTTCTCCTTCCATGCTTCTTGGATAGTTACAGTTGACAAGTAAAGCAGTTGTATTCAAAATAATACAATTAAGAAAACTTGCTGATAAAATATTTTATCTCCATGAACTAGTCTTAAGTCTGGGAAGGTTGAAGAGGGGGGGGGGGGGGGGTGTGGAAATTCATGTGGCCTATGAACTGCTAATTGAATAGCCCTAACACAGGGCACTATCTATTCTTTACAAGAAACTATTTTTTCCTCCATCATCAACAAAACCCCTTTACAACAAACACACTGGAAAGCATCAATACATTTTGATTGCCCCTTCTATATCCCCATTTTTATAAAAATGTATTAAATTGTAGCTGCCAAGTATCTCCCTTTAGGATAGGAGACTCCCAATTTTTTGTTAATTCTCCCGCCTTCTTATTTAGTAACCTTTTCTTCCGCTTTTCTGATATTCCGCTTTCGGTTTGTCAAAAACAAATAACATCCCGTTTACAAAATTCGTAACTGTGTTCGTGACGTAGGTATGTAACCAAAATTGTAAACATATGCAAATTAGTTCCATTACGTTATCAAAGAGTACTGCAATCACAAACGCCAAACCACCCAATGTAAACAAATGTTGGTGTTGTGGTTGCCAAATATATGGGAATTCTCATATAGGTACTTGTATTTAAGGTCTGCGTACAATGTAACACTGCATCTCATGTGCTTCTTTACAAGATGTTGGGAAACTTATAATAAGGCATGATTAAAAATAGACACTATGTCCATAATTTTGATGCGTAACGGCCCGTCGACAAGGAGAACAGTACAGCAAGTGGGATAGTTTTTGGCTGATACTAAATTAGGTGTACCCTATTCTGGATAGGTGTTCTCCGGTTGGAATTAGTACTTGCATGGAACTGAGGCATGCCCAGTGTAAAGGACTGGCCGGTTAGCTTTACGGCAGGGCACAAAGTTGGGTTCTGGCAACATAACCTTTTGCTTCAGGCTTGGTGCTGTGGGCGGTATACCTGGGCGACGTGCATTGCTGCACTATGTCCTGTCTGTGGCGGAACAATTGTACGTGTGGGTACAGCAGGTACTGGTGGATGCTGAATACGTGTGTAGAGTCTTGTCGGTGGGGATAGAGCAACTGGTGTAAGATAAGTGATAGGATCTGTTGGTGGTTGGTCTGGCTGGCTGAGGTACTCGGCGAGCCATGGGTGTACCTCCTCACTCAGATGAGTAGGGTTCTGGAACAGGTTATTCAGTATCTCTGGTTCAACAGGGACAAGAAGGTGGTGCAGTACCTGGGCCTGTTCCTTGGGTGCAAGCTGTCTGATGTAGGCGACTAGGGCAGAGGTCAGCTCTTGCAAATGCCCGGAGGCAATTAGCACCTGCTTTACATTCTCTCTTAGTCCACTACGTCTGGAAAAAGGGCTCTGGAGTACACAGCACACACTCACATCTGTAAGGCCAAATGCAGGGGTACTTTATTTGTGTCAAAGCACGTGAATGTCTGCTGACTGAGCAGTCACTCTATTTCAGTGTTTGATCTCTAAACGATGTGAACAATGAAAATCAAGTGTCATTGTCTGCAGTCCCTACACGTGGGTGTATGCTCCAGCTGAGTCTTTCCAATCCAGGGAATGCACCTTCCGGCACTGAAAGTGCAGTGGAAAGGTAAAGCACTAAACTGACAAGCTGGTCTGAAGGCAGTGTACCTGTGCATGGGCTTTACCGTTCTGCCTACCAGAGTTTGCAGAAAGGTTGGCCGTTACTAGTACTTTTGGACTTGCAAAGGGTGTCTTGGCTAGATTTGAGTATAGTTCCTGGGATCACGTGCATTTCTCTCGAGGGTGAGGACAACTGGGATAGGTGCTATGTCTACAGGAATGTGGTACTCAGAGATTGGTTCAGACACAATGTTTATTCCATGTGATTGGAAGTAAACATGTGGTGATGCACTACCTCTTATGTTTATCATGAACTTAAGGGAAACTAAGCCTACGCAATCCAGGTAGAGGAGACCTGGGCGTAAGCTACAAGGGGTGGTTTAGTCAAGCGCTGTCATAACAACTAGAAACTTGACTAAACTCCCAAACCATTATTGCCCAGCAGGGGCCGCAGTGTTTGGAGTGTAGACGACTTGGCATAAGTTTTCTTTCACCATGCTTGGATCTAAGCAGGGCGAGATAGTATCAATCTCGGTGAGGAGACCAAGGATGAGAATTCCCTTTGGCACTGAAAGTGCGGTGAAGAGGGAAAAGTAGAGTTAGTATTATAGCTGACTGGTGATTTCCGGCAGCTAGTGCGGTGGAAGACTGAAGACTGGTCCCGAGTCGAATCCTGACTCCATATTTATACTCTGCCAGGCGGCTGCCTCGGCATTCATTGCTTGGCGTCTCTTAGGCGATGGGTTGCTGCTGAGCGGGCGTTGGCGAAAGCATATCTTCTCTGGCGTGACGTCACCAGCTGGCTGGGAGAAAGCGAGACAAATGACCAAACATACTAGTGGTGCCATCTAGAGGTGGTTAGGAGTACTCAATGTCTTTAGGTGCATAGCTTCGGTGGGCCGGTTAACAGTACAAGTTACTGGCTGGAACATTAATTCTTGCCATAGTAGACAGTATAAGCTCTAGCGTCTCGTGATTAACGGTAATGCAAACTCCGTGGATCTCAGGTGTAAGGTGTGCTATGCTGATGAGCTGAAGTTGTCTAATTATCATTGTTGAATTGCGTTATGCATCAAGTTAACGCTTCTTGCTTGACTGCATAAGTCATTCCACCCCTCCCCTTGAGACGCCTTCAAACCCCGCAAAGGGGGTGTCCGGTATTTCAAGTTTGCCTCACTCGCAAAACACAAATTTTAACATACCTACCAACTCCACAGCGGAAGAAAAGCGCACTCATCTTAAAAACCCACTAACCATACCACAATGCCAATACTAACACTATTACACACACACATGCACAAGCACGCGCGCGTGCGTTCCTTGTTTTGTTATGAAAATTCAAAGTGCCCGCGGCACCGAGAATAAGGACACTTAATATTCCGGCATGAACACCATCACAAATAGACACTAAAATAATATTGGAATTCATAAGAAAATTTTAGAAATGTAAAACAATATTTAATTTGTGCCATTTTATTTCTAATATAAAATATTTCACTCTGCATGCATAGCACTTCCGTTTATGTGAACCCCATAAGCGGCCATGGTAGGTCCGTGCGACGCTTGTATTTGGACAGTCTGTCGAGGAGAGCTGGTGAGGTAAGACCCTGTCACGTATGCACTACAACTTTTGTTCACTGATTTAGGTTTCCATAGTCAATTTAGTTTACCGGTTAATCTTTGCTTGCATACGTTTTTGACAGACATTTTCCCCAGCATTATGCTTCCGCTTTATTAATTCTTACGCCCTTGTGGCATTTTTAACGTGATCGAGGAGGAGAAAGATGTCGGAGAGGTCACACGACTTGCACATTTTGAATCAGGTGCCATCTGCCTATGTTTATGGCATTTCATTGTAACTTCTGCATAATTGCTACATGCAATTTTAAGAGCTTTATTTTAATATATGTATTTGAGGGTAATTTTTGTGTTTGAATATTTTACGGCAACATCATCACGTATAACCACGTGGCCGACCGAAGCCAAGTCTTTGTATACGCCATAATTGTGTTTTAAGAGCTTATTTATAAGATTGTATGTGCAATAATTTATTTTAAGGTTCTATGTCAGTTTTATTCAGGGTTCAATGTATTTTTCACGTAAATTGATGCTTTTTGTACTTGGCCATGTGGTCACAGTAATGTTTGATTTCACCGCCATCAGGCATGTAACAAGCCTGTAATGGCGCTAATCATAAAGAGAATCTCTTGCTGAACAGGAATAATATTTGATCTGAATTTAGTTTGCCGTTTCCACGCAGAAATATTGCAATTTCACCTGCACCACATGGTCCGCTACGAACTTCATCCAGCGGCATCTGCGCCACCTAGGCTTGTTTTCACCCATGTGTGTGTTTATTGTGAATATTCATCTCGTGTCCCATCTTATTTCATGTATCATTCAAGGATCTATATAATTTTGTAATTATTGTAAGGTGCAATTATTTCCATCCTAGCCGGCTCTGTGTTTAGGCCATCACCACACTACCCACATGCTGGAGGGCGAGCACCGATGAGTTTTCATTAGTGATGCAGAGTAATCACATGTGTTAATGTGTATTAAGGGTTTTCATTTGTAATTCACCGTGTCCTGTCTTCAGGGAAAAACCGTCAATCCACCCTAGCGGCTGTCGGCCCTCTTTCCTTGTGAAGGCTGTGCTTTCACACACCTCGGTGAGATCATCCATTTAGACATGCGCTAGATTAATTACGGGCTGGGAACACCCGAGCGGAATTGGCTAGTCATGACCGAGATAATCATTTCATTGGCACATTGATGTGTATGAATGATATCAAAAAACAAGTCTACAGTGAATTCAATTCTTTTATTCAGTAGTGACAGTATCCTAGCCACATATGTTTTATACAATGTTTATTTTCAGTGATGTTTATTAAAAGTTTAGTATTGTCAACATGTTTTGTAAGTATGCACGGGTGAGACAGACACACAGAACCCACAACATCCCTGAGAACCCTGAGTCTCAATAGTGCGGTGATTGGGAAGCACCGCTGGCACCCAAATTACCAGTAAGTATTTGTTTCGTCATTCGTCTCGTGTCTCACCCGACAGCGTCAGTTTAAACAGCTATACCGTATTTAGCTGAAAGGAAGACAGGGTTTTTTTTGACAGAAATCTACAATTCGGGAATAGAAAATCTAGGCGATTTTTACAATGGCTTTTCATGCATAAATAGAGTGTGTCATATGATTGTACCTATTTTTGTGGTGCTGGGATTGTACCTGTCAACTTTGACAAGGGTCTCCTTATCTGATGTCCCCCCTGGCACTGTAAAGAGGACTCACCTTGCTGGGAAGCAAAATGGCTCATCATGAAAGGTATATAACACCCACAAAAGTTTTACTGTGTAAGAAAAATGCTGCTACCATACAACCAGGTTATACACATGTATTTCATTGTGATTAACTTTTCTTTAAAAGTAAATCAAATATATCATATTATTCATATAATAGCATTTCTCCTTGAAGGATTTGTCATAAATTCATACAAAAATACTTCAACCAAAATAATTTTTTCAGCACTTCACAGGGGTATTCTTGAATTCAGGTTTAATTATTTTTTCCTCAAAAATAATTTTTTAGGAAGGGATCGTCTTAGATTCAATGTCAGGTAAATACTGTATTTCCTTATACAACTACAGCCAACCAAAAGTGTCCACACGCTTTTCCTTTCTAACTTTATGTGATGTAAAGAGAGTTTGTACTCACAACGCGTACCCATAACTGTCTAAAAAGTTTGAGACCACAAACCACATATGATTGTACAGATTTTTAAATGATAGTCACTGCCTTGTTCAGTTCTGATGAGGTCCTTAATCTGGTAAGCCTTACACAATCATAATCCAGGAAACAATGTACCATGATGTTTACAATATCATACCTCAGCAGCAGCCCCTTTACAGGCCTGTGGAAAATGACAGCAAATCAAACGCTCATGAAGAAAACTGCAATGGCGACCTCAGTTTGCCCCCTGCACCGCGATGACGCGTAGAATGGGCCCAGCTCGCATCCACTGCGACTCTGCTCAGCTGATCCGGCCCACGCCAGCAGTTAACAATTTCTACAAGGTAGTCAGACCACTAGGCAGAACACTTAATCTTCTTTCGTGATTTACTAAATAAGTCAATCACGCTAACCTCTTTGCCAGTTATATAGTGTAAGGTACATAATTCCAACGTGTCACGCTCGTGCTCATGTGTGACACAGACGGGAATCAAACTAACTACACGACAGAATAAAAGTTTCATCCAGTATAGTATTCCACTGGGCTCAACCATACAGTCACGCTTGTGTGTGTAACTTTGTAACATACACGACACAATGAGTGGAACTGTTCCACCACAAAATACACTTGAATTTATAACAGACAAATACTGTGCAAAAACATGTCCCGTAATTATGTATAATTTGCTGTTCCTCTGTTCTAGCAACAATTATGTTTTGTTCCCGCCTCCTCATGTGTCCACACACTGTGATAGCCAGGCCCAGCTGGCAGCTCGTTGTCACTCGATCACCTGACAAGATGTTGTTTACACTTGCAGCTCACTGGGAAAATGCCATCCACTTTGCATAAATGTTAGGTTCATTTTCCTCTCGCAACGGTCCACACTCCGTGACAAGTCTGGAGTGCACGATAATAAGACTTTGGGGGCCGGCCGCTCCAACTCACTTCCGCATATTCCCCAGCTGACCACGTCACCGCACACTCATGGCCTCTCATCTGTGCTCACCAGCAGTTTCTCACAAACTTGTTATTTGCCTGATTGGTGCACATACACCAGTGCCGAGCAGGTGACGTCATAGGCCTCGTCAGTAACGCGACACGGCGGTCGTTCCTTACAATAACTTTATAATTTTGTACGCCAATATACAAACAGTTTAATATATACAACTACATATTATTATTTCCAATATCAAGATACAAATAATACTTATACCACGCTGAACTAGATATAAGGGTTACTGGGCAGTGTTACCAACCGTCCTAAAAACACACTAAAATACTAAAAGTTACAGTCGCTATAACCTTATCGTCACACTCTACAACACAAAATTACATAAACCACAAATGGAATTAGAGGATATTTCATAATTTGTGTTTAAAAATACATTAGTGTACAATGTTTTGAATGTGTAGTACAAGAATTTTTTAGCCTCGGTGCGAGGCTTAAACACAAATATAATGGCAACTGTGAACCCTGCTCATGTGATGTTCTTTATTTACTCTATGGTGCACAGTGTGCTGCAGTTTTGCACACTCGTCAAAAAAATTTCTTTTTAACTGTCTACAGATGGTTCAAATGATAGTGACTCAAAATTATACCCTTCGTTTGTTACGTTTTTGATAATGTGACTTCGAAGGTTGAGAGTGGAGAGTTTTATGTATCTGTACCTACCATGTTAGGAGATGCTTCTGGTGCAAATATTGCAGCAGTGGATGCTACTGGTGCAAATATTGTGGCAATGATCTTGAATTCTTTAAAATCTCTTGACATTCCACTGGTCTTTTGTGCAGATAACGCACCTGTTATTTTGGATGCAGAAAATGGTGTAGCTGCACACTTGAAGAGGTATGTTCAAAATCAGCTGCTTATTGGCTATTACTGCTTGGAAAAAAATGCCAAGAAGAAAGAGAAATTGAAAACTACTCCATGACAAAGAGGTTAAAACAGTTTTGAAACTTGTCTGTACATGTTGGCTATCATTGGGAAAATGTTTGGCTAGAGTGCTAGAATAGTGGGACCCTGTAATACATTTTTTCGACATGGAATAAAATCATTACATTTGACACCTACTAGATCCCAAATTTGTCCATACAGTCATGTTCAGATAATGTTTCTTTTTCAAGCAGAAAATCTGTCAGTCAGACTTGAGTTAATCAAAGTTGAGTTGAGTTGAGAGATTTGGGTGGCTCTTAACAAGGAAGTCTTGAGTGCCGATGATAGTGAAATGAGGTGAGAATGGAGCAGTGCCGGGAATGCAAGGGCAGGGGAAATGGGTGATGCCTTCCAGCACAATTCCCACTTGCGAAAATGTGGGAGTGAACCAGCCGGGGATTGAAACTGGTTCACATTGGTGGGGGACGAGCAGTCTAACTGCTCAGCCAACGTGGCCCCATTTAGTAAAACAAAGTTGTGGTATGAAATGAAGCAAAGATTCTTTTGGACCTGTTTGCAAAATTCAGAAGATCACCAGTAAACAAGATAGTTCTTCATCCAGTTTGCGCAGAGAGGAAAGATTGTTCATGTTTTTAACCATTAAATTGAATAAAGATTTTTGCTAATTTTCGCAGAATGTTTTGCCTATGTCTGAAAAGGCAAACATTGTACTGCAGTCACAAACATCACAATTACATATATTAAGATCTACCCTTCTGGAATCGTTCAAGGGTATTTTGGTAAGATTTGTAAAACCAAGAACTGTGATCAGCTGCTGGAAATAGAATTCCATAATCAAACAAACCAAAAGGAAAATTATACCATAATTGGACAGTCTGTTCTGTAAAAAGTTATTTTTGGTAAAATATGTGATTATATTATGCATAAATACCCCTTAAAAATTAAGTTTCCCTGAATACCAAAGTGGTACAAATACACAAAGTGAGTGAATCACCATTTTCAATTTTAAAGTTTTTTTGTTGAGAACCTTCTTTTCAGTTGAATGTGAAAGGTGTTCAGGAATTTGACTGTGCATTATATCATTTACAGTCAGAATTTTGTGAATTACAGTGTGACTGTTTTGAAGATATTTTCAGAATAAAGACAGTGTTGATGTCCAGTGGAGCTTAGTGGGCAAGAGTAAAAGTGCAAATTAAAACTTTAAGTATCAGAAAAAGTATGGTAAGTTATGCTCTGTGTTTTGACAATCCGTTATGGTAATGCCGAATGTGAAAGGATTTTTAGCCAGGTAAAGAAAGCCAGGACACAAGTCAGGTTGTCTGTTTCTGACAAGGCATTGGAAAAAATAATGATGGCAAAATGTAGCCAGCATCAGCAAAAAATTTGATTAATCATTTTTGAAGAAAGCAAAATCTGCTGCTAAGGTAAGCCAAAAGAAAAGTTAATTACCACGAGTACCATGTGCTGCTTAGTGAAGAGTTAATGTACATTTGGTTAACAAATTATGTGTAGTTAGTCATGTTGTCTCCCATAGCAAATTTTGATACACGTAAGTGTTAAAGAAAAATAATATATACACACACTCATGCGCATGCGTGCATGCGCACACATACACACACACATATATATATTTTAGAAAACAAAATAGAAAACATACAAGATCCATCATGTTTTTTGAAGTGCCATGGAATCTGTTACGAATGTCTCACTGCCAAGGCACTAAGTCTAAAGGCATGTGCTTAAAATAATTTTTTTTTTTTTTTTAAATATGAATATTTTGTCAAATATCATGTATAAAAGAAAAGATGCAATTGTGTTACAAAAGCAACTAGATTCAGAATTTCCTGCATAAGAGAGAAGTAGCACATTGTAATGACCTCTCTATAACAGACACACAAAAATTCAATCCCTTCAGTTTTGCCTTAACAGAGCTTTTACTGTATATACTTAAATATGTACTGCACATCCCTATACTACTTTAATCATGGTGAATAGCGATAAAACCAAAATAAACACAGAGATGAACGTTAATACCCAGCATAACACCGAACTTAAAGTTAGGGTATGGAATAAAACAAAACTAAATTAGCAAAAAGACTCTATTTTATTAGTAAAACTTTTAAGTGCATATTTTGCGTAAAAGATTTATTTTAAATATTTTTGTAACACACAGACAAAAGGGAATACACACAATATCAAAATAATTAAAGTTTGTACTAAAAACAAGTGTAATGTCTAAAATGTAATTGTATGTATTTGTTATTTTATATTAAATAAAATGCTTACCCTTGAATGTATAGTTATTTAAATTCTATGTACTACAAATTTTATGTCAATACTGTATGTTAGAATATACATTTTTGTTAACTATATAGTGTGTTTACAAAAATAAAAACAGTATAATTGAAGTCATAAATTTTTAAAACAAAAAAAAAAGCCAAAAATAAAACATAACATCTTGTTCCCAAATTCATACTATGAAAATAAATGTTTAGAAGTTTTGATTTGATAAGATTGTAGTGGTGTGTGTCTAGCAATGTAAATTTACAGGGGGCATTGCATGGTGTCTGTGTGCAGGTACATCTACACAGACGTAATAAACCTGCAGTCATTCGACCAGGCGTGTGAGCTCTGCTATGTTGCCAAGAAATACATGCTCCCCCACCTGGTGAAGGAGTGCACCAAGTAAAATCTGGCGTGACCTGCATGCCAAAAATGCCTGCCGTGCCTACCAGTTCGCCAAGTTGTTTGAGGAGCCCTCACTCATGGACAAGTGCATTGAAGTAGGCTTGCTTGCTGTATTGGCCAAAAATAACTGCAATGAAGTTACCTTCTGTTACTGCTGACGAGCACCAAAATTACTGTTGTTTTATCATTGTTTATTAGTAGTAAGGGAACAATTATCTGTAACATGTTAACTACAGTGAAACCCTGTTAAAAAGTTTCCCGCTAAATAAGTTATTATATTTTACACATTATCCATGTAAACATGTATAAAATAACCCTTTTAATAAGGTTTCCTGGTTAATAAGCATGATTTGTTTCAATCCCTTCAGCAATGTCTTAACAGGATTTTACTGTATTTATACATTGGAACATCACTATAATAAGTATGGGCAATAATGATGCAGTTGCTATAGTGATACTTTTTTTGTGGACTGTCATCTATATGTACAGTAGAACCTCTCTATATTGACCCCAGTTATTGCACCCATATTTCTATAGCAACATGTTTTTGAGGAACCGTGAAAAATATGGTTGAAAAGAGTTGAAAATTTGAGGGAAATCTGCCAAAAAAATAATTTGTTGCTACATGTTGCATTTCTCTTGGTTAGACTGTACTGGATGTAGTCCATATATTAAAGATGAAAGTAGATACCATAATTCTAATTTTGTAACTTTTTGGCAGGGTTTTGTGAACAATTTTTGTGAACCCGTGCATTTTATCCAGACTAGTGATTTCGTTAAATTGAGTTGAAAGAGAACCTGCTTGTTGTAATATATGTAGACTCTTTATGGTAAAGTGAGCCCATTTAAAGCCCTTTGTTGCTTTCTCTTTCTTTGGTTTGTGCATTCTTCCTCTTGACGCGTGATGTTCTATTGATTAAGGAGTCACGTCATGGCCCTAGTGTTTCGGTGGGTGTGAGGACAGACATACCGTGGTGAGTTTTAACTCTTAATTACAGCGCGGAACAGGAGCCCGACCAATGCAGACAACTGGTCGAGTGGCTTTTCGGCTGGTCACAAAGTCAGGGACGGTAAGCACAATCTTATGTCTAGGAGTAACCACTTATTCTTGTATACCTGGGTGACTGGTGGGCTGTGGCAGCTCCTGAACCTGCTGTGGCGCTGGTAGAGTTGCACTCTGGCTAGCACCGGGACCTGGTGCGCAGGTAAGTAGGTCAATATCAGCGCTGGTGGTCTCAGTGAGTTGGTTTTCTTGGATCTGGGGATTGCCAATGTCATATGGGACTTCCTCACCATTGAGGAAGGCCTGGATGATGGGATGGATCTCTTCATCGATCTTGGTGTCTCGAACAAAGCTGGTATGGGGGCTGGAGTGAATGGTCTCTCTCTAGATGCCGGAGTACCTGAGTTCTTTCTTGGGGACTAGGTTGTCAAGAACAGTTAGGTTGAGGCTAAGCTCTTGTAGGTATTGAGAGATAGTACCACTCTTTTTAACCCTCTTATGAATACCACTTCTACAGGAGTAAGGCATGAGGAATAGACTCTCTAATACCAGTCCCATGGAGGTGGAGCAGGTGATATTCGTCCCTATCTAGGTTTACTTCCACGCACCGTAATTGCCGGACCAAGGCTGCCTCCTATCCCAGCATCCGGCACCAGAGGCGTGGTGGATACTGAGCGTCAGGTTTCACACTGGCTAATCACTATGGTACGTAGGCCTCCAGACCCAGGAAAATACTCCCTCCGGCACCAGAAACGTGGTGGATGGAGTACAATCCAGACTGATTGTCCAGCCCCAAGAGGATGAGTCCCTAGTTTCAGAGTTCTACCGTTCTATACACCGGGGTGCATAGAAAGGGCTATGCTTAGTTTGGCAAACTGTTTAGAAAATATTTCTGGTCTCCTTCTGTCCCTCGACAGACCTGATGCATGCTGGGTAAGGTTCTAATACTATGGGAATAAAGTGGGATAAAACGTGTTTATTTTTGTACAGAAATAAACATGGTGGTTTGTACTACCTCCTATCAACAAGAGTTCAATGGAAGATGGCTACGTTTGGACAGGTGAAGGTGATCTGTTTCTAATCTAACGGGGTAGGTAGGCAAAATGGCTATTAAAATAACTCGACTTTAACTAACGCTATGTGTATGTCCTGAAGTCACCGAAAGGTGTTTTAAGTGTTCAATGACTCATATGTAGAGAACTTCTGGAGGATGACTGCGAGGTGCAGAGACGTCTTCGAAGGCATGGATAGGAATCTCAAGACCTGTGCTTCAGCACCAAGAGTGCTGTGAAGACCAGGCGGGAGCTGATGGTTACTTCAGAGGAACAGGACAGACTGCGTTCTAAGAGCCGTGCCCCACTATTTATACTTCTGGCTCGCTCTTGGCCATATGGAGGGAGATAGCGACTTTAGATCCTCTGGGTGTGTGACATCACCGGGGATAGAACGGCAGAGCCACCACCACTAGAAACTCATCCAACCAGGGAGAGACAGTACTCTTGAGTTGTATCCCTACCGGAGCACCTAAATGCTGGCGGAGGTATTTGCTCTAGGGTTACGTCCTGGCCCAGGTTGGGACCACACCCAGTAGTGGCAGGAAGGCGAGGTGACCCGTATGGCTCAACGCTTCTAGTTTACCCGCTAGTGGTGGGGAGCTTTCTGGAGCACCGAGCTTGTGCCGGCAGCCACTGCTGGAAGTACACTGAAGTAGGGATCTGTCTCGTGTCTGTGGTGCACAGCATCTAGCGTTCAGTGATAATACAATCGCAATGCCTTTTCGAGAAAGGCATGGCTCGAGGACCAAGGAGCAAAGGACAGCTTATGTCGCCGCCAAGCGACAGTGTTGTACTAGCCCCTCCTACTTTGAGCAGGCAAGCTGAACGGGACAGTGCCACCTTAACCCATTTGTTAGAGAGGCCTACCTCTCCTGTGTGTACCTATATTTATTTCCTGCCGCGTGTACGTATTCCTAGGGAATACCATCCCATTGTACAAGGCTTAATACAGTGTACAGAGGTGAGGTATGGGTTACCTAACCCCAGGTTTTGGAGCCCGGAGTCAGCCACCTGGAATTGACGGTACCGTGTTGGCCAGCACAGTATCAACGTCCTGCAGTCAGCTACCTGCACCTCCAGTTCCAGCCAGCCGATACAAGCAGCTCATCTGTGGCAGAAGACACATTGAGTAAGCCAGGTATCCCCGACACCTTCCGCCAGTCGATTACCTCAGTAATCAATCCCACAGTGCGAAATAACGCAATTAAGTTAGTTTCACGTAAACCAACCACCCTACCAACAGTGTAGAACTGTGTTCCTAGTCGCCAACCGACGTGTCCAGTCAGCGTAGCAGGCACTAAGCATAAATTAAACCAGTAAACCTGTACCACTGTGTGTTTGGTCTCATTGCAAATCAAAGCCATGGTGATTGTGCCAGCTGCCACTTAACCCAGCACGCGTCACCTTTTTCTCAGGTTCTCTCGAATGCGTCAACTTTTAACATTATACAACCCTACAAACTAACATATTTGAACTCTTTTATGTATGATTATACATGTTGACATATAAAAACAATTCTGAGAAACTAATACTTATTGGCTACCTATTATTGAAAAATTTTCTGAATTATTTTGTACTTACTAAACAAGTTAACACATAAAAAAATATATATATTATGAAATTATGCATGGGTTCAGCTTAATAATTCTTATGTGACTAAATCCTTACACCTAACGTAATATTCTCCATTGTGACCATAACTCAAGATACACTGTACAGACGTGACATTTTGCTTTAGCTGGTTAAGTCAAAGAGACAAATAGAGAATTACCCTAACTTTATAAACAATAATTATGTACAAAACTCTACCCTATTCTAATGATGGTGCAATGTCAGAGACTTTAGTAGTGGTACTTGTCTCGATGAAGCTTCTGGCAGTGAAAGCAAGGAGCAAAGTTAAAACAAGGAAAGTACTAAAATTCTAACTTATTCAATACAAGTAAATGCAAATACAAACACTATCTATTTGCACTGAAGGTGTTTACTTGTGTGTAAAAGTGAGTTTAATCCATTTACAATATTTTGGCATGTATAGGCTTCACCAGAAGTTTTTGAGGAAAAATTAAGGATAATTAATATTTCAAGTATAGACTGCACTGATTTTTGTGTTCTTGTAAATATTGTGAAGTCACGATGCCGTAAAACATAAATTCCAACTTAACTTCTTCCCTATAAAACAATTGTGACAGAAAATTTGTGTTATGTTGCAGTGTTTACGAATATACATCACGCAATTACTATTCCACATGTGGTAACGTGACTTGAGAAAGCAAAACCACGGCAACGTGTTACACAAAATGGCATGTTATCAATGTGCACTTGTAGAGCTGCAGCCGGCATGCAAACTACGTAAGATATCTTTCTCTTGTACAGCAGAGAAAAATTATTTTTCCATGTACAACATTTATGGCCGAGCTCCAACATGTTTACATTTTACACATGCAGGGTGGCAGTTATTTTGTTTATGAACGCAAGTAAACAAATAACTGGAAAAGTTTTATTTTCTTCCCATTAAATTCCTTCCCTTTCCTTCCCTTCCCTTCCTTGTTATAAGAGTTAAAACAATAAAATGTACTGTATGTTGACAAATTTCTAAACATGTTTTGAGAAGAAAATTTCAAAAGGAATTTTTTTTGCCAATATCTTGATAATAAGCCACACCCCACTTTTTGTAGAAATTTTTTTTTGTGAAAATGTGTGGCCTAAACATGTCAAAATATGGTATTTTACTGTGTCACCCACGTTGACATGTGAAAGAAATAAATTAAGTCTGCCAGTCCCAACAAGTGTGCCATTGTGTTTCCAGTCCACATTGAGATCATAATTTGTGTTCAGCAATTTAGGTCCTCAAAGTGTTTGGAAGGTATGTACTACCTTTTGTTACTCTATTTATACAGGCCTATCTCTAAAGTTATTTGTTTTATATATATATATATGCTAAATTTTTTACAAATATACCTATTCCTATATGCCACAGAGAACAAGACACTCTTAATTACTGATTGCCTAATGGTCACTAATTATAATTAATTCTTCAATTCAATTTTTTTCATTCATTATATTTTATTTAGTCAAGACACAACAGTTCAATGTTTAGGCTCGGGCCTATTGGTTGTCTGACTGCTGTTGGCTTCGGGACGTAGAATGTCCTACCATTCTGTGTCCGTCACTGTATACACTGGGTTCCATCACTGTGGGGAACGTTCATTTCCGCGCACTTCGTATTGTAACAATCCCCCTTCCTCCTAACCTATATCACTGACTAAACCTGCTATCTGAATACTGAACTCGGTGACTGTATGCAATAGTGATCATCTTAGGAGGGGGACTACTCATGGGGCACGTAGCTCTATGATGGATTGTTAAGCCAGAATTCCTTTAAACACAACACCTTTATTATAACATTTACTACACGTTTTGGAACAAGGTTATTAACACAAGACTGAATTATACAAATCCTTAACTCTTCAATAATATACAAAAAGTTACACATTATCAATCACAAGAGTCTAAATGAAACTGCTTAACCTTGCCAGATCACAGTATCACACTGACTGACTTTTCGCATGGCCGTTAGCATCTGGGGGAAGGGGGGGGGGGGTGGCATACCTCACTCCGTATTTATAGGAATCAGGTAATCGGCTATGTAGAGCATGTTTAACAAACAGCTACCTCATTCTACAAGCTATATCCCAGCATACCTTAAGAGGTTTGTGTGCGGCGCCTTGGTGGCTGCTACAGTATGTAGGACGGCATAAGAGTGTCTGAGGACTCCACACGGGTGCTGGGGGATTCGTATCTTCGAATACAGTTCTCTCCTATTTCACTACACAGTCGCAATGCGTTTTGACTTGGTGACAAAGATTTGCTGCAAGAATTCGACTTTATAGCGGCACACGTTCATTTTTACGACTTTATAGAGGCACACACACACACACTTCATTAAGTAAAAGGCACTGTTGTCCGTTAGCACTTACTTGTTACTGGGGTTATTGGTGGCGGGGTCTTTTCTGTGGTCCTTTCATTTATGGTCTGTCCCTCTTCTTTCGTGGCTGATGTGGCCATAGAGGCCACCTGAAGCATAGTGGGGGTCACCACGGGGTCTCACAATACTGTCCCAGTGAGCGAGGGAGGCGGCTGGATCATGCTGGCTGGTCTCTCCTCTAAAAGCTAGAGTTTTCATTCATGTCCTGCGTAGAAGCGGTGTGCGGCCGTCCCGCACCTGGGAGCTGGTTGAGACGTTTTCTCCCTGGGTAGGTGTCATCTCCGATACTTGTTGGTGATCCTCGGCCCGATCTGCACTGGCGTGGTCAGTCGCTTCTTCAGGTTGCAGAAGCTAGATGCTGGTTTTACTAAGGTCTATCTGGTAGTTGCTGTGGCTGTTTCTGTATGTGGTTCTACCTCTGTGCATTTCTGGGAGTGTTTGTCTTGAGCGAGTGTGGGCCCAGATGCCTGCATGTTGCATAGTTAGTGGGGCCGTTAAGGGGGGCCTGGAGAATGCATCTTCTCCGTCCCCTTTGGCGTTGCTTGTTGGCATTACTTCCTTGGCACTGAACATGCTGGTCGAGAGCTAAGGTACAGCTGGCATCTCGACTCACTCGACCATATGTAAAGTTGCCATTTCCTCCCTTGGCGGTCGGTGAGGTGACTGATCAGGGATCTCTGGTGCTGGCAAGGACAGTGGTGGCTCTGCTGCGGCATTATCTGGCTGGTCTTCTGTTGTTTTCACGTCTCCAGAAGGTGGCGTAATGGCATGGTTCCGGGGGGTAGCGGGATTAGAGAACTGTCCCATTTCCGCTCCGTGGTATCGTCCTCATCCTGTACAGAAAGAGGTACACAAGAGATAACTGTACCATATGATAGGGTTGTCTTTCCGTCGGCGGGACCCTCGTGGATCGCATGGACCAATGGAAGGGTTGTCTAAGGGTAGGGTTTTGGGAAACCACCTCTGCCTCAGCGGCCTGACAAGGGCTGTAAACATTGGTGATTTCACTGGGACGAGAGGGCAGGGTCCAGGTGGACACTCCACCTCTACTTTATTGTCAATTGGTTGGATCATAGGAACCTCTGGCAGGACCTCCCTGTCCAGAGGGGTTCCCTGTAATGCCTGGAAAACGTTAGGCTTCCAGGAGAATATCCCGCCGTGACTGGCTGATGTCTGCCATCCATCGGGGTTGGGTGTGGAGGGCAGTGTATGTATTTACATGCCTCGCTAACACTCCTGGACTGTGGATTCCCCTGAAGAACACCTCATAGAGACAGGGTATCGAAGGTAGTGTCTGGGTGGATATGATTTTCTGACATACCTATCATGGTGGAATGTCCTCGTTAGGGATAGGGGAGTGATTCTCGTGTGTACTGCCTGCCAGAGGTTCGGACTCTTTGATTGGGGAGGTTCAAACTCCGGGGCAAGGCTGGAGGAAGTGGGCGGTTTTGATGCAGTTGGCGTGCTCGACAGCATTGGGCTTAAGGGCATGAGTGTGGGTTTTCTTAAGATGTTGTGGCGCAGGTGGGGGTTTGAGGTGACATCTGGGTTTCTGAGGGTTATTCTATGACTTGGGAGGGGGGACTTCCATACAAAGTTGTATAAGGCAGACTGTGGCAAGAGGGGAGTAGCCTTGAATAGATTACCTTCCCAATCGACCACTTAACTCCTGTCCTTTCCTAGGAGGGTGTGTCATTGCCCGCAGTTTATATGCAGTGGTTCGACTGCAACCGGGAGGGTTATCTCCCTGTTTACTCTCAGACATACCTTGGGATGGGCCGGGAAGACAGTCCATCCTGCAGGGGCCAGACTTGGCTCGTTGACTTCGCGGAAGCAAGTCATCCCTAATAAAATTGCCTGCGGTGGCTGTGTCCAGCGCAACCAATGCAACTCTATCATTGAGGTGAACCTGCAAAATGAGGCTTGTTCGGTGAGGAGTGTTGCCCAGAATCTGGTGCATTGCCTTGACTTCGTCCACCCGGGCTGGCCCCTTAATGTGGGAATGCCGCTATGTGTCTAGCACCTGCATGTAATTTCCTTTCCTTCTCTGTCCTTGCTGGGCTTGGCAATTTCTGCTGGGATGCCTTCTCAGGCAGTCCCAACAATGGGGAAGAGAGGTGACGAGAGGAGGGGGCGGGCTGTGGTCGGCTTGCTGCTCCGAATGAGGGGTTGGGGTGCCGACCTTGGCAGCAGCATGCGCCAGTCTGTCTAGGAGCGCCTGCTCCCTTTTATTCTTTTTCTTATCCCTTGCTCGGTTAAAAACTCATACATGGTTTGTGGCTTCCGGTTAAGTAGCACATTATGAAAGGAGGGGAGCAGAGTATGCCAAATATTGCGCACTCAAGCCTCCTTGCTTTAGCTTGGATATATTCGCAGATGCATTAGTGCTTTTCTGCGAATGTATATTTTGGCCTCTTCCTCCGAACCCTGAACTCTAGTGTTGAAGTCTGCGATGAGCCGTGCCATCACCTCTTTCCTGGTGAACTGCGAGGTGAAGTAATCCCTCAGCTGGCTCCAATCCATCACAAACTTGCCATACCTGACCCACCATTCTTTGGCCTTGCCATGTAATTGTTTGTGGGTTTTAACTACCCATTGTTTACTATGTATACTGTGGTCTTTGAATTTCCTCTCACATTCCTCCAGGAATGCGATAGGGTCATTGTGTGGTCGTCCACTATGGGACATGTTGCGCTGGCAAACCTCACAATTGTACACCTGGCCGAGACAAGTGACCCTCTCGTCCGGCCAGCCGCTACAGGAGAAGTGAAACTCCGCTGCGCAAGTTATGCAACAAATAGTATACACTCCCTGTCCATTGCAGCCTGGACAGCTGCACCTGGCTAACTGTCTGTCTTGGCAAGTATTAGAGTGGTATTCTACTCTGTCTGCATAACATGGGATGTCTTCCTACTGCAGGAATGGTGAAAGTGGATCACGTGTATTCCTGTTCCCAGGCACGTGTTCACCGAGCATTTCTCAAGTGAGTTGAGAAATAAGTTCCGGTATTTTAGCCTGGGCTTCATCAGCCTGACTGTGCTTTGAGTCAGACATGATAAGGCGAGTTGGAGGCCACCACAGGGTGTTCATTATGGAGGACTCCCTGAAGTCCTGAATGGGACAGTTGACCGATTCAGTTGATTCTAAATGCTGGGGGTCTCTTGCTAAAATACTTCCCTAAGTTCTGAGGGGGTATATATAACGAATTGCTTATGTATCGGCAGATATGCCGCAATTGGGGAGTGTTATAATCGTCTCGCTGTCCGGCCACGTTAACATATCATACAGGATATGGGGGTTTTATGCCCACTTTAACTGTGAAGGTTATACTAATGACCGTGATGGTTGTGTTCTCAAGGGTTTGCAGTCATAATCTGTCTTGAAGGAAATTAAACGTAAATGGGTGCCACTTAATGTGAAGTCCAGTGTGGACGTACGCACTGAGATTAAGTTTAGGCTTTAATTATTTTGCGCTGCTACTGTCTATTTGTATGCTCAACGGGGTAAAGGAGGCCTGGAGTTATATACAGTGGGGTGTGTTTGGCTTGTTCCCACTGTCTAGCCAAAACAGTTAAATCTCCCTCGTGTCTTAGTTACAGCATGCCTGTCGTGGGCAATCACACTAATGTTGGGTCATGGCTGGTACATTCTCACTACCAAGTCTGAACTTTATGCATATATGCCCTATGTTGGGTACCATTTATTGTTGTGGAGTCCCGTCTTCTTGGTCAGGTAAAATAGTGAATTTTAAACATCACATAAATGACGTAAGTCAGAGCGGAGACACAAGCCCAAGAATTAATTTACGTGTAAAGCATTGAGTGCTGACTAGGTGGAGTATTCACCACGTTGGGACAAGGTCTGGCTATGGGGCTTGTTAGAGTCCACTCAAGGAATTGAACATGGTACTTTCAAGGTCAAGATAAACTTTAGGCTGGAGGTAAGTTTGAGAGAGGTTCGTATTTTCATGACTAAGGAGAACTTTGACCAACACAATGCCAGTACCATGCAGGACATTTAAAATATCAGATTTTAGGGGGTAGTTCAAACTATGTGTAGGGCCTTTACTGTGGTACAAAGTCGGCCTCGTGGGCTTCCTCACAGGGACAAAGTCTGGGTTGGTTATAATTATAGGGCGCTGAGGCCTTACCTTAGTGACATCTGGTTGTGTTGTTCCTTTTCTCGTAGACAGGCTGGCAACAGCGGATGGCTGCCATACAGCGACGGAGTGGTGCTGAAGATGTCTTCAAAGTTGTAGGATGGTATTTGGCTGGGAGGGTAGTTTAACCAAATTGTATATAGTCCTAATTAAGTGGTTTTGTGTTGGTTTATGAGTATGTGTAAGGGGTGCGGTCCCCTAGGTAATTGGGTAGGTGGTTCAAAGAGTACTGGAGGTTTCTCTAACTGAACTGCAACTGACTCAATGAGTTCGTTAAGGAGGTTTTGGATATCAGTTTTACAATGATGTTGTGCCACAGTGGGTTGAGTGGTCGTTGCACTCCTCTCTCTCTCTCACCTGGCCTTTTACAGTGGAGGCATAGTAGGGAGATACTTTGCTCACTTGATGCCACTTGTGGATAGTATTCTTAGTGGTTAAGGTGCTTCAAAAACTATCAGGCAGCAGATGATCTTGGTTTGTCGTCAAACGTGTGTGTATCCTGCCTTAGTGACTCAGTACATTGATGCGTGACAGTCCCGGCTGGTTGACTGTCCGTGTCTTGGGTGACTTACTCAATGCTAGGCGTGTCACATTTCAAGGCGGGTGGTGGTTCGTTAAGTGGTGGTACTGCTCCTGTTCCCACTACCTGGGTGGCACTCGACTAGGAGGTGGTGTATCGTGGTTAGGTGCTAGACTGTGGTTCTGGTGTGCTGGTGGACCTTTCGCCAAACAGTGCCCCCTGCACTATGGGGTGATATCCTTCCATGACTTTGGTAGGTGGTTCGAACAAATCCACTGGCGTGATGGTGGGAGCAGGTACGGTGAGAAGTCTCAGCAATGCAGCCTGTTCATGTGGATTGAGCAGTCCGAACCCGCTAGTAAGGATACATAGCTCCTGTGGATTTTTGGAGATAGCTCTCGCCTTCTTTGACCATCTCTCAACTCCACCCCTATGGGTGTAACACATTTTTCACAAAAATTGGGGCTGCAGGAGGTAGGCAGTTGATGTGTGTGTGTCCAAGTGTGGGTGCAAATTACTGCCGCCAATACTGCTTCACTCTTGACTCCCTCACCAGGTGGAGAAGGTTTGAGCTGCAGAGTGATAGTTGCGAGAACCGCATGGTGTTTTCCCGTGGGGGTTGGTTTCCCTGCAGCAGAGCGGTACCACAAATTGAGCGGTGAGAGTTGAGCACCCAGTGCTGGCCAGCAAGCCGATCCACCGGGAGGCTACCTAGTGTAGTGGCTCTACCATTCCTCCCACTTGGTGCAAGGAACGGGTGGCCTTCCAATACTGGCGAGGTGAGTGTCCAGTGGTTACTGGTCTCCCGAGACTCCAAGAAGATCCTCTTCTCTGCACCACAAAGTGAGCAGTGAGGTGGAGGGCGACTTCGAACCAGCAAGCCAACTTCCAAGGGACGGTATCCTAATGTCGTGGCTCTACTGTTCACTGCCAGGGCAGAGAATGGGTGGTCTTCCAAGGATGTGCTGTTGTGTTGTGCATGTAAGTTCTGTACGATAAAATGCGGCCTCTTGCTGAGTCCTCTAGCTCCGATATGACACAAGGAAGGAGCTTGGAGTCAAAGTCAAGAGATCTGATAAGATTGGGGTTTATTGACCCTAAGGAAATAAACACATATGGCAGAGGTGCTATCTCCTAATTCCACACGGTCTAGGCGGAAGTGGAACACCCTATCTTAAACAGGGGAAGGCACCCTATGCAAAACTAATAGGACCTGCAGTAGCTGATGCGTGTTGCATATAATTAAACTTTGGGGTGAGCCTACTCTCTGGATGTCAGTAAGGGACTGAACATGTTCAATGTGAAGCTGGTGACACTGCTGGTTCTTCCTTAGGTAGAGTAAGAGAGGATCTTTGGCCCCACGAGGTGAGCGGTGAAGTACTAGGAGAGGTGTAAGCCTCAGCACCAATAGCTGAAGCGATGAGAGCTCAGGAGAGGCCTGGTAGATACAAAAATCTTGCAGGCAGCGGCAATATCTCGACTCTGTAGACAAACTGCCAGGGATGCAGTTGCACTGATGAGTAGCAGTTGTTTATTAACATTGTAGAAGACGTTGTGCGTCAACGCGATTCACCGATTATTCCTCAATATAAAACTTTCATGAGGCCTTAAGGGCTTAAGTTTTAAAAGGTGTAAGTCTACAAATGAGAAAGCAAGAAAGTTATATTTATCAAATAAATCTGTCAATTATTGTAACGTATTTTAAGCACATGTGGCCGCACTCTCATTGTGATTTTAAGTAATAATAAATTATCAAAATAAATGGTTGACGTTTTAATCAGAGGAAGGCACCCTGATAGCAAAGTGAATCTAAGTGTGTAAATTGTGAATCAATTGGCAAAGTTAAAATAATTAATTAAAGCCAGAAAGAAAGATTCCCTATTAAATTGGAGTTGTGAAGGAACCTAACTATTCGGGTTCAACACCAGAATGCCGCTGAAGAAGTGGATGTGGCTGGCATCCAGAGGGGAACATCGTTGTCATGACTGGAAGGATACTTTGAGGAAGGTTACCAAGGAAGAAGAAAGGCAGATGAGAGCGGTTTGACAATACCCTCTGGTGGCGTCAGCGTCTGAAGGCCTTTGGAACTGGAGGTCGGAAAAGAGGTGGAGACCTGGTTTGCGATGAAGATCTGGAGCTGCTGGTGGCTGTTGACCATCGAGGACCCTCTGGAGGACGCCGGCTACCGACGTGGACAAATAGTTCTAGTGCGTAGTGTACCTTGTTCAGATATCCCTGGCCATTACAGAGGGGGGGGGGGGGGGGGTTGACAAGTTGGGCTAGCACTTACCCTTATCTGACACCCTCAGGTCTCAAAGTGGAGAAGGTGCAGCAGACTGCCGTGAGGTTCTGTCTGCAAGCCCTATTTATTCTGAAAATCTGAGATTGTAGGTCCTCAGAAGGTTAAAGGGGGAAGATGGCCCCACCTTCAGGGGTTTGGCTTTCTGACCTCACGCATGGGTGCCTGGATCCCTATCTGCTTGGCGCAGATGCATTGACATACCTTTGATTTCCCGTACGCTCATGGAGGCTGTGATGCTCCAGCAGATTGTGCTGTCCTCAAGAGGCGTGATGGTGACATACCGCACCAGTCATGAAAGGAGCCTGAAATCTCGTAGAAAGAGCAATCTTTAGGTGAGAGGGGTGACATGACGGCTTCGGGGAATGTTAGTATAAGTTGGGGCTCTTCAATGTACCCTGTAGGTATATGTCCCGTCTCAATTACTGTTTTAAGAATGGCGTGACTGGCCCATATGGATTAGTGCTCTCTGCTATGGGATGCAGTCATAGCGTAGAGAGCGCTTCTTAGAAGAGCAGAAATGTGTGACGTGTCAAATTTTGCTAATTTAGTTTTAATTTGTGTTTTAACATAAATTCTAGTGTTATTGTTATTCACCATATATTCTTATATCTGTTAACAAGATTAAATTTTTCTGTCTTCTTCAGAAACTTTTTAAAAGAATTTGACTGTATTTAAGTGCGAAAATTTAATAATTCTGCTAAAATACATAGCCATATATTTTGTGGAGAAATAATTTTGTCCAGCAGACCAAAGTAAAAATGTAGAGGTCATCTTATTTTTTAGGTCTTCGTATATTTGAATGAATACAGTATGCAGGGTAATCTTTTCTTGTACAGATAATTTGCTCTGAAACTGAACGAGTTCTGAGCGACCCGGGTTTCGAGGAGATTGAACTTTCAACCCTCATCACCATCTTGGAGCAGGAATCTCTCTGTGTCAGTTCAGAGCTGGTGCTGTTTGATGCAGTGGAACGCTGGGCCAGAAAAGAATGTACAAGAAAAGGTAATCTTTGCATCTTGGAACTTTGATACTATTATACTGTTCACTGTAAACTGAGAACTTTTCAAAGCCATTCTAAGAATCTACTTGTCTGATAACATTGTTTTCTTCCACCATGTAAATTTAACAATACCATGGACCTGATCATTTTAGTCTCATACACCATCCAAGTGATTGTTAGTCATATAAATATGTGACTTATGTGCAGTTTCTTACTATAATGTTAGTAAAACAAGCAACATTAACTTCAGTGGACATAAATTAAAGCAATATGCTCACAATATTATGTACTATTATTAGAACTGTGATGCTGGAAACTGGCGTATTAATACACCAAATCCAGGCAGACAACTGGCTTAGATAACACCTCCACCACATTTCAAATTTCCCGCCTCACTCTAGTTTCCCACCTAGGCACTAGTATCACTGTTTGCCAACCACCGCTCAAGAGGCTGCAGTGTACCATCACTCACTGTTTGAAAAAGTTTGCGTAGCTAGAAAAACATTGTGACTGCGCATCCACATCGAAAATGTGTTCATCCAACATTTTTGTATGTGTGTGTGTACACGTTTGCATGTGCATGAACATTTGCGTGCCAAACCACAAGCACCGCCCTGTGAATACTTGTGATTCCATTCTCCTTGTTGATATATTGCTTGAGTAATATTAATAAACATTCCACTTTATTTTTTATTGTAGGTATCACATTCACAACTTGCCTCGTAGTTGTACACCTAAACAAAATACATAATTACTAAATCTGATTTCCGCTTCCTGAATATAGTGAAATCTCTATGTTTTGAACTCGGATGGATTGAAATCTTGCATCCATGAAACATATTCTGTGGTCCCATTTTTGAATTATCTGCATTTCAAGACCACATTCATGGAAAGTCCACATGTATTGAAATTTTTTGTCAGTCCCCTGAGAAACTATGGGTAGAAAATCCATTGTAATTGTAAACAATACTATACACCTTTTTTTGTGTGGCTAGTATAATCTGTGTTGCCTCAAGGTCATGGTAGATGAAATTTGAACCTTATGCAGCTTTTGCAGATGCTGTTCAGTAAAATATTCAGTCAGTCATGTGCTTGGCTGTGTAAATAATGCATGCTGTATTTCCCCAACGCCTGGCTGCAAATGCAGCAGGAAGCTAACAAACTACTGTAATTGTACAGTTATGTTTCTCTTTATGATTTTCATTATTCGCTGGTAATTTTTCATAGTTGACGCACGGCGGTCTATGGCAGAGAGTGGTTGTTGCGGTCAATCAAAGTTTTGTAGTGCAGGTCAGAAGCACATTCAAGCTGACAGTGACCTTGACGCGTGCCACTTATACTACTAATACACTGTGATTACGACTAATCACTCTTTATGTGAAGTATACCCTTACTTCAACCTACGTAAGAGTTGTCTAGCTCAACCACCCACGTGAGAATTGTCGCACACAATACTTCGCACATAAGTCCTCGGCTGCTTTAATCTCCCGGGCGGCTAAGCACATGGCTACAAGGCGACGCAACCAGAGAGCATGTTGCTTCCCTCCCCCTGCGCTGAGTGTCAACAAGCTTCAGCCACTTCGGGCACAGCAGAGTGCCGCCGAAGATACACGAACTAAGGAACGCTGACAAGAGGGTTCCCACCTCCCACGCCAGCCTCCATGGCAGAAGGACGTCACCCACCTTCCCCGCACCCCGCTGTGGCAGCCTAGACTTCTGACTATAAAAGTCTGTGCGCAGCGGGGCTACTTGAACACTCCTTAGTGCTGGGGCCTCCAGTGAAACCTCGAGTCTTCTGTAGCCATCGTGGCTACCCACAGCGACGACAACATTCTTTATCACCCATCGAACATGAATATACTTTGCTACTAAAACGTTAACTTCTTTTGTCTACTACAGACACCTGCATTAGACAGCTTTAGTTGAGTAGTTCAATATTCAGTTTTCTAGTTCACTTTCCTTCCAGCTTAGAACCAGCTCGCCTACACCTGGCTACCGTAGTTTTCCTTCAGTACTCCATCTGCTTGGAAGGAGGTAGTATGAGTCACTATATTTATTGAGTCCTCAATAAATACAGCTTGTTCTCTATCCTAACGCTTTTATTTCTAGAGTAACTTCTACTTCGCTTGCTAGGAATAGGTTGTATTATGCACTGCCGACAGAAACCGGTAATTTTGTAAATCCAAACTAGCTTGACTGAGGGCCTCCCTTTCTGGGAACCTCTAGTCTGGAACACACCCATTAGACGGCCCCCTGTTGCTTCCTATTACCCCCCGAGCACCCAGGTGCTGGGAGGAAGGAACAGAGTAGCCACAACCACTATGAATACCTTCCATCAAGGAGAGACAGCAAACCTACGTTGTATCACCTACCAGAGGACCTAGGTGCTTGGGGGCATTATAAGCCTGGGTGTTGCGGCCAGGCCTTGGCTGGAAACTCACATCCAGTAGTAGTATTGGTGGCTCAAACGGCTCAATGTCTCTGATCAGCCCGCAGATGTGGGGGGTCAGTGGAGACACTTACCCAGCTTGTGCCACAAATCAGCTACTGGACCTACCCTCTCATAGGGTATAGTTTCTCGTCCGAAGTGCACACCGTATCTTGTTCAGCGGCGAACCTAACTCTATGTCGTACAAGATAAGACACGACCGAAGGCGTAGGGAACAAAAGATTGCTCATCTATCTGCTTAGCAGCTGAGTACCTTAGCCCCTCCTACACAGGAAAGACAGGCGGAACAGGACAGTGCAACCTCACTGAGATTATGGGCAGTCTCGACTTTCCACATGGTACGTTATATTCATTTTCCATAGCTCGTCTGGACCAGTCCCTACTATCAGCCAGTAGTGAGGGGTTTAGTTTACCAGACTGAAGCTAGATACTGTCTAGCCAATCCGAACTTCTTGCGTCAAGAATCAGTGGACTGGAACTTGAAGTACAAGAACTGTAACAATAGTCTCACTCAACCAGTTAATCCACGTTACCGACTGACCGAAGACCTTCCAAATAAGCCAGGTTTCTAACACCTCCCGTCAGCTACCGATAACCGCGCACTTGGTCTAGTGAATCAAATCTCAACGACCGTGCCACACAGTCAATAGCCGGGCACTCATCTACCTTTCTATCAACAGGTAGGGCCTCAACCGGTACACAAAGTCTGTCTTGGCGGCAAGGTATAAAGTAAGTAGAGGTTTTACTGTTCGGCGGAGAGGTAAGCATACTGCCACTGGTTTTCCTGTGTTTGTTGGGGCCCGAGGTATCTCCTTGGTCTGTTGCTGGTGTGGAGGCTGGCGAGTGGAACTGGAGATGAGTGGGGCCTGTGGAGGGCTGCTGGCCCGGCTGCACTGGAATCAGGAGTTGGCGAGTCCCAGTGGTACCCTGCGTCCCTGGTGGATGTCAGTCGCCACTGGGTGAGGTTGGCTGCCAGTAGGTGAGTGGTTAGCATACTGGTCTTGATGGGAGGCTGAAATAATGAGTGGGTGGGATATGGGAAGTGAGGCCTCTCCATTTGGAGGGCGGCTTGTGCTCTTCCCCATGTGGTTACACTGAAAATGGCAGCTGGAACTGGGTTGCAGCTCCCATTGTCAGTTATAGTAGCTATCTTTCTATCGTGCCACATGGTACCACTTCGTTAGGTGTATGGCATAAGACAGATACAACTGCCAGTCTCATGAGAGGAGAACAGGCTACTAAGTTCCCTGGGTGCATTGGGTGTTCTCTGGGTGCCAGACAGTGACAGTGGGTGTGGGTCCAAGTGTTGGCGTATCACCAGACCCAGTATGTCACTCCCTTCTGTCACAGTACAGTGTGGTGGACAGAATGGGTCAACTGGAGTAGCGGTCTGATTACTCTTGGATTGAGTTAATAGTGGTCGGCCCTCTACCTTACTGCACACCAGGTGTACAGTATGGGTGACCGCCGACTGTGCAGGTTTTTGACACATGTGCGCCCCGTGAAGGGAGTTCGCAGTCCTACACTAGTTTCGGAAATAGAAATTAGAGTACCTGTCTCCTGCTGTGCTCTGACGGGTCGTCTACTACTGAGGAAGGAACAAACACCCTAGAAAATAGTATGCAGTGGTTTAAGAGAAACTAATGTTTATTTCTTCCAGAATAAGCACAGTAGCTTGTACTACCTCCTAACTAACTGGTGCTGAAGGAAATTAGACTACTTGTATCCAAGTGAAAGAGACCTGGGCCCAAACTGAACAAGGCAATCCGGCTAGGTAGTCATGAAAATAACTAACAATAACTAATTTTAACCGTTCTCCAGAAGGGACAGTTGAGGGCCACTACCAGAAAGTAGGGGTGGTGATTACACTTCCGGGGGGGGGGGGGCAGTGCAGTTGCCATTACCATAAGGTAGGTAAGGCAAGTGTTGAAGACATCTTCGGGGGCTGCTGCAGCAGGGGTGTAGAGCATCTGGAAGATCTTCTGGAAGGTCGCTGGTGAAGTTGCTGAAGAGCTTCTGGTAGGTTCCTAGGGCTTCGAGGGTGGCAGAGAGCTCTAGCATCAGGAGTAGTAGAGCGAGCTGCTGGAGCTGAGAATAACAATTCCTGGTAGGTCTTGAAGACGCTGGTAGGTCGTGAAGACTTCAAGGTTAGAAGAGAGATCTAGCACTATGAGTGGTACAGCGAGCTGCTGGAGCTAAGAACAAAATTATTCCTAGTAGGTCATGAAGACTTTGAGGGTGACAGAGAGCTCTAGCACCAGGAGTGGTAGAGTGAGCTGCCAGATCTGCTGGACTCTGAAGAGAGCCAGCGAACAAATTGAGTTTTCTGGGCTGTGCACGGACATATATTCTTCCTGCCCATAGACCCTCTGAGATGTGGTGGTGCAGGGGTGGTGAGCTCCACCTCCTGAGCAAAGCTGTCTGCTGGAATTGTTTGCTAGCGCTGCTAGTGTTATCCCTTGGTCAGTCGTAGAACTACGTGACCTTGGAGAAGCAGTCTCTGCCGATAATACACTCACACTTTGGGGAGGTTGATGTGACGTCTGTCTTCGGGTGAACAGTACAAGCTGACGTGTCTGTAATAGAGTCCCCTGCAACAAGGTGCATATCCTGTAGGCACTTGAGCTCTCTCCAGTACTGTTCTAACCCTGCCTGGGGTGAAGTGAAAGCACATTCAGATAAGGCGAAGTCATGAGGTGTATAGTCAGAATTGTGCATCACGGGGGGGTGTCCCTCTGGTGCGAGGCCGGAATGGGGTTAGCACCCTCTAGTCATCTCTTGGCTTCGTGAATGTTCGGTGGTGCGAGGCCATGCCCTGATGCGGATTGACGGCTTGTAAGCTCTCAGTGCGGGTGGAAGGGAGGGCGACATGTCTGCTGGCATGCACAACTTCCGTATCCACGTGTTGTGGGCGCCCTTCAGGATTGTGACGGTCCGCAATGTCCATGTACAGGTTGGCGGGGTTCGACACTCACGCCGGTTGAAGTAGATGTACTGTTTTGCCATCAGACTCGTGATGGCTCATCGTGCGGGGGGGAGGAAGGCCCAAGTCAAGAGGGGTTAGGGGTTTAGGAAGAAAGTGGCCAAGCCTCCATTCCGTGCTACCTGCCTTACAAAACACATTACCCCTCGTTCCTCGCAGTAGTGATGGACGATGAACAATGGCGAGTGGCACGCGGTCCAAGAGGTATAAACAGGCTATACACAGCAAGGAAAGATACTTCATCGGGAGTGTTTTAGAAGCTTGTGATAAAGAGGCAAGGAATAAATATTTATTGGTTCCTATCGGCCAAGCTACAGAGAGAGCTGCAAAGTACATGGGAGTAAGTACGGCATCTATCGAAGGAATTCACAAACAAAGCAGAGAGAGAGACCTGGTAAGCCTCAAACAACTCCAGGAAAGAGAAGGCAAGAACACAATGCTTACACTGTTAACCATATCTTCTGTTAAGGATTCCAACTACCTGCAATTATTTTGTGCAATCGAGTCCTCAAAACTAGTGGACTCTATAAGGCAAACTCTTGCTCACTCCGCAATAGCTTCATCACCTGTACGCACAAGGTGCTCAACTTGCATGCTGTCTTTCTGCCGGCGACTCACCTACACATGACTTTCAGCAATAAACCTATTTATATTTTAAAGGCACACTAATAAGAAAGAAGTACGGTATGTTTTCAAGACAACTCTTAAGTTTTCGTATAAAAAATCTGTGGCTGAAACATTTTCAGAAAGCACCCGTTTTAGCCATTCTTACATAAAAAATAATTCTTGGAGTTTGAATGAAAACATGGTGATTGGACGCCACTTCAAAATAATCGGCTGTTTTGGAATTGTGTATTTTGTACCAAACCCTTGTAATGCACGAAGTGCATTACAAGGGTAATTACGAAGAAAAATACCTCACGTAACTGCATCAAAGGCAAGGTTTATTTTCTTGACTGAACTGGTATGCTTTTAAAATATTTCACCAATAGTAAATAGTCATTCGTGACTTTCCATTAATATGGAAGTATTATTTTCAGTCAAACAAACCATTCAACATATTTTATTTAAAAATTGTAAGTTTGGCGCAGTAGCATGGCTACAAGGAAAAGGGGTCTCTTGCGACGAAACAATGAGAAAAGCTACTCTCATTGAATTTCTTGAAAAACATTGACGAAGAGAGAAAATATTCACTGTTGACAGGGTATTCAAGCAACATAGCCATATTGTATCTAGATTGCCCACTTATATGTGCGATTTCAATGCCATAGAACTAGCCTGGGCTAAGAATAAACGTGATATCAGAGCTCACAACACAACTGTAGATCTATCACTGCAAGTCTTACAGATGCTAACAACAGAAGCCGTAATAAAGGAAGACTGGGTGGGATATTGCAGACACGTTGAAGGAAATGAAGAAGAGTACTGGAAGAACGGCTGCCTCATTGAGTTAGCAGTAGATGAATTCTTAATCAAACTGGACAGTGACAGTGATGACACAGATGACAAAAGCGAAAAAAATTCACACCATGACAGCTGCAGTGAGCAAGAAATTTTTAGTGAATGTGATAGCGACATCTCTTGCTTGGCTCAGCCATTGTAAATATTGAAATTAGATTCTATCTTACTGATACATGTACTCTACAGTGTCATTAATTTGTTTTGTTTAATCACATTTTAATTAATGAGCTAGGAATAATTTTACTTTTCTCTAAGCTTCCTCAACAACAGTTAATAAACATTGTTAAAACAATGCTATGTTTAGACATATCCGTAGTATGTGTTGTCAGTTTGTAAAATTGCTATCCACTTTTATTTGTACTTATACTATTACATACATTATTTTTATTTTATTTTTACTTATACTATTACATAAATCATTTTTTGCCAAACCAACTGGAATCATGAGTGTTACATGGTGTCATTTGACTACTTAATAATTTTAATTGTAAATACTCGTAAATAAGTAAATTTATGCTGAACATTTCAGTATATTTTCTCTTATTTTGACTTTTTGTTCCCCACACCATGATTTTGGTATCACTGGTTATTCTCATAGTCACTGTGTACCGTAACATTATACACTCACATCTTGTTCAGCAGTAATAATTGGCTACTACTGAATACTTGTATCTCAGTATTTTTCAGTTATGCTTATTTGTCGCATCATTATCTTGGGTCGTTTATTGTTAAGTATTATTATCATATCCTAAAAATATACTATCAAACTGTGTTCAATTGTTAAGTACTTTGGTGTTTGTTTACTGATTATATGTCACTGCAATTTTTAAATTTCGTGTCTTGGAGTCTAGTGATTTCCTTATTTTTATTCATTTTCGTTTGTCTATGTAATCTGTGGTGAGTAATTTTCAAGCTTTCTAGTATAACTTCTCTAAATTAGTGTTGTTAACTATTCATGTTATTAAATTATTTTCATTGGTTTGACTTCTAGAAGCTGCTTCTTGAGAAAAGTATTAGTTCACAAATGTTATCACAGCATGTCGAGGGTCATGGTTGAGGCAGTACCAGAGCGTTCACCTACCACCACTGCGATCTGGGTTCGGTTCCTTGCTATGTAAATCGGGATTTTTGCATTGGGCAATCGTGGTTGGTGGGTTATCTTGGGGGTCTCCTATTTACCCTAACATTGCGTTCAGGTGCTGCTCCATGTCCGTTTCAATTTATTCACACCACATTGGCTCTTAAGACTTCTTATTCTAAGGCTCTTCCAAATGTATCAATCAATTGATTAATATATTGTGTCATAGATAATACTTTATAGTCAGTCATTTCACATTACCAATTAGCTTGTACATATATTTAAGATAGAATTACAACTGTTTTTGTATTTGTGTATTGAAATGTATGCATATTTGCTGTACTTCAGTGGTAGAAAATGCAAACATTTACTTAACTGTGCCAGTAAAAAATAAAGACAAAATAAACAAATTACATACAGTAAGATTGCTTGAAACTTTAATTCAGTTAGTTGTTGGAAACTTAAAGATTTTAATTATATGTAGACTATTTTTAATTTCGATTTTTGGGAATATTCTACTAACTCTGGCGAACAAATAAGCTAACTAACTTCGAAACGATATGTCTATCAGTTGCATCATCAACCACTGTAAACCATATTTTCGCACAATTGTCTTGTTTACTGGTTTTTAATCTTAATGCGTAGTTGAAAAAAATCATGCAATTACAGTGAAACTACTTTATTTATGTTAAATTCCTTTTTGTTGGTAGCACTTGATACTAAATAAAATATTTTGTCAAACTGAACAAAAATATGACTTATTAATTTCTAGTACTGACTATGATATTAATGTTATCCCCACTCTCCTTTGTAATAATTTTGTATTCATGCCAATACAATTTTTAAAGACGTGAAGCAGAAAAAATTAATACATCTATGCTTTGCGTGGGACTTAAACCCAGAACATCTAGTACCATACGCTGGCTCGCAACAAACTATGTTGCAAAACAAAAATGTCAGCAATAGACACGTTCATGTACCTTTCAAACTTTTCTGTTTGAAGTGGTCATTGGAATGTGTGATGAAAACACAAGAGCACAAACAGTTTCAATTTGGTTTTATTAATTTTTCCATTTACTCAGGTCACAGATTTTACCAAATTTTATTAGTATTAAAAACATTTAAAAATGCGACCCTGGCACCCAATGGCCGTCAAAGCAAGGTGCTCAAATAAAATGATTAAAAAAATACACATTAAAAATATAAATTGACTGACATGAATCCCAAACAAAGGATTATAAATATATTATGAGTTCATACTCTATATTCATTTGAAAGCAACAACAAAGATTAAATAAATTAGAATCGTATCATCTTATTGCCTCCCAATTAAAATAATTCAAGTTACAAAAGGAGAATCATAATATAAAGCACCACTACGAATGTTTAATTCATATTAAAAGAAAAGTTGATGCTTAGAAAATATTAAACAGCCAAACTTTAAAAATATTAAAAGACTCTTCTGTCAGATGTGGTGCCTAAGCTTATCCAAAGCCCATCTGACCTAAAAATGAGACGTTCACAAAAAAAAAAAAAAAAAAAAAAACTTATTTAAGTAATTCAAGCACCGACGATCTCAAATGAATGCACTTGCAGGTGGGTTAATTCAAAGCTCTCAAACTAGCGTATGTCGATGCAGTCCCAATTCAACACCATGAAGTTTTCAGACGACTTGCAGCAAAGAGTTTAAAGTTTACTTATCATGAAAACGATTCAAAGAAAAGGTACTATGGGCACCACATACTACAAGTTAATCGAAGCTTACATTTTGAAAACACCATTAAAAACCAAACAGACTTTAGAATGGAAATAATATAGCGCTCACATAAAACCCTAACTCGAATTACCAGAATATTTCTACAACATATCACGAACCCACCTCATCATGTAACTCGTCGTGCATTGCTGGATACATTTCAGCTCGTTCAAATACTAGCGAGGTTTAAGCTTTTGAACAGAGTCCATAGTAGACAGACGAGCAGAAATGCCAGAGAGGTATTCTTGCTGAGCTGACCTCAGTAGAGTGGATGAGCTTTGCCCGAAAGCAAGCTTCCTCCAGCCATAATTTTTTACCAACCAAAGTAGTCGGGAAAACGGGAGGGGAGAGGAAACCAAGGCAATCGCAGGTGGAGCAGCAGTTCAAAATCTTTACACCAGATCAGCGCACTCTGTAATGCTGGCGGCGCAAGCACAAGCTGTGCAAATGTTTGCAGGATGCGTAGTACGTCGTTCATCAGTACACTTTGCGGTCGAAGTGAGGGACGCGACAGGCCAAATCTACAGGCGGTCGAAAGGAGTGGGAGGTGAACTAGGACTAGGGGGTCCAGCTCTCACAACGTTTGATGCCAACAGTACTTGGCCGAAGATGTTCCTACACGACACGTTACACAATTACTTTGAACCGTTTCGCTATGCACATTTTTCATCAAAACCGACACTGCTAGCGCTAGGTTTGATGTGGCGAGCCATTTTGGGTTGAGTACTGCTTGCATGTCTCATATTTTTGACAGCCGAAAAAAGCAATTGTTTATGTTACGTTTTTTGTCAATACAAAGACCATCTGAAAGTATTTTTATTTAAAAAAAATCAATCTCTTATTTACATTGAAAACTAACGCAGTGAAAGACATTTATGAAGAATTAGGTGAATTTACGGAAGTTTTTCTCATTTATCGCTAAATCATAACAATTTAGCTTTTTATTGTGAATAGTGCAACTTTTCAGATTTTATAATGGTTATTTCGCATTTGCAAAATTTCCGAGACTCTACAAATAGGTAATACTTGCATTTTCTTTCATGTATGCGTAAAAGATGGCACGAAGCTGTGTGGTGAATGTTACTGAGTGCACATGAAGCAATAATAATTCGGTATATGCATCAGTGGAAAATTCCCAAACTTTGCTCGCCATCTGGCCAGTAGTCATTTAGTTTATGGTGCATATAAAATAAAACGAGGCTTTCTTTTTTGTATTTTTCAGGACAAAATTGCAATATGCACTTTTCCCCCCAAAAATCTTGAATTTTTCGAGCGTGAGAAAATGATACAATCTCGAGTCGAGTAATTTCAAAGCTCGAGATCGTACTTGAAATTTCAGGTACTCGCACATCCTAGTTCTCATATGCCCTCTTGGCTGTACCCTGAAGATCAATTTTAATACGCCTACCTCTTGGCTGTACCCTGAAGATCAATTTTAATACACCTACATTGCTCTGCGTCCTTTCACCCGTTTATATCACTGGCTGCCGTGTACTGGTATAAAAATTTGTGCACATTTTGGTGATTTTCACCTGAAAATATGGGAAATTTATCTGCTTGTTGCATTACCACTTGTAACGTCTATACATCTACCATTTGGTGTTGGTTTGTATTTTCCGTGTGTTTGGATGTATGTTGCCAGGGGTGACTAAATGTTATTATAAATGTGTTGACTATATGCACTAGTGTTGGATTGACAGTCTGATGTGTTTATCTGATTATAAATTTCTTGTGTTTCTATTGTTGATTGATTTAGTACTAACCCTTTGTTAATGATTTTTGCTACTAGACCCTCGTTAATCTAGTTTATTATATATCCAATGTGAGATTAGGTCTGGGTTTTCTTGAATTAATTTTTCTGCTTTATGTATTAATCAGTTAAATCTGATTTGCTGCCTCAGTCTCTGCTTCTTCTAAGTTTGGCCTAGTATCTGCAAAATCTATTGTCACAGTTTTGAATAACCTTTTTGCAGATGTTAAGAGTGGTTTTCTCTTTTTGGGCACTCGTGTAATGTGCGTCTGTTAAATGTAGTGTCTTGTGTAGTGTTGTTTGCTTGTGTAACACTTGTTCTGTTATATTTGTGCACTTATGTGAATAACTTTTAATATAAATCACTACTCACTACAAAGCTGATTTTTCCACATTCTGCACGGGGACGTGCACACTCTCTCTTTTGATCTATCCCTCCCCCCCTCTACCATGCTCCTCCTCTCTTCCCCCCTCTTCCATGCTCCTCCTCTCTTCCCACCCGTCTCCCATGCTCCTCCTCTCCCCCACTCCCTCTCTCCTGTGCTCCCCCTCTTCACCATTCCCTCTCTCCTGTGCTCCCCTCTTCACCATTCCCTCTCTCACCCTCTCCTTCACTATCCCTCTCTCCCTGTCCCCCATTCCCCCTCTCCATCGCTCCTCCTCTCCTCCTCTCTCCCCCCCTACTCCGCTCCCCCTCTGAAACTCCTCTTAACCTAATGCATTGATTCTGCAAATAATCAAGATTAATGTTACTTGCAAAATATGTACTCTTAAAAGTCTTAATCTTAGTTTTTTTCAAAAAACAAATTGTAGTCTAATTGATGATTTGGGCTTGGGTGCTTTGCGACACATTTGGGCTTTTATAAAATATTTGTTTATGAACAGGGAGATTCAAAATAAACGCATGTTACATAATTAATTTTTATTATGAAAGTTTTACAAATTAACTCATAAATACAATAGAACCTTTTTTTATAATCTGAGGGAACACGTTCTATGTTCTTTATACAGGAGAACCTTCATGTGTACATACGTCTTGAAATAATATACAAAACTGATAGGTATACCAAATTTACATTTACATATAATCTTATTAAACTGTTGGAAAAGAGTTTTAAATGAAAATGTAATAAATCAAATTTGCACGTAAACCTAAGTCAAACTGAAGTAACATATGTGAGTTAAGGTTACAACTAGGCTATTAGGCTACTAAAAATATATAAAAGGACAGAAATTCAAGTACTCACAGTCTGTTACTAGTCCGCAGGCACACACACAAAGGACAACACATTTTTCATGTGGTAGCACGATCATGATGTTTCGCTGGCTAGGCCAGTTTCATCATGTGGCCAGTTGCAGGAAATAATTGTAACCTGTATGGATAGTTTTTCAAGATAAAAAAATTTATGCATGTTGACAAGCAATGCATGCAGACTTGATCTTCCACATTTCATCTCTTTTGCTGGTGCAAAATGTCTCAGAAAAATAATAGCATAAATGTAAATCGCCATGTTAATGTTAGAAATGCAAAGTAACAAGAATTTTTCGAGACAGAAACTCCACGTTGCTTTTGTGTTATCTTATGGTCGGTAACTTTCCTCTTAAGCGGGTTTTCCACTGATGTGTGTTTTTGCGACATCATGTCATGTGTCCAATATGCAGGGAGCTGTTTCCATTGCGAGAGAGAGAGAGAACGGAAAGGTCTCTTTATGCCCTCGTCTTGTTGGACCCTTGGTTTGTCTGTTAATGTGTCATGAGAAACGTCATTCGTGTCATGAGCAACGTCATTCTCTCATCTAGTCTCACCGCAGCCGCGGCCCCTTTCTTACAAGAGCCATTACGCTGTACATGCCACAGCACACCTCCAAGTCCAGTGTTAGCTTGTCCAGCTGTTGCCACCTGCTGCGCTGTTAACCTGCTTTGCTTCTCTTCCAGCATTCTATTCTTTCTTACTCCCGCTATTTCCTGTTTCGTTACTAACCCTAGTAAGACTCTTACAGGAATAGCCACAAACTGAAACCTCATCCTTAACCTCACCTTATGGGAACTGTTTCGAAGTGCAGCTTAGGAAAGTTGCCTTCCTGAGCAACACCAAGCAGTTGTCACTTTGACTATCGCACCTACAGTGAGTATTTGGGTTTTCTTAGAGTGCTCACATTTTTTACATATAAATTTTATGGGCACAAGCTAGACGCTTTACTTCTAAAAGAACTGCATCTATATAGAAAATTAGCAGTTGATGTTCTGACTCCGCGAGGTAAACATCAATTTGGAAGCGCTCTCTCGCTATACCACAAAGATGAATTGCGAAAACAAAGGTCTGCCTTTGACCTCAACTAACATGGAACCACGACCTGTACCATGACTAACTGGTTGTCTCCAGTGTCGTTTCTGCGATCAAGTATTCACCTATGGTCAAAATGCTTGACGACATGAGAGAACGGCCTGTACCAAGACTGCATGAAGATAGTCAGATCTGCAAGGGTTTGTTTACTCGGAGCCAGCAAGTGATGCAATTAATACTTTCTCCTACATCGATGGGTACCCTTTCCGAAGATGATAATGGGGCCAAAGTTAATGCTAAAGTTGGAATGAGTGCAGTACAGTCGGTTTGTGTGGAACGCACACTTGCAAGATGTTCGCGTAAAGTTGACGAACTTCAAAATAAACAATCATCAGCTCTAAATACTGATGACACATACAACTCCTGCTATAAAGAAAAGTAAATTTGATATTGAGGATGCAGCAGGAAGTGAAGACGATCATGAAAATAGCATTGATGATGACTATGGCGACAGTGATAGTGTTGAAGACGATGATTATTCCCTCGACGGTCCTACACATTTCCCCAGTGATGTGAAGAAGGAAGAAGATATTAAGTATAATGAAGATATGTTTACCAAAGATCCCAACAAACTTGTAGACAGACTTAAATATTTGCTTGATAGGCAACAACATGGATATTACACTGCCATGAAAGAGGTTGTTTCGTTCATAAGAGAACTTAAGGATCGGAGTTATATCAGATGATATAATGAACTGCTTTCTTCTGAAAATGTAATTACAAAATAATAATAAATTATTGTTATAAAATAAATGTTTTTTTTTTTTTTGTATTTTTTATTTTGTGTGTCGTATCCTTTTATCCCTCACGACTTTAAAGTGGCGCTATGAGCACTTGCTTATAAACGTCAAGAAGTGTAAATATAATGATAATAAAGATTTTAGTATAAAAATGTATGGCTAGCTGATTGAATACACAAAAATTAATTCTGTCGACATGTGAAAATTTTGGAGACAGTAGGTGAATCTTTTTTTCTTATATGTATGGGTAGAGGCACCTGGCAAGACCATTGATTTTTAGAGACTGAGGAGGATTGGTGGTGAATTGGTGTCTGAGAAGAGCAAGAATGATTATCGCCCTAGCTGCCCTCGTACATTCCAAGTCTCCAGGGACCTGGCAGTACAGACATTTAAATTTAACACTAATTAAGCCTATAAAAATGTTGATCCATACCATGATTATAACATACCCATGCATTTGGTCGCTATTAATATGATGGGTCTGGTTTAGTCACATAAACATACAATGTCAAGGTCAACTGCATCTAATATGGTGATAGTGGCCTGTAATGTAATATGTTTGCTGACTTTTATGCACTTTTTCTTGAGCTTTTGTTTTCAAGGTCATTCAAGGTTATGAGTTCAAGGTCTTGGTATTCTGCATCTAATATGGACATCGTAGACTGTAATGTAATATGCTTGTTGACTTTTATGCATTTTTCTCGAGTTTATATTTTTAACATCATTCAAGGTCGTGGGGTCAAGGTTGAGATAGTCTGCATCTAATATGGTGGTGGTAGTGTGTAATGTATTATGCTTGTTGAATTTTATGTACTTTTTCTCGAGTTTTTTGTTTTCATGGTCTTGGGGTCAAGGTCGAGATAGTCTGCATCTAATATGGCGATGGTAGACTTTAATGTATTATGCTTGCTGACTTTTATTTATTTTTTCATGAGTATTTGTTTTCAATGTTATTCAAGGTCATGAGGTCAAGGTCGAGATAGACTGCATCTAATATGGTGGTGGCAGTCTTTAATGTATTGTGTGTGCTGACTTTTATGTATTATTCTCGAATTTTTGTTTTCAAGGTCATGGGGTCAAGGTCAAGATAATCTTCATCTAATGTGGCGGTGGTAGTCTATGTAGTCTGCATTTAATATGGTGGTGGTAGTCTTTAGTGTATTATGATTGCCGACTTTAGTGTATTTTTTCCTGAGTTTTTGTTTTCAAGATCATTGAAGGTCGTGGTAATCTGCATCTAATATGGCGGTGGTAGTCTGTAACGTATTATGCTTGTTGACTTTTATGTATTTTTCTTGAGTTTTTTCAAGGTTATTGGGTCAATGTCATTGGTTTCCAATAACCAACACAGCACGACACAACCAAAAACGCAACCATGACACTTTTCAATGTGACTACTTGAATTTGCAGCATGACTGACTCTACACTCTCGGCATTTAACCTAACTATTTAGAAGGCGCTGATAGACTAGGTTAGTTTCAAAAGGGGAAATTCGAAATACATAATTGTACCAATGGTATTATCGCTAATGCATACAAAGGTAAAATCTGATCCTGGTCTCCTGTCTGGCTTGGAGTTGCTTATCCCTGTGACTGGAGTCACTGATTTCTGACCCTGGAGTTATTGATCCCTCTCGCCAGATCCAGGAAAAATGGAAATTTTTTAGGGAAAAAAGGGAAATTTTTTGGGAAAAGGGGAAATTTTTGGGGTATTTTGGTCAATTTTGAGGGAAAAATAGGAATAAAGATGGTGGACGGCTGACGTAACAAGATGGCAGCTGGGCGAATCCGGATCCGACGCCCCATGCCCTTGCACTCAACTTCCCATTTCCCTACTACTCATGTTGTTCTTAATATAGGCAATTATCATCCAAAATATGTAGCATGTAGACCACACGTAGATTTATATAAATTTAAGCAGGAAAGCTGTGATAGTCGTCAGACGTACTATGCAATTTAGCAGAGCAAAGGCGAGCCAGGTGGGACAGCCATCAAGTTGGGAGGTGAGAAAACTGGCAATTTTTGAGATGCCCGTCTCAATAGGCCATCTAGTTATGTACAAAAGAACTTGATGTTCTTGCTTTTTAACATGATCCATGTAGCATCAATTAGCCTACTTTACTATAAAAACAAATGCTTTCTGACAAGATAACTGTCCTTTAATTAATTAATACACACTGTAAAACATGTGTAACACTTTGTGGATACTCAAGTTGAGTTGAGTTATTTTGGCAACTCTTAACGAGGTCGTGAGAGCCGATGAGGGTGAAATAAGGTGAGAATGTAGCAGCGCCGGAATGCAAGAATGCGAGAAACAGGAGAGCTCTAGTAAACCTGCCAACCAGCTGCATCATCTGGTATGATTCTCACTTGCCAACATCCAGGAGTGACCCATCCAGGGATTGAACTCAGTTCGCCTTGCTGGGGGCGAGCAGGTCAATCTCCAGCCTCGTGGATACTGGGCAATCATTCCTGCACATGCAGTGTAGTGGACAAATAGTGTATTACAGTAATCAGCAAGTGGAACATCACTCTTACAAATGTTTTACTCCTAGTTCAGGTTTCATATTTTCTCTCACAATTATCTATGGACTATGACATCACATAATCAATCAAAACAAAGCATGGCGACTGCTAGGTCTATCAATTTTTTATTCAGTGTAGTACTTCACAAGTTTTTGTATTTATGGCATGTGAACTTATTTAAGTAGTGTGCTCTTAAATGGCTAGTCCATTGAAATGAAATTCAGGACTGCAGGAATAATTTGAAGTTTCTATTCTTCGTACAAAATCATTTATAATAAAATTGATGCTGCGGAATTATGTTTTAGTGTAACAGGAATATAATTATTGTTGAGTTCGTCAACACTATGCTGCTGTCATAGTATTCAATTTTGATTTGAACACTGCATCTTTATGTCTTGTTTTTATGTACCATGTGTTACCTTTAATTCATCCACAGGAACTGTAGTCAAGTTGGTCACTGGTGATTGTTACAGTCTTATTGACCAATTTGTACATGGTCATCACCAGATGAGCGGGTATTTTTTTTGGTACAGGAATGGATTACCACAGTGTTATTTCCGTAAGAGTTCAGAACAGACCACATTGTCAACATTCTTAGTTTTTGGAAATAGAGTGCTCAGCCTGAAACATGAGGAACAATCACTAAGAACTTTGTAGTTTCCATTGTCTGCATTATTTTTATCAAGTGAGTGTGGAGTAATTAGCTAGTAGTTAGTGATGCATGTAAATACCAGGGTGCATTCTTGTGTTGCAGGCTTGTCAGCTGACGACAAATCCCTGCGAGTGGTGGTGGGGCCAGCGCTCCAGAAGCTGCGCTTCCTCACGCTGAAGCCAGCCCAGTTTGCAGATGGTCCAGCCCTCTCGCCACTGCTCCTGCAAGAAGAGAGCTTTGCTGTTCTCATGAACATCTCGGCCCCCGGCGGAGGCAAACTCCCTCTGCCCGAGGGATTCTGCCCCACGACAAAGCCACGGCAGGGCCCTGCCAAGAACGTGTTCAACCTGCCTGTCGCCATGGACACCATCAAGGATGTGAATAAGTACTTCTGCCTACGGCAGGTTGCCCACAAGCCACCCATTCATAACATCAGCATCCTGGACTGCACCATGACCTTTACTGTTGACAAGAACATCTGTATCCTTGGCGTGCAGGTATGCCCACATGTCTCTTCTGCAGTGGGGTTGTTATATGTTGTTCGTGGTTACTTGAGAATTTTCTAAATGAACCTGTAAAACATGCCACTGACCTTACCTGCATTTATTTTAATGGGCATACTGACCAACATGTGACCAGTAAAGGTGATAGCTATGAAGGAAAAGAAGCTCAACGTCTTAACAGTGAATTAAAAGTTGTAGGTAAACATTTGTGAGTTCTAAAGTTATTTATTTTGCTTTAGTTTTTTTTTATTAATGCACATAAGTGTAAGAATTGAGGACCTGGGTGAACTAATGACCTAAGTCAGAAAATGGTGTTTTCAGATAGTAAAGGTAAACATTTTTTGGAATCTTGGCAGTTGAATTATCTCTTCTGTTTCCTATTATTATGTATTTCTATTAATAGAGTGAAGTTTACCTTAGGTAAACAAATATTTACTCTAACTTCAAACCTCATCTGATATGTAATAAGTTATACTTTTAACATACATTCTTAAGTTGTTAGTTCATGAACAAAGGTTTTGCTTATTATGGAGTACATATTAAATGGAATTTCTTAATATTTTTAAATAAATGTATTGTTTGTTAAGTAAGATAATAAAAATTAAAAATCAATGGAAATAATTGCTAGATGTCTTTGCTTTTCGCACAGATGATTACACAAAAAAGTGATGCATGTTGCCCTATAGAATTACAGACATGGTCAATATTGTTTTAGGTGTGCTTGATCAGACACACTCGGTTTAGCACAGGAGCTAGGCATCTGAGCTAGGTTTCTGGCTAGCTACTCGTGCTGGGTGTGTCGGCTGGCGACTGGGTACGAAGTTAACCACGGCTGGAACGACAACAGGTTTGGTTGGGGCGCTTGTTCACTTAGTTGTACCTGTCTTACCAGGGGTTTCTTCTGTTACTGCACTTGGAGTGGTTGCTTGCTGACCAGAACTAGCGACTCTTGAAGAATAAGGGTGGTGTGCACTGGTACTGTGCGGATCAACACAGTACCATCAGTTCCACTGCTTCGCTCAGAATCAGGGGTTGGCTGTATCGTATCAAACCTCAGTGCCCTCAAGCAGAGAATGTACCACGGGGAGGTAGTCTTGGGCTATGTGAGTGTGTACAGGGAAATATTTGAACATGAAATACTGGAAAGGAAGTCCTCTCCCATTCACGGGCAGTCTGAGCTCACTCCTGTTCAGCCTGTCTGCTAAGTGCAGAAGGGTCTGATGTGCACACTCGCTTGGTGGTGGTATAGGCTGCCTTTTTCTCCTCCCTCTGTGAGCCGTGCCTTTTCCCCAAAAGGCATAGAGGCCTGGTCGACACTTAAGTACACTCTCCAATCGTCGTGAACTTGAGACATCCCTCTAAATGTACAGCCAATAGTGGTTGATGGCACAGGCTCAGTGCTCTAATCAGTACATCGCCACTAGCGCGCAAACCTAGAGTGATGAGCTGCGTGGACCGCCTTTGTACCACTATTGGGTGAGGTCGCAGCAGGGGTTAGGCCTTCAGTCTCTGGCAAATTCTCCTTCCAGCACCGTAAGCGCTCCGGTGTAGTACAACCTGAGGTGACTGTAATGCTCCTGTCGGATGAGTTACTAGTGGTTGGGGCTCTACCATTCTATCCACTGTCGTGTCTAGAATGGGTGGCTATTGAATGGTGTGTGTCTGCCGTACAGACTCCTGAAGGCAATATGCAGTCCTACTCTATAGTTCGTACTCCGGAACAAACCCGGTCTCGGTTGACGTCTTATGGTAAATATAATATCTAATTTTCGAAGGGAAATACCACTAGACTGAATATCCCCAGTGAAAAGAACAAACTGTATTTATTAGAGTGTTAGTGATGCGTGCTACCTCCTAACCAAGCAGAGTGTGATATGGAAGTAACCTACAGTAAACAGGTGTAGGCGACCTGCTCCTAGACTTACTAAGATAGCGAATGGCTTTGACAGGTATGAAAATAACTCTGATCGCAGCTAACTCTTTCCAAGGGGCGTCTAGAAGAGACTTTACAAAAAGGGGACCACTACTTCAAGAGCAGTGTTTGTAGTTGCCTCTACCAGCAAGTAGAGGTGGCAGCTGAACCAGGAGGAACCGTTGAAGTCTGCAGGTGTTGAAGGAGAGCATCTGGAAGATGCTAATAGTGGTAAATTATATTGGAGCTTCTGGTAGCTTGTTGTAAAGGTTTGATAAGCCTCTGGTAAATGACAATGAAGCCTCTGGGACCTGGTGGTAGAGGCTGCAGGAGCCTCTGGTAACGTCAATGGTCACAGCCTCTGGTGGCTGCTGAAGACTGGTAGACAGTAGAGAGCCTCAGCACACAAAATGTTTATGCGAGCTACTGGAGAAAGAAATAACTTCCTAGCCAGGGTGTGCACGGACTTGTATAGTCTGCTGGACAGGTGCAACGTCGGGCTGGGGTGGGAGATCTGGCGTCGCCTCGTGATGTCCTTCTAGTGCAAGACTGGAGTGGGAGTAGCTACCCTCTGCCCGGCGTTCGGCTTCATACATTCTCGGGTACGCTTGATTTTGCCCAGAGGCAGGTGATGGCTTGTAGGCTCTCAGCATGGGGGGTTGCGCTTCTTGGCAGCTTTTGCAACGTTATATTCACATGTTTAGAATCGCCCTCCAGGGTACTGGTGATCTAAGGACACTCGCCAAAGATGTTACCGGGTTTGACCCTTCCTTGGGTTACTTAGAAATATGTGAGGCTGATGAGTTGTAGTCGTTTATTAAATAAACAGGAAATCAGCACATGTCAAAAGTAACACATCACATATAAGATATTTATAAATTTGCATCTGTTTCTCCACTGTCACTAACAAATTCGTAATTTTCATCAGATGGTACATTATTTACAATCTGTCTCATATTGCAACATTTACATCAGTCTCACTAACAAATTCAAACAGAAAAAGAATGAAAATTTCTACATCTTTGCTTTTCACATGTAAGATCACAGAAGGTACATGACACATCACATACCGTATTTACTAGTGTATAGCGCACACTCGTGTATAGCGTGCACTATGATTTTTGCAACAAATTCCAGGGAAAAATTTATTTTTAATAAAATTGCACCAAACATTTGTGGTGCCCTGGTAGTAAATATGGAACAAATTATTATTTTTTTACTTGAATGTCTGGTTATTGTGATATGTTTGGAAAATACTTTAATTAAATAACTTGGGCCCCAAAAGCCAAAATAAAAAAAATTCCGGAAATCTCATTCTCCTACTACTCTACATTTCCAGCCTCGTTTTTCTTTTTTCTCCTTTCTGCTTTTAGCAGTGACCGGCACCTTTTTTTGCCATCCTAGAATGTTACGCTACCCTTCTTTTAAAAAAAGTCTCTCCTCGTCCCTTCTTCTGGGAACATGGCACGCTAGCCTCTGCCACTAAAGAGGGGTGGCAGAATTATCGACTGGCAATATGTGTATGTTATTACAAGGGGGTGGGGGGCGTAAACATGTGGCAGCTCTGATTTTGTGGTGTGACAGATGCCGTTAGTTAGGTGGGGGCGGGGTTTCAACCTACACATAACTGAAGGGTCGCTAAGAGAAAGAGAGAGATGGGAAAGGAGTGATGTAAGAGCACAATATGAGACAGACAGTCCTGCCACTTCCCTCAACATCCCCGGACAATTTATGGCTACCACTCCCCCTTCCTCCTTTTTGTCCATGTACATCGTGCACCCCAGAAATTTTTTCCTTTATTTTGCGGAAATAGGGTGCTCTATACACGAGTAATACGGTATAAGATCTTTATAAATTTGCATAATTTTCTCCAGTGTCACTAACAAATTCATCATTGTCACCAGATGGCACGTTATTTACAACCTGTCTCTGCAACTTAGCATTTTCTGAAGCTATGAACTTGAGCAGACAAAATGACCGTGCTAACTTCAGCCCAGGAGGTGACTCTTTCTTCAAGTTTAAATCAGTATTACGTTCAACACATTTTACCTTCTTAGAGAAAATAGAGTTGTTGTAATAATACGTCACTGTAAGTTTCAGAGGCTGAAACTGTCGTATAGCTGTAGGAGATCTTGATATGTGTGTATCTTGAAAAGACTATTTTTGCTAACTGATTTGCCTAAGAAAAAGGGATTCAATCCATCACTACATTCTTCAATAAGGTTGTGGGCTCTGATGACTTCAAATGGACAGTGGTTTTTTCTGCTTTGTTGTATGAGAGCAAAATACTGCTTGATAGTTTCAGTAGTTTCCACTCGTTTCAATAGAGTCCCATAAAGTCCAAAATTACGGTCACATTGATTATAGGAATGGCCTCGTACAGGATACAAATGTGTAATGTTCAATCTATAAGCTTTTGACACCCAAGTACATAACTGAACAACATTAGTATTTTTGTTTTGTCCATTACACAAATTAGACACCAATATAATCTTCTTCACATTTTTCATTGTGGTGAGTATTCATCCCTTATGCTCCTTTATCTCTTTACTTTCTTAAGCTGAACAGCAAGAGATGTCTTGCAACTGTCTTCACTATCTGTTCACTGCCTCTACAAAAGTCACAAACGTCTGTTCTTGGTTGATGAAATACATAGGGACTATTTTCGCGAAAGAATCACTGGTATGTACTGTATTTCATGGGCAACACTTTGTCAGTTTTCTCGAAATGATACTGCTGAAAAGCTGTATACAGTTTAAGTACATTGAGGCCTGTGTCATCAAATAATTTACGCCCTAATTTACGTTGGCCATAGTGAAACTACTTAGATGGTAATAGCGCCAAATGCGCTTTAACCATGTGCCACAATGGGTTTGGGAATTTTGAAGGCCAGTTGTGTTTGCCTCAGTTTTTATTAACAATAACATTTCCATTAGCCACAGCTTGCAATATGGTTTTGAGTCCTTCTTCACTTACTTGAAATGACTTTATGGAGATTGCTTTAACTTACCCCAGTTTTCACTCCATTCACTTTCACTTTGTACACATAAGCATTTTGGTTATTTTTTGTTTTAATAAATGCCTGGTGACAAATGTTTTCATTTTAATCAATTAAGCCAACAAGTAGTGTGTCTTGTTTTTGTTTTTCTCTGATTCCCCAAAAACTTTTAATTACAGTATGTCCTTTTGATTGTCTTCGTTGACTTTCTGGTAGCACTTCAGACTGCAACATTGCGCCACACAAACAGATTGTATACCTGGAATATCCTTACCCCCTCTATACACATAATTTAACTCACTGTTTTGTATACTTTTTCTACTTATTTTGTCCACTTACTCTTGTCACACGTTCGCTTCATCCTCTGTGCACACTTTTCACTCTTCACAAGAACTCAAGTAAAATTCACTGTTACTTTCCATTTTAGTTTGTGATACAAAAGTAAACATAAAACATAGTGGTTTACATACAGCTGATTACTACGAGAAATTAATATGTTCTCTGGCTTAACAACTTTTTATCTTGACCACAGACAAAGAGCTTAGATGCCATAGAGTATATTCTCTGGACTAACAACTTTAGAAGCAGCTTAATATACTTACCTCTAGCTCCATCTATGATTGCCTGAGGGAAACAATTTTTTTTAGGATGAATAGAACCAGGGATGGGTTGATACTATATATTCTTGATACTCTATACCAGTTTCGATACCAAAACATTCTCACGATACTTGATACCGATACCTCATCTGCTATCAAGACCTCGCTGTTAAGAGCCACACAAATCTCTTCCTTCACTCATTCGATACCGATACTTTTCTCGATACCAAATTAAAATTGTCATGAACGCAAAACAACTTGGCCAAGAAAATTGCTTATTTTACTAGTGTCGTTGACACTCACTGAAACTATATAAAAACCCACATTTCACTGGAAATAAATGGTGAACAGCCTGTAACCCAGACATCGTTAACTAATCATAAAACAATACAGTCTGCTTCGATTCTATAGAATCACATTTCCACAGTAAAAGCTGTAATCAAACTTTGAGGAAAATGATAGCTCAATACAAACTTATTTTGCGATTTTGCAGTTTGTTTAATTTTATTTTGCAAATTCAAGGAAATTACTATAACGTTAAATACAGTAAAACCCCTCTATTATGACCCAATCCCGAGGAACCGTGAAAAGTTTGGATCGAAAAAGTCGAAAATTCAAGGCATGTCTAATAATAGATACAGTAATCCCTCGCCAACTGCTGTGTTTTGAATCACGGTTTCAGTTATGCCCGGATTTGACCTTTTCTCCAACCGCGGTACTAGTTTCTAATATCCACAGTTTTCAGTCTATGGAAAACTAGCCCTTACTGATGTTTGTGGTCATGCATTTCTCAAGCTACAATCATAGACTTTGACATTTGTTGTCCCAAGCAGCATGAAGCAATAAATTACTTAATGCCAGAATTGGACACTGGTGTATTTTCCGTGGAAGCGTTGAGGAGGGGGGGGGGGGGGGGAGAAGTTGCAGGCAGGGCCAGTAAGGATTCTTTGCCCTAGTCACATGCTGCCGCCTCTGCCTTACCCTCCCTGTCTTTTTTTGCTTCCATTATCCCTCCTATTTTGCTGTAAAAACAGCGGCACATTATATAGACTAGTTTCTTAATCAGTTTTTATATGATAACTTCAAATTTAATTTAATGCCCTTTGTTTTAATGATTTTTTTTAAGTTTATGTGTGCCCACACCTACGTAATATGCTAATTTCTTATGGTGGGCAATTATTTTTTTCTTGTGAAGTCAATTTTATGTGTAAAGTGAATAAAGATAAGTGTGTGCAAATAAAATGTGTTCTTCTGTGCCACCACCCGCCAGAGTAATCTTTTAGCAACTGACCAACAGCTGCCCAACCTAAGGATCTAGGGCCAAGCTTCATCAGCAAACCGCCACGCCCATGCCCCGCCGTGCTGCAGCGGATCTAGGCGCTTGCCCAGCTATGTACACAGCCAGACCAAAGCGAGTGCACGGTGCGCACACACGTATTGCGCAACGCCACCTTAACTTTTTGATCGCTACATGCCTCATAGCAATGTATGACCCACGAGACCTGCGTAATAGATCTTTAATAATAACTGTATATTTTAATAATACATAGTCTAATCTTTTCACACTTTCAATGGCCATGTCATACTTTGTGTAGGCTTTCTTTTTTACTACAAGGTGTGGTCCAATATGCCTTTCTTGGGTATCAAATTAATCAGGAGATGTCTAGCTATTAATATGTACATATTTATATTTAGTTTAAAATGTGGTTTTTTATGTGCTAGAGACGATTGAACATGAATTTCATGCAAGTTTGGGGGCATAGGGGTTAGGGATTAGGGGTGGGTCAAAATCTCCCCAAAATTTTCCAAATTTTTATTACGACTCCCTCTGTATTATGACCCTATTCTCGTGAACCGTGAGGGGTCGTAATAGAGTGGTTCTACTGTAAATATCATAATTATCTGATACACCCGCTGTGGCCTAGCCCACAGAATATGCAGGCTAGGCCAATTATGGTAATTTTTTTCTAAAAGGTTCAGATTCTGCCAATGCAGATGGTTGTGGTATTGGCCGGTTCATCGGTACCGGCATCAGCATCGGAACAACCCTAGTTTTAAGTTAATTAGACAATTATATATTATTATGACAGAAAACAGATTTTGTTTGAGCTCAAACACGTTGGGCGCCAGAAAATCACTTGACGCGTGTCCGGTTATTGACAGTCGGTACAGTCGTTGTGGTTTTAGTGCGCTAGACCAAGTGCGCATTTTGTACGGACATGCAGTGGAAAAGATACGTAGCGCACCACGGGAGGCAGTCGGGATCGCTCTTAACCTTAGTGATGTGGCGCGGTCCCGTTCCGCCTGTCTGTCCTTCATAGGAGGGGCTAAGGTAAACTGCTGCTTGGCAGCTAGATGAGCGATCTTTTGTTCCCTACGCCGTTGGCCGTGCCTTATCTTATAAGGCATAGAGTTTGGTTCGCCGCTGAACAATACACATTGTGCACTACGGACGAGAAACTATTTCCTATAATAGTGTTGTCCTGTAGCCTCTTGGTAGCACAAGCTCGATGTCCCTGGTGATCCCCCACTGTAGCGGGCAGATCAGAGACGAGCCATGTGGGCCACCAATGCTTCTACTGAATGTGATATTCAGCCAAGGCCAGGCCGCAACACCCAGCACCTGGGTGCTTTGGTAGGGGATAATAACCTAGGTTTGCTGTCTCTCCTTGGATGAAAGTATTCCTAGTGGTTGTGGCGCCTCTGTTCCTTCCCTCCAGCACCTGGGTGCTCGGGGTAGTAGGAAGCAACAGGCGGCCATCTAATGTGTGTGTTACCAAAGCCAGTTCGGATTTAAAACGTACCCGGTTTCTGTCGGCAGTGTACAGTGTGAATTATTCCTAGTGGGCAAAGTAGATATTACTCTAGAAATAAAAGCATGTGGATAGAGAACCAAGCTCTATTTATAGAGGACCCAATAAACACAGTGACTCGTGCTATCTCCTACCAAGCAGACGGAGTACTGAAGGTAACCTACGATAGCCATGTGTAAGCGACCTGGTTCTAGGTTAAAGGAAAAAGTTGAACTAGAAAAGTGAATATATAACTACTGAACTAAAACTTAAAACTGTCTAATTGCTGGTGTCTGGAAGAGACAAAAATAAGTTAAAGTTCCTTTGCTATAGTAACAAGGTATATTCGTGTTCGATGGTTGTCAAAGACTGTTGTTGCAGGAAGTAGTCACGAGGTCTATGAAGACTCGAGGTGTGCTGGAGGCCGCAGCACTAAGGAGTGCTCGGGGTTTTCTCTAGAGAAGAAATGCAAATGACTGCTGGAGCCCCACTGTGCATGGACTTATATATTGAGAAGTCTAGGCTTCCGCGGTGGGGTGCGGGGAACGCGTGTCATATCCTTCTGCGGGAGGCTGGCATGGGAGGTGAGAACCCTCTCGTCAACGTTCTGCTTCTTGGATCTTTGGTGGCTCTCGGCCATGTCCCGAAGTGGCTGACAGCTTGTTGGCACTGAGTGCGGGAGGGGTGGGGGGAGGTGACGTTCTCGCTGGTTGCGCAACCTTGATACCGCGTGTTCGGCTGCCCAGTAGATTTGAGCAGCACGCAACAACCATGTATTGGTTTGCGGTAACAACTCTCGCGTGGTTTGAAGTAAGGATATACTTTACGTGAAGATTGTCAAGTCATAATCGTAGTTAATAGTAGTATAAGTGGCATGCATCAGCTCTTCTTGGTAATACAGTCATTAGGTACTAAATTAATTGTGCTAATTAACTGTCAAATGTATTCCTTTTCATTTTAGTATCGGTTTGCATGCAGCTACTTCGCCATGCTGCAACCAGTTTTCAGCATCAGTAAAGCCTTTTAATCATAAATCACAAACTCTGCACCTTTATTTGTGTTGCAATAAATAAAACTTTTATTAAAAATGAAAACAAAGTACTATCACTCGTCTACTACTAGCTGAGTGAAACTTGGATACCCAAAACACAATGAAGAAAGTCTCATGATCCATCTATACCAGATTCTGTCCCCTGATAAATATAAACGGGAAGCTGGTACTGACGAATACGGAGGCAACGAGGACTCTTGTTAATATCATAAAACAATTGACTCCGAAACACTTATCAATCACTTTAATTGGCTTTCTTGATATGCACTTTATTCTAACAAACAGCTATACAAAAAACACCAAAACATATTTTTTTTACTATTTTACCTGTCATACTGCCCCTTAAAACTGGCTGCTCTAGGCCCGGGCCAACTCAGTCTAATGGGAAATTTGGTCCTGGCTGAGACTGTACTTGTCAACGTTGACAAGGGTCTCATCACAGCCGAATATCACAAATATCAACCAAGTGTCAAGGCATTTAGCCAAGTTATTGTTTTCATTCCAGTGCAACTTTAGCAGTTTAATAATGTAGAATTATTGATTTGTGAGATGCAAAAGATAATTGTTAGGTGTGAATATTTATTGTTTATGACCTAAAAGCTCCATGACTCGACTTGCACATTCAGTAGCTTGATGTCTGATGTAAAAAAATTTGACTGGAGTGACGAGTCAACCTTTTGACTCAACTTCATTTTTTGAGACTCGACCCATCACTAATTCACACAGTTTTGCATTTACCTGTAGAACAGTGTAAAATTGGGTTTTGTTCTGCTGTATTTTACTATTTCATCAATTTTTCTGATTATTTTTTGTCAGACAAAGAAATCAGTTTCAGTTCTTGCTCATTTCATAAGTAAGACATTACATCTTGGAACTACTTTTTGTAATCTCCTGCAGTATTGCTGTTTTACATTAGTTGTTCACATGAAGTAACATGCAGTCATGGGTAGGAATTTTTTGTAGGTTAAAGTGCGTAGTTAACTGGAACCTGTTGGCTGAACACGGTAAACTGAGAGCTTTTGAATACCTTGCGTAACTTCTACTGTATGCACATTGTCCATTTTCCCACCATGTTTAAAATTAACATTGTCATGGGCTCAATCACTTTATTAATGCATCATTCAAGTGAAACTGTGAAATGCTTACAAAAGTAAATGTTTTACCAATTTGCTATTTCTTACATTTATATGCATAAAAAAATAATTTTCGTATTCACAAATGTTTACATAACACTTCTAATTCAGTGTTAGTACATAAAACAACAGTCCATCCATTGTAAAATTTACTGGTCACATACCAATCAGTATGCCCATTAAAGTATATGGTGGTAGGGTAGTCACATTATAGTACTTATCAAAGGTTGAATTTAAAACTGCTTATTTTATTGCTTTGCCTACCCACTGCCTGCAACCATAGAGTTTTAATGGGGAATCATTTTTGAAGAAATTCCTTCTCAGTGTATAAATTTTAAAGATAACTGTTTCAAAGAAAAAAAAGATTCAACGCAACTTTCTCAGAGAATACTGCCACGTTAAGAAACTTTAAAAAAAAATTAGTAATTCATTATATTTCTGTAAAATGAAAATTTTAATGTTAAGTTTTGGAAAAATAAAATATTAAACATAAAAATTGGCAAAATTTTTTCACATGCCAGTTTCTTTAACAAGTTAAGTATCATGTAAAATACTTTGGTTTGAAATGGCTACCTTTAAAAGTGATGCATTGAGAAGGAATTTCTTTAATATTGATTACCTATGTAATCTCGATGGCGGCAAGCTTGGTAGGCATAGTCCTTAACAATGAACAGTCTACCAGTACTTGTCTGTGGCATCACTCTCGCGTGGATGTGGCAGGTGCCTACGCAGGTGCACCCAAACAGCGCAGAGGTGCCATCGCCCCATGACGTGACTGCCCTGAGGAAGCCAGCCAGCAGTGAGAGCTACACAGAGCTGCTGTATGCCCACTTGCTGGACTGCGATGGCAGCCGCCTCACCTACACCCACTTCACCTCACGCGTCTTCTACGGCCAGCTTGTTGAGATCTGCTTCAACCGACCTGTCTACATACAGCGCAACAAGGTCAGTGGGCTGGAAGCACGCTGTGCTGGAATTTAGAAGTACTTGGCATTTATTACCCATCCATTTATCTTGGTTTCAATTTGCCATTGTTTTCTGGAATCACTCCAAGTGAATGTCTGGTTGGTTCATTAATAGAAGTTGTGGTCATTTTCCTCCCTCCTCTTAATTATTTGAAAAACTGTTGATGGGACATTGAGACATAGAATACAAGGAAACAAAATATCATTGTTCGAAGGTCTATCGGCAGGTGGAACCTCCAAGGTATGGCAGAAGGGCTGAACCAATAATGGTTACAGTCCAATACTCAGCATGAATAGTGATTACAATTACAGTACCAAATTGTTTCCTAAATGGTTCACAGCCCATTTTCACTATCAGTTGCCACCAACTTTATATAGTCATTCTGCATGTACAACCTGAGCAGTACTAGTTACAGCTATTTCAGCTTTGTTTGCTTTTACTTAGAAAAGTAATAAACATCTGTGTGTTCATGCATGAAGAATGTGCAAGTGATGAATTTTAATGAGGTTAACACTTGTAAAGTTTTGATAAAACTGCTCATGTGAAAGTTCACCAATGCCAGGCTTGAATTACTTTTGCACAGAAGTGTGGGTTTTTTTAGTTTTATTGGTTGGTTCAGTTTCAGTTTGATTCCCCATCAAGAACCTCAGTTTTTACTGGGGGTGGGCAAAGCTTCGAAAATTCGAATTCGAATAGAATATTTTGAATATTCTGCTTTGTATTCGAAATCAAATTTTTTTCCTTTAAACTTTGAAACAAAAAAATGCTTTTGGGCAGCTTAAATGATTTATTATTATTTGCCCGAAAAGCAAAAGAAGACAACGCTCTTAATAACATCAATGTTTTTATCCCATGTTTGCCACACACATGGCTACTGAAATATGATAACATAACCTTAACTCAACAGAACGCCCACAAATCAGTCCAAACTGTATTCGGTGTAAAATTATTGTTAGTATCTAATTTTACTCACAATATAGCAAAATGAAATTATTGGGAGGAAAACCTTCTTATATCACTAAACACTTCATAATCTTTCCAAACTTAATTCGTCACCTCAGATTTTAATCGGTATTATATGTTTATTTCCCTCATGTCCAACAGAGTCTTGCATTACTGTGTGATAAATAGGAGATTAAAGTACAAGTTTTACAGACTTAACTGCTGTGAAAAGTATGAAATTGAACCCACTGCGATTTAAATCTCACTTCTCAGAAATGAAATGAAAAAAAAATGGGAAATCGGTAATAAAATACAAGTCGGGTTTCGTGCGAGAAGTATTGTATATACTCGTTACGTATGCAATTATGATTAGATGAATCAAATTTATTAGAGAAAAATCAATTTTTCCACTTATTCACAGACAGATTTGAAAGTTCACATAAGTAAAATAATTTTTGTACGTCATATATTATGTAACATTAAAACTACGTATTTATTGTGAACATTAACTAAAACTGGTTGTAAATTTGCACTATTATGAAGTTACGGTGAACCGTGTACAATGAATATGTCTTATATGATAGCAACATCTAAAAGTTGCAAGTATCGATTGCTGGGACGTAAGTTTCGAATCACATGACGTAAACATTCACGTAAAAATTAGCAAGTGCACAGTGAATGTTTAATTCGACCCCAAAGGTTTAACTATTTTACTGAGATCTAACATGGTGTTTTTTAATATGTGTTTGGTTAAAACTATTCGTAACACGTCTACAAATTATCAATGTTTCTCATTCTGAATGTGTTGGTTTTTGTGTGCTGTGCTCACTCGTTATTGTCGAGACCTTGACAAACTCCTAACCTAGCAAATTTCCTATGAGAAAAATGTAATTAATTTATTTAGCTACTTTTCATTTCGTTATTGATAAAGGAATTAGCTTTGTTAGTATACAGATTCAGTATGTTGCATTCATAACCTGCCTGATGAGATTTGGCTTTGATCCAAACCCAGAGGATTAATTTGTAGTACAACTAAGTGTATAAAAATATAAAGCAATCTGACTTTTCTAGCTTGAATTGAATTTTTTGCACATACAGTCGTTATTCTATGTTTATTCTTTGTTTTAATTGAATAATAAGTCATGATAGAATGTTATTCACTAAGTCTAGCAACCTACAAACTTCTTCACCTAACCTAAAATATTTTTTCCCGAATTACCCCAGGAGATTTAAGTTTCCCGCCGGAATTTTTCCCAATGGCAAAATTCCATTCCCGCGCACCACTAATACGTACACAAAGGAATAGAACTATATTTTATTGAATCACACTGTTTAGATGTACAATTTGAATGAAAAGTACAAACTGGGCTGTAAAAACATGAGCACTGCAATTAATTATTCTATTTTGTATGTTCCATACTTTACTGAAAATATTTTTAGTTTCCTATTTAGTATTATTTTGCATTTAGGTCAAAAAATATGCTGATGTAATGAAAAATTATTCCTTTGGTAATAGGCATTCTACTTTTAAATATTCCTTAAGCCTGGATTAATTTTCAGTTTATTTAGATTTATTTACCATGAAAGGCAATATGTGTACTTACATGGTAAAGAATATGACAAATTTTTTGTTCAAATCAGTGGAATACATTTATTTTTTATCTGCCTTTTACCTAGCTTGTAAAAATGTATGTAGTTATTAAATTTAAAAAAAAGTTATAATTTGTGCAAGGTGAAGGCCTGCTTGTCAACAAAACACTTTGAATGGATATTCAATTTGATATTCAATTCGAATTCGCGAATATTTTAATAAATTTGTTTCAAATTCGCTTCAAAATGAAATACACAGCTTGGTCCACCCCCTAGTTTTTACATTAAAACCTCGTTAATTAAAGTCGATTAATTTGAAATCATATATTATTCAAAATGTTTATTTGTCCCCAAACGGTAGATTAGGATTTTATATGCTTTGTTTAATTCAAAATTTGCCTTTTATGTAATTCGAAGTTGGATTTCATCCAAAAGTGTATGTGAAGTTCAGATTAATTAATCAAGGATTTAATAATTATGATAGTAAACATGCAACGCCTACATTGTCGCGGGTGCGTGCATGTAAACTAGCGATGGGTGGCAGCGCGGAAATCAGCTGACGTCTCTGCCGCCACCCGCCACTATGATGTGATTGATTGTGTCAAGAGTTTTCGCTTTTGTTGACTAGTTTTCATTGCATCTTCTGCCCCTGAAGAGGTGAAAAGATGTGACAGCTTAGTGCCAGGCAGTGCATATAGTTGGGGAGAGTAGGATGAAGAAAATTCCGGGTTGCCTGTTGTGATGGTTGCTTTTAAAGGGGGAGGGATGTTTGGAGCAAGGGGATGAGAATGCAGATCATAGGAAGATGTACAAAGTGTAAAGGGAGAAGAAAAAGATATGAAAAAGAGAGTAGGGGGCGGAAGAGAGCTTAGAGCGTTGTCGATTTAGGAAGGAAGGCCTCCCCCCTGGGCATAGGAAGGGCCCTGGGAGGAAGGAAACTTGGTGCGGTGTTGGAGTGGCTTGATGGATGAGAGAGGAAAGGAGATTAGCGGTGTGGGCGTGGCTGGAGGATGGAAGGAGGAAGGGAGTGAAGCGGTGTGGGTGGAGAGGCTAAGGGTGGTATTCATAGTCATGTCTCAAGGCTGAGCTTAACAATGTCTTGTCAAGACCGTCTTATTTCTCAAGACAGTGTTATTTCCGCACCAATTTTCATAGTCTACAAACAAGACGAACTTTGTGAAGGCGGCATGCCCAAGGCGTAGCTAAAATTTCATCACTTCCGGCTGGTCACGTATGAGCTTAAGGCCTGCTCCAAAGGCTCAAATAAAATGAAACATGGTGGCTAGACACAAAATAGAAATAAATACACATTTTTTGTAAGCAGAACGTAATGTATGTATGATATTATATGCATATTAACTACAAATTGATAAATAAAGGATTTGAAATTATACATAAGTATTGTAAATCCATAAATACAAGGTTAAAATGAATAAAGTGATGTTAATGTAGTTAAAAATAACATAATTGCTTTTCAAGCTTAGTAAAATGTTGCGGACAAGTGTAAAAAGAGATTGTAAATCAAACTGTATGAATAATTTACACTAGCAGGCAGAAAATAACTTAGCAGCTATTGAGAGCATCACTTTTGAACAGAAATAATCAAAACCAAAAATGGGGCCAAGGCAGTTGCAGTTTATATAATCTTTTGATTCTAAAGTTTCTGTGTATAATATATTTTTATTTACAAAACTTCAATTTTATTTTCAACTCAGCACATAATATAAAAGATTATATTTTATTTCTTGTTACACACATGAACACTTATTGTAAATTACTATTAAATTTAAAAAGAAGAAACATTTTTTTCTTGTAAATATCTTATATTGCATTTAGCGCTATCTAATATCAACTTTGTCATTAGTGGAACTTAGTTCTACTGTGTCAATTACGTAAAAAAAATTAATGATCTCTGTACAACTACAGTTCTATAAAAGCTTTCTCAGAGCAGAATAATTTAGATTTTCGTCCAAATGTGTAATTAAATCATTAATCTCAACCTAACTCATGTTTTGCTGTCGCCATTTAGCAGAAATCTCAATTAGTTCGACGTATGAAGTTATCCAATCAGCGTCCGCCATTAAAAAAAGCACAGTCTCAAGTCACCTCTACAGTGGATTTGGCGAAGAGGAGCTTACTTGCCATCTTAAGCAAGGTCACGATAACTATGAAATGTGGTTCGAAATCGTGATCGTAAGCAGCAACTATTGAACAGAAATATTCAGTCTTAAGGTGCACAAAAATAAGACTGTCTTCATGAAGACAGCCTTGTTTGCCTGTGCTTGAGACAAGCTTAAGTGATGTTCATGAAATGTAAATACGCACTTCAGACACCAAATAAGATTGTCTTGATGAAACTAAAGCTCAAGATATGTTTATGAATACCGTCCTAAGGGAGGGATGACGGACAGCCTATTAACGGAGGACTGTTCGTGGAGCGTAAGGATGGTGGTTTGGGGGGAGGGGGGGGGGCAAAAGCAAAGAAGAAGGGAATGACATTCTCAGTGGCCAGACCCAGATACGTGAGGGGTAATACTTGACACAAAAACTGTATGGTACTTGGCTTCAGTGCCCGGCTAGCCGGCCACACAGCATGGGATTGAGACAACATTCGCCGAAAGTGCATTTATAGTAGAGGGAGCAAGAGGATACTGGCTACCACGGCTTCAGTTTTTCACCATACTTTACCCTTTTTTTTATATATATATAATTTGGCGTAGTAATTGAAGGCAACAATTACAACACCTATATTTTACTGCACGTGAACATATAATTAATGACCAAGATAAATGCAACAAACTTATTTTTTGGGCAATTTCCTTCAAATTTTTGCCTTCTTTAAAGCAAAAATTTTATGGTTCCCCAAAACAGGGTTGTAACTTCTAGAAGATAGTTATTCCCAAGGCTGTAGTTGTGTTTTCTTTGAAAAATGAAATTGTGCATTTCTTTAATACACATAAACTTTTTTTAAATTCAATAATTCAAAATTATGTAATTGAAAGTCCAAAAATTAGGTGCCGAGCACTTCGAATTAACGAGGTTTTACTGGTATTCTGTTCTGAATACTCATAGAGTTTTGCTATCTAGAAAAGGTGGTTTTTGTTGGCAATTGATATTCAAATATGACTAGTTGTAAAGTTTATATTTCATGCCTTGCTCTTCAACCAATGAAAAAGGATGAAATTATTCCAATATCCATTAACTCATCATCCATGCAATGCACAAATTTTAATTAAACTAAACAATGTTATTTTAACTACAAAAGAGATACAAAATTATCTGCATATGTCTTTTATTTTTATCATTGTCAGTGATGTCAATGACTTGAATCAATAGCCAGAAGTAATACTGTATTATCAATAAATTGGCAAATAACAAGCTTCTCTACAAATGATAATGCAAGTAGGTCGCTTGACTACCAAAAATATATTGACGTGTGATGTTCTGTCGACTAGGTGAATACTACGTCAAGTGGAAGCACACCCTATTGTGGAGGGTTTGTGAATTATTCAGTCTCTACGTGGTGCCGGGGCTTTCCCAGTACAAAGAATTGGCCTGGTAGCTTTATGGCAGGGCATGAAGTGTGGTTCAGGTGAGTTGGATGCTGGAATAGGTCCCGTGGTATCTCTGGTGTAACGGAGACAACCAGGTGTTGCAGAGCTTGGGCTTATCCTTGAGGGCAAGCTGTCCTAGAGCAGTGATAAGGGCAGGGGTCAGATCTTGTAAATGCCCACAGGAAATTAGCACCTGTTTCACTTTCTCCCTAAGACCACTACGCCTGGAAAAAGGTATTTGGAGTCACACACATTCCCACGTCCGTGAGGCGAAAGGCAGGGCTTGTTTCTCTGTACAGTGTAGAGCCACAAGAGTGGTTGCCGACGGGCATATACCCAATTCCAGTACTCTGCGCTAAGGCGCAATGACTAGAGAAAGTTAGGCCTCGCTGTCTGCAGTCCCTACACGTGGGTGTTGGCTTCAGCTGCGTCTTCCCAATCCAGGGAACGTCCCCTCTAGCACAAAGGTAGGGTGGAAAGGACGAGCATCGAACTGACAAATTGATCTGAAGAGCCATGTACCTGTGATGGGCTTAGCTGTTCTACCTACCAGGTTATGTAGAAAGGCTGGCCGAAGCTAGTGCATGTGAGTTAGCAAAGCATGTATTGGCTCAATTGAGTATGGTTTGTGGGATCACCTGCATTTCTCTCAAGGGGTGAGGTCAACTAGGATAGCCACAAAGTCTACAGGAAAGTGTTATTTGGGGATTGGTTTCAACTCAATGTTTATTCCGTCTTACTGGAAATAAACACATGGTGACGCACTCCATCCTGCATTTATCAAGAGCTGTGCAGGAAGCTGAACCACGCAAGACAGGTACAAGTGACCTGTTTCTAGGCTAAGCGGTGATGCATACCCGGTAAGGTCTGTTTGACACGATCACTTTGGACATTTACGCTAGACTGATAGTGTGGTTTAATACAGGTTTGTCAGTGGCTGGCGAGAGGTCTTAGCTACTGACTTACTCAGAAGACTATCGTGATGCTGATGAAGTTGAGGTTTCGACCCTTGGTCTCAACTTAACGGATGCAGGGTTGCTCCACACCGTATTGATGGTTCCAGGCAACAGATACCCAGCTCCAGAACCTGGGATAAGCCAGGCCGTACCTAGCCTCGGTCCCATAAACCTGTCCTCTCCGAACCGGGTGATACTCTTGGCTGGTCCGAGTATTCTGTGGAAAATATACAATCACCACGGGAGCAGTCGCGACTGCTTGGCGCCTGAGTGCGGCAGCGCAGTCCCGTTCCTCCTGCCTTTCCTTCGTAGGAGAGAGAAGCGCAGACCGCTGTTTGCCAGCAATAAACGCTAGGTATTGCTCCCTACGCATTTTGCCATGCATTACCTTGAAATGCATAGAGAGTCGCTGCTTGAACAACACACGTAGTGCACCTTGATGAGAAACAATTTAACAGTGTAGGTCTAGTAGTTGCTTGCTGGCACGAGCTCGGTAAAAGTCTACACTGATCCCCCATGCTTGGCAGGCTGATCAGAGACGAGGAGCTGTTTGGACCACCAATGCCTGTACTGGATGTGAATTCAGGCAAGGTTGAACGGCAAGACTCACGCTATGGTCACTTCAGCACTATCAGTGCTCGAAGCAAGGGAATAACCTGGGCTTGCTGCCCCTCCTTGGATGAAGGTATTCCTAGTGGTTGTGGTTCCTTTGTTCCTCCGCTCCAGCACTACCAGTGCTCGGGTGGGGAAAAGAAATAGGCGGCTGTCTAATGGGTGTGTTAATTCGGTTTAGGAAAATGCTCGGTTTCTGTCGGCAGTGCATGACGTGAATTGTTCCTAGTGGGCGAAATAGAAAGATACTCTGTAAATGAAAAAAAGCATAAGGATAGAGAATAAAATTATGTTCATTGAAAAATCTATAAACACGTGACTATTGCTACCTCCTACCGAACAGTGGAATGCTGGAGGTTACCTATGTTAGCCAGGTGTAGGCGACCTGGTCGTATGTTAAAAAGGGAGAGATTGCTGTAGACATGAAAAATTATTTACTACTAAACTGTACTAAAGAAAGCGGGTGTCTAGAAGAGACAAAGTGAAGTTAATGAGTGTTAGCATGTTTGCTGTTCGTTGGATGATGGTTGTCGTAGTTGGAAGCAGCCGCTGGGGGCATACTTAATACTTGAAAGATCTCTGTAGGTCCGAGAGAAGAAACAAGAATGATAGCTGGAGCCCCTCTGTGCACGGACTTATATAATGCTGAAGTCTAGGCTGCTGCAGCGGGGTGTGGGGAAGGCGTGCGACGTTCTGCCGTGGAGGTGACGAGTTGGGGGGGAAGTGAGAACCCTCTTGTCAGTGTTCCTTAGTTCGTGCATCTTCGGCATCGCTTAGCCACGTCCGAAGTAACTGAAGCTTGTTGGTACTCAGCATGTGGAGAGGGAGGGGAGGTGGTATGCCCGTTGGTTGTGTAACCTTGCAGCCACGTGTTCGGCTGCCCGGGAGATTTAAGCACAGAGAATTTATGTGCAAAGTGTTGTGTGCACAACACTCATATGGGTGGTTGAAGTAGACAACTCTTATGTAGGCTGAAGTAAGGGTATACTTCACGTAAAGAGCGATGAGTCGTAATCGTAGTTGATTAGTAGTATAAGCGGCAAGCATCAGTGGGATGAGGTAGTATAGCGCTGTGGTAACAACTGAAAACTGTAACTGACTCCCTAATGCTTTTTTGCCCAGAAGGGGCCATAGTGTGCAGTGTGGATAGACGACGTGGCGTTTGACGGGTTGGCATGATGCTTGGATTATTAAGTAGGGCATGATAGGATGAATTCCAACAATTTAGCTCAAGCAAAGGTTTTCCTTGTGGTACAAAGGTGCAGTGAAGGAAGGAAGGTATGGCGAGGAATGAAGCTGGCGAGATCTTCAGCGGCTAGTGCGGTGAAAACTGTCAGCCTGGGCAGTTCCGGCAGCGAGTGCAGTGGAAGACTGATGACTGTTCCTGAGTCAAATTCTTACTCCGTATTTATACTCTGCCGGGCGGCTGCTTCGGCATTCATTGGCTTGCGTCTTGAAGGCTAGGGGAGGTCGCTGAATGAGGGGTGGCAAAATGCATAGCTCTCTGACATGACGTCACCGACCGGCTGGGAGAATGCAAGACAAATGACAAAACATTGTAGTGGTGCCAATCTAGCTGTGGTTAGTAGTACTTGTTGCCTTGAGGTACATAGCTTCGGTAGGCTGGTGAATAATACAATCTCTGCTGGCTGGAACATCCATTGTTGCAGAGCAGAGGGTACAATCTTCTGATGTCTTGTGGCCAACGGTAATGCAAACTCCGTAGAAATCAGATGCGCTGCATGCTATGCTAATAAGCTAAAGCTGTCTAATTACCATTGTTAAAAATGTGACATGTATCAATTCGCTCCCTTTCCACTGCGACGAAAGGTCATCCTTGAGGGAGGTGAGAAACAAATTCCTCTTTAAAGGAAGTGGGATTGTCCTCGCAACAGCAATCAGTCTCCTTCTCTACTAGCCCCATCTTAACAGGATGAGATTATTGCTCAGCCCTGAGGAGAGATGGAAGTAAATTCCTCCTGAGCAGGACGTAGGAGTGTCCTCGCAGGATCAGTCGGCCTTCCTCTCTGCTAGTACCATCTCAGGGGGATGACTTGGTGTTGAAAAAGAAATTCCCTTGAGAGAATGTGGCACTGTCGTCTCAACAGCAAGTTTTTTCTCTCCCAGTTGTGCTTCTGTAGCATCTGCTACACTTCTCTCGTGAATGAACTTGACCTTGCCTTCGAAGAATCAGCTGGCTGAAAGGTCGATGGCTGGGAGCAGGTGCCGTAGTGATACTTTTTTATGTCGTTTCTTAGCTTCGGCAGTGGCAGATATCCTCTGTCTCTCTCTGTTTTATGTACTCTGCGTTCTTTCTCTCTTCATTCTTCAAAGCATAGGATAACGGGTGTGTGCCAGGATGCGGCATTTTGTCATCTGTTTAGATTTGCATGAGCTCTTCATGTTGCATTGCTTTATTTATTTTGTCAGTGTTTTAACTCGTGACGGGAAACCGAGCGGTGTGCCGCAGTCCTCTTTTCATTAAAGTGTGCAATCTTACAGAATGAACTTTAAGGTTTGTTATTGACAATAAACACAGCTAGGCTGTGGAAAAGAAACCAAAAATACATAACAGACTGCACGCAGAATAGTATGACCCTTGGGGAATCATGAAATTATGATTTGTTAAGCAATTAGTAAAGAAATTGTCACGGAAGAACCGCACTCGTTCGGTCCATGTCAGCTATGCTCTGCTGTGTGGCCGCCTATGCGGAAATATCAGTTGGCTCCACCCTAGCCTCCTAAGTGTCGCACAGAAGGCAAAACAACTTGTGTAATTAAAACAAGCTAAGGGAAATAGTGAACTGAGCGCTGCCAGACTCAGCCCACTGCTAAGAGTTGGCAAAATGTGCATAGTGTCAGAGACAATAACTACTTACATTGTCGGGTGTTCACCACTACAGAAAATAGAAAGAAGAAAGAGGGCAAGACATAGTACACTTGAAAGAAATTTGTAGTTTTTACAATATAATTTCTTCTCGCAACCTGTCTCATTCATTTATAGTCTCTTTGGTTGCTGGCTGAAAATGCTTCTACACATTATCATTACTGCAATTGGCATATTCAAACAAATATTAAGTGCAGTGTTTTTACACAATTAAAACACTTTTTAAGCAAAGACAATATTAACTTTGATGTTAATTTAAAATATTCTTTTTTATAGAAAATGTTTTGATTCTACTCAATGCAAAAGCTATTTACAGGTTTCCACATATATCTCGATATAAACTAAGTAATGTTGCAAGCTTTAAAGTCTATAAATAGCAACAGACCAACCTGTTTCATTTCTGTCTGTCTCTGTCTGTATTTACACAATATTTACACTCTACATTTTGATGATTTCACACATATGACATCTTCTTATCACTAACTGGTCCCTCGTGTGTCTTACAGTTCACGTGCTATTAATGAGTGTGCTTAGCTATTTACAAGCTGTTCTTGAAGTAAGTGATGTAATCAAGGAATCCAGGTGTAGCGCTTGATACAAATAAGGCTAATGCCTTGAACACCATCTTGATAGGAGTAATGTGCTAATAGTAACGTTAAGAAAAAGTCTGTGATTACATAATTGCACTAAGGTTGACCATGTACTAATGTGTATGGCCAACTGTTCACTGAATATAGCATCTGGAGGCTATTTAAAATTTAATGAGTTCGGCGCACTAACACTCCATGTTGCATGCGGCATGCTGATTGTTTGTGCTGGTCGCCCCCTCTTCCTCGGAAGTACATAAGGCGGGTTTGGTCATCTAAAGCGGACTGGAGTCCGCCATGGAGTTTCCTTGTAGTGGCCTGGGGTCGTCATGTTGGCTCGGCAGGCACGTAGTGGCTGGCCCCTATGCCGGAGCTCGGGCGTCCTGGTACATCAGGAGAAATATAAAATCAAACTTGCATAGTGCTATTAATGTTTTTATTACACTTCTTAACAAATTAAAAATACGTGACGTGAGAATACTAAAAACAAAGGAATTGTTACACACAAGGCACTAGAAGAAGTAACATGTGTGTGCACAGAACATTATTGTGAAAAAGAAATGAGAGTGCAAATATAGTATGGTGTACAAACCACCATAAAGAGAATGACATAACACAAATAGGAATTGGGGAGGGGGATCATCTTATCGCATATATAGTAAAACTTGCTTAAGAGGTTTTTCATAGGACCAGCAATTAAAAACTTATTTAGCAGAGAAAAAAATTTACCAGGGGAAAAAAAAATTATCTCTGTGTTGGTGTACTACTTTAAAATTTTTCCAATGGAAATGTTTTATGATTGAAAACTCTTTGTCTCTGTGAAATGAGCCAATATAAAGTGATTATGTACAAAAGTAAATATCACAATAAGTGCTGGTATCTACATTTATGCAGCACACACTTGGCAAGTATTGTATATTGCTGATTGTTAGTGAGTTTCCCAACTCTTTTTAGTTACCACTTACCTTGAGAATGGGTATATTATAACCTCACTATAACAACTGATGACGGCGAGATAAATTATCGCATTATCGTTGTAACTGAAATTTACTGTGGAGCATAATTTCCTGCAGTGCTCGTACACTCACCTCATGGACACACTGCATTTTCTGAATTCCATTACACGTGTGAAGGTTGACAAGTTGACGGTTAAAAACAATACATCACATCTAAAAACAGCATTTCCCACATAACCATCGTTTTGATAAATATTATTTTTAAAAATCTTAACTATTGTATTAATAATTAGAGAAAACTTATTTTTACTCCCTTTCCTAATTAGTAAATGCATCTAACGAAGACTGAAAATGCACACATGTTACAGCTGCTTGAACCATTTGAATGCTACTGGCTTACTGTGTAATTGCAGGAACTTTTATTTCCAAAAACAGCCTTTATTTATCTTTATTGGGAATTTAAATGTCCACAACTTGACACCTCCCTGTACAGTTGGAAGCAGGGGCCCTCATTACGTGGATAACTCGTGGTTGATTTGGTGTCTCCTTGAACGGTTCCCTTCTGTAGTAGCATGGACACACTACTGGGCCAAGGTTCCAGATGGGCAGTCTTGCTGGCAAAAGTAAGTGCCTTCTTGGCCGTCTTCCGCTGCCCAGCCTGGTGGCATGGCATACGGCTGACAGTAAGAGAGGTGGAGCAAGCAGGTGTACAGTTGGTGCTAGTACGGATACTGATAAACAATGTGGTCGTATCTTACCAATGGGAGGAAATCCAGGGGTGGCCTCTCGAAGGGCAGTGATCTCCCTCCTAGTGCAGTGCCCTAACAACTCGTATCTCCTTCCCAGGTTTTCAGGTTAGGTGGGATTATTGTCTGCACACTGAGTCCCTGTGGGAAGGTTCACGAGATGTGTCCCTATGGTCCACCACTGCTGACATTCAGAGAGCACGCAGGTAGGGTGGGATTATTGCTGACACACTAAGTACTCTATTGAAAGGTATGGCAGCAGTTAGGCACTACTGTCTGGTGGTAATAGGCAAAGCAGGATTATTACCTGAGTGGTGGTGTGATGTGGACAGACAGCATACAAGTGGCAGCAACAGGTCAGCATGCTGCTACCCTTGCATGATTGAAATAGTTTGGCATGTGTGGCCTAAGTGTTCTTGCTTGGGAGGCCAACAACTCTGGCGGAGGCTAGAGGGTTAAAAGATCCCACCAGTGGCATATCAGGCTGAAGGTTAATGTCTGCAAGTGAATAGACTGCTGAGTGTCAGATCAATTTCTTTCCATTACCATCTCTGTCACTTCTGCTTGAGCATGTCTCTCTGCTTGTTCACTACTGCCCCTCTTATAGCTGCTCCTGCTGTCAGTACTTTTCACCAGCCATCTTTGTTTCCTTGAATGTAGCTCCACCGAGGGATGCCAGGTCTTCTGAAAAATCATATCATCTTCCAAATTTTTAGCAATATCTGGAGATATTGATTTTTCGCAGAAACCTTCAGATTTTTTAATTACTTCTTTTTGATTTCTCTTTGATCTTTCTTTTTTATTACTGAACCCTACTGAAAAATTTTTTGCACATACTGTATATGAAAATGTATATGTATTAACAAAATTATAATTGTTAAACTACCCTACCAAACTGTGTAACTGTTACATCTGGACTGATGCATGATGGCCTTTGGCTGAGAGGGGTCGTCATGATCATGCAAGGTTTTATCACGCAGGTCAGAGACACGGGGGAATTTAATGAGACTGACCTCATTCTTGACTTACTGGTTCACGACTGGTGCACAACTTCGGGCACGTGGCCTAGCGGCAAGATATAAAATCAGTCGGGGATTTGACTTACCGGGATGAGTTGGCAAACAGTGACTGGTTTACCTGTACTTGCTGGAGCCCAGGGTAGCTTCTTGGTTTGCTGTTGGTGTGGCGGCTGGTGACTGTAGGTGGAGTTGAGTTGGGCCTGTGACAGTCTAGGCCTCTGCAGCTGGCGGGCTGCTTGAGCTTGTTCCCGTGGGGTTACACTGCCAAAAGTGCAGTTGGAACTGGGTTGCAGCTCCCATTAGTGTCAGTTGCCTTTCTGTCATGCCACCTGGTATTACTTCGTTGGGTGTATGTCATAATGCAGGTACAACGGACAGCCTCACGAGAGGAGAGCAGGCGACGAAGTTCCCTGTCTATGTGTAGTACCAAAGCCGCAGCTGAACATACCAGTCATACTCTGTGCTCCTCTGACCGGCGACACGAGGTGCAGTGGTAATAGAGCGTTGGGTGTCCTCTGGGTGTGGGTCCAAGTGTTGGCAGATCTCCAGACCCAGTATGTCACTCCCTTCGGCAATAGTACAGCGCGGCGGATGGAGTGGATCAACTGGACTGGCTGTCTGATGACTCTTAGATTGAGTTACTAGTGGTTGGGACTCTACCTTACTGCACACCAGGTGTACAGTATGGGTGGCCATCGACTGGGTGGGTTTTCACCGTACGTGCACCTGATGAGGGGATCCCGCAGTCTTACACTAGTTTAGGTAAATAGAGATTCAAGTGCACGATCTCCTGCTTTGCTCTGGCGGGTCGTCTACTGAGGAAGGAACGAACACCCTAGCAAATAATACTCGGAGGTTTAATTAAGAGAGACACATATTTATTCTATCAGGAATAAACCCAGTGTCCTTTTACTACCTCCTAACTAACTGGTGCTGAACAGAAGTTAAGACTAAATGAATCCAGGTGAAGGAGACCTGGTCCTAAACTGAACAAGGCGATCCAGCTAGGTAACTATGAAAATAACTGACCCTAACTAATGCTAACAGTTGTCCAGAAGGGACCGTTGAGGGCCACTACCAGAGGGGGTAGTGGTGGTGTGTCCAGAAGAGACCTTCGAGGGCCATTCGAGGGCTACTACCAGAGGGAATAGTGGTGATGCTAACACTGCCAGAGGGGGCAGTGTGGTTGTTATTACCGAAGGTGAGGCAAGGAGTGTTGCAGTTATCTTCGAGGGCTGCTGGAGCAGTGGCGAAGAGCATCTGGAAGGTCACTGATAAAGTCTCTGAAGAGCTTCTGGTATGTCACTAGGATTTTGAGGGCGGTAGAGAGCTCCAGCACAAGTGGTGGAGTGAGCTGCACCAGTGAATTGCTGAAAACAACAACTGGTGTTTCTGGGCTGCGCACTGACTTATATTCTTGTCTGCGGGCTCTCTGAGATTCAGAGGTGCGGGGGTGACAAGCTCTGCCTCCTGAGCGAAGCTGTGCTAGCATCGTTCCTTGGTTCGCTGTGGAACCTTGGGGAGGTGGTCTCGGCCTTTCGGCCAATAGAACAATCACTCGTCAGGGAGTTTGATTTGACGTCTGGCTTCGGGTAAACAGTACAAGCTGACATGTTTGTAATAGCCTCTGCGACAAGGGGCATATCCTGTAGGAACCCTGCCTGGGGTGACTTGAAGACACGTTCAGATGAGATAAAGTCATGTTTAGTATAGTAGTGTAGTGTAGTGTAGTCAGGATGTGCATCGTGCATCATTATTTATCGACAGACATCAGTGGTTTTGATTTTAATCACTAGAATTGCTTCCCTGGGATGCCACCATTGATATGGGGAACTTCAGTCTTCAGTGTAGCTGTGGCAATTGTTGGCATCTGATGTTTCCACTGAATGCAAATGTTATTTTCTGATTGTATGCTCGGGTGCCTGAAATTAAGGTATTTTATGGTGGCCTATTTGCAATTTTTCACTTTTATGAGAAAATTGTGTGAATCAATTGTTTTTATGCTATTTATAATTTGAAATACATGATAAAATAAAATAAAGTAGCAAAAATCATTTTAAAAAATAATAGATTTACAAATTTACTTATGATGGTAGCTTCTTGGGAGTTAGTACTAGTGTTTTTTAATTATGTATACAATTGTGCATGTGTGTTTTCAGAATTGTTTTAGAAAGAATTTGCCAGAAAATCTTCTAAATTATTCTGAGGAAGCTTCCAAATTTTTCGTTTGTCATTTGGTAATACTGGCTCTGCATGGCAACACAGGAATAGTCAAAGAAGCGCAAAAGGGGTAGAGAATGGGTGGTAATGTATTAAAGGCAACAAAAGGGATACAACCTCCCTCATTCTTATCCCTTCCTTTTGTGTATACAATGGAAGGAAAAGCCGTTTACATTATTTTGACCTCTCTACGCATCCTGTTTATAGGCATTTACATGAATGAGTACAGTCTAATGCACATGGCAAAATATGAAGACATATTTGGGAAAGGACATTCCTGTAGCAATTGTTTACACTGGAAATTTTAACACGTGTATCTTACAGAGAAAATGGTAGAACCAGAACACCTTTACATTTTCTGTGGGGAAACATGTTACATGAGAACATCTTAAGCAAGTTTTACTGTATTTTCATATTTCATATAACTATTGAATTTCACTAAAATAATTTCTGACCATCATCATAAAGGGAAATTATGTAAACTACTCTAGATATGTTTACGAAAAATCTAAGAGAAATCCTTTGGATGCTTTGTGTTGCCGAATACTGCCCAACTTTACAATGTAATGGGGCTTGCTCCTACTACTCATATCTCATGCTAATAAATGTTTCACTTGAAGTTACTGGGAGAAATTAGTGGCTACAGTTTATACCAAACTAAAGTACAAAGTTGAAATGGAGTGTAGTAGAATTTATTTTAGCAATGAGAAATCACGTAAAATTCAAATCTAGTAAACCTTAGATGTAAAATTCTGCTTAAAATATCTGATCTATTTCTGAATAAGAACAGTAATAAACTCATTGGAGAACACAACAAAAAAAAGGGGAGCTTATGGAGAACATAAGACAAGGATTCTTGCCAACATTAAATTTTAATTCAGTAAACAAGCATCCGATGAGCACGTGAATATTCTTTGAAGTCAAAAATTTTTGTTCAGTATGACTTTCAGCATTTAAATAAAAATAACACTTATGAATTTTTTTTCAATATTGGTTTTGGTACACCAAATACTCACACAACTCTAATACTCAATGTATGTGGCACTTGCATGCACCGTTCATCATCTGTGGGATGAGTATGTGAAGTGAGTGACTCATCCTTGCAGGTGTACCGTGTTGGGGTTGTGCTGAACAAAATGGGCTGGTACCCAATGGGCGTGTGCTCCCAGAGCATGACCTGCGACTCTGTCATCTTCAACTTCTGCGTTGGCCAGCCCAGCGAATACTCTCGCGACGGCCTCATCCGCAGCATCGTCTTCACCTACTGAGCTCCCCCTTCGCCGCCGTGAACATTTCGGAGCACGTGTGTGTGTGTGTGTGTGTTTGGATCTGTGTGAAGTTTAGAACCACTATCATATCGCACTACTAGCATTGTGTTGAGCTGACTGTAGCTGTACCATGTTGTTATCCTGGCCATCTGCGGATTCCAGGTACAGGGAACTACTCAGATATTTTCTCATTGTCCATGACTGACGTACTATGGAAAATGTTTTTCCCAAAATTTGTAGAAATTGGTGGGAGTTGCAGTTGCCACACTTTGTCAGATGTATGTTTTTAGTAAGTACTGCAGGTTTGCAGTAAAATTTGAGCACATACAAGGTACACCAAGGGACTTAAAACTTTAGATGTAGTTTTGAAAGTACTTTGTAATGAAAAAGTATAAAATAATTATTGATGGGCGAGTTGAATTTTACAGCTTCGAGTTGAGTCGAGTCAAATCATATGAAACTCGAATTGAGTCAAGTCGTCAAAACTGAATTTGCACCATAAATGTAAATATTTTCCTATACACATGGATATATCACCCACCTCTTATAAGTTCCTCCCCCTCTTATATAGTCGCAGTTTACCAAGAAAAAAGTTTGGGACTAGTTTCTACCAATAAGAATAATTCTTTGCCAGGGTGAGTGATTCACAGCACTAATGTTTCCCTCTTACAGACGAGTGAATGACTATGGTGTAGGGTTGCCAACTGGGTATAAAGCTATACTTCTGCTCACGGTTTAAAAAACCTCGTGAATCGTTTGAAAAACCTCTACATGTTCTCAAATTTTAAGAACTACCTTAAAAATGCACAAAATATGTCTTGTATAACTACTAGTATTTAATTAATTGATAAACATGCAATAATGAAACATTTATAATGAGCTAAATAAATTATTATGTAAAACCACTATTTTATATTAAAATATTTTGTACAATAACAACTTACCATTCTAAATTAGTGATTTTGGATCATCAAGATCTAAATCCATTACATCAGTTACTTCAGCCATGGCAGTGATGGTGTGGAAGGAAATACAGTGTAAGTTGCCATTGTGCTAATAGTCTTCAAAACGGTGTCTGGAATTTCATAATCATAACAACACTTCCCAATTCGTTTCAGACCTGCACTAATCTGGAGAATCCCATTAAGTACATCTTCACCCATCCTGTCTCTCAAATCTGTTTTTACCAAATTCTTCTGACTGAAAGTTCTTTCTATTTCAGCAATTGACCAAGGTAATACCTGTACACAAAAAGCCAAATCAGAATTTTCTCTAAAAGGTTTTTATCCACTAGCATCTGTGTAATCGGTGATTTCTTGCCACAAATCAGCTATGTTTTCTGTACGACCCCATTCTACCAAAGTCAGTTTTCTCTACTGAAAATAAATTTTGTAATTTCGTCATCTGAAAATTTCATAAGCTCTGCCAGTGGAGTAATGGATGTTTTGAAGACACAGACATTCCTTAGGGGAAAGAATTGCAATATTTTGAAGAACGTCAATGTTTATAGGCAGTCGTAGCTGACTTACCAATTTTACCACAAAGTTAACACACCTTCCTCTGAATGAACAGTAAGTACATATTAGTTTCTTAACTCTTCATTTTTTTTTCAGTAGCATAGCCAAAATAAGGTTTTAGGTCTTTAAAATTACTTATTTTATCTTTGAGTAGATTAGTTCTGCACCCTGGAAGTGTAACTTTCTTAGCCAAACCTTCAATGAGAAAGTCTAGATCCTTCAGAAGTTTACTTGGATCACAAGAATTAGCCTGGAAGGATTTGTTTACATGCTGTGCTTCAGCTAAAACAGGTTTTAAAAACAGAAGATAGAGTTAATTGACTGGATCATTAAACATTTTGAAAAGCATTTGTGCTGTCAGTATTTCTTAGAATATCAAAATGTGTTTTCAGTTCAAGCCACTGATTGAGGAGACAATTAACCGCTACCTCTATAGAGAGCCACCGCGTTTGTGAAACCTGTACAACCTTAAAGGGAGTTGTTCCATCATTAATTGCACAATAGAGATTTTTATATGCTGCTTGTCTGACTGAAGATCTGGCAAACCAATGATATGTTTATGAAAGCAAAAATTCGAAATTTCTTGGTAGAACTTCTGCAGCTGCAACAGCAGCAGATGACACAGTCAACTGCACTGAATGACGTACACATCTTTTATCAGTTTTTGATATACACCATTGTTTACATCAATCATAATATTTGCATTATCTGTTCCTATTTCTCTTATTTTTGTCAATTTAAGATTAAATTTGGAAATAGCAGATTTTACTACCTCAACTTAGCATCTGCCGACAACAATTCAAATATACCCATAAAAGTTTTAACTTACCACTCATTTATAAGAAGGCTATAAATTCCATTACCAATGTCCAGTTCAATTCATGCTGAAAATGAGGGCCCAGAACATTTTAAATTATAGATTTACACTTGGTACGATGCAGTTTAATATCACTTGCTTTAAAACATCTCTGGCACAGGTCTATGAGATGATCTACAACATGAATGGCCGAATCATAGGTTATAAATAAGATAAACTTCCCTCCCTTCTAGCATTATCAATATTTGTTGCATGACTTTGTGTTAGAAAACTGATCTTAGATTGGCGTTTAGAGTTAAACGTTTCTACTGCGGAAGTATGCTTTTGCGTTTTTCTACGGTCTAACAAGTCTTTTAATCTAACTTTCAAATTGCAGTGACAATAGTAGCAATGTACTGTAGTGTTGTCTTCTGGTACTTCCATTATCCAGTCCTGTAATAAATTATCCCTAAGCCATTCTGTACCAAATTACTGGACATATGAAGGTTTGGTTTTCCCCGTTTTCCAGTAATGCTTCTCTAAATACTAATAATTAAAAAACATGAGAAACTAATGTAACCTATCAAACTCATTAATAATCGTTCCAATCTAAATCTTAATTCCTTAAATAAAATACTAAAAGCTTGATGAGAAACCACGATAATACACACTCCAACACGAGTCAGATCACTAATTACAGGATACACATTAATGTGTATGTCGCAGAAACACAAACCGACATGTGAGTTAATACCGACTGCACACACTGCTTCCACTCACCAATTTGGACTGATGCATAGACAAAAGAATAGAAGAATATTTATAGATCAGTGTCTCCCACGTAACAATTGTTGAACGTACAACAGTGCCTCCATGGTTACTGTACTAACTACTCCACTGTGATATCACCTAGCAACCAGGATTTGTTTACATATTTTTATGTTGCTAGGTGTAGGTGTGTGATGTCACTGCTAGCTCTTGCAAAGTGTAAATATTTACATAGAACCTGTTTTTTAATTGTTGCATGTCGTGAAAATACTGCATTTTGTTACAATTGTTTTCCCAAGGAGCAAAATATGAACAGAAAAACTTGAATGTTTGGCACAAGAATTGACAAAGAAAATTATTTTGCAAGTGCTACTATGATCAACCAGTGTACAAATATTGTCATTATTTATAATGTGGTGACAGTTGTAATTTCCAAGGTAGAATGTAGTTGCTTAATTCCCATCATATCAGCAAAGAATATTATTTCTGCTATGTTTGTCTGTTTTTATTTTATTTAACTTTTTGCATTTTAAGTTGTCTTAGGTAGAAGTATATACTGAAATTCCAACACTAGGTTAGTCAAATTTACTTGCATTATTCCATTTTACAGAATTTTGTCTGCAGAGTTTGCATTTTACCAACATGTCTTGAATTTGTTTTGCATTAATTGTATGCAACTTATAACACCGCTCCTATACATATTGCCTAACCAAATATCTAACAATATTTTTTGCAAGTTCGTTTACACTCCTGTAACAAACATCTTGTGAATTATAAGGGTTACTTGCTCAGCCACAAATTATATGTTACCGGTGACATTAACGCTTGTTGTAGGAGATAGTACTATCGTATCAGCAACCAAATCAGCAAAACCTTTATTTTACTTTAAATGTACAACACAGATGAAACGTTAGGTCATACCGGCAATCAAGTAGAAGTAAAAAGTTTGTTGAAACTAAATGAAGTAATGAATAAGCATACTTTCTTCCCTTAAGGGCACTACAGACTCTGAGCTTTTTAGTGCATTTGAGGCAGGCAAGTGCGGGAGCGACAAGGGCGACACTGACACTGCCTAATGCCTCCCCACTCCTAGATGTAAGGCGCTGAACTAGCATGCAGTGTTTCCGTTTTGCTGCTTGTACCTATGGAACTTTAAGTGGTGATGGTGACCCTATCATTTTATTCATAGAAATTTCGCAGCTAAGTTCATTGTAGGTCCCTTTAATAGTTTTGCATGTTTCCGACATATTATGATGGAGTGCTTGGAAATACCATTTATACAGTAAAACCTCTACATAAAGTACCTCTTTATAACAAAAACCTCTCTATAACAAAATCTGTGTTTGGTTCGGTCAAAACTGTATATGATACAATGCATTTTCTACTCTTTATAACAAATTATTTTTCCATCTTCGGCACAAAACCTCTTTATAACAAAGCCTGAAAAGTCAGATTATATTTACTTTCCTTGTATTTTTTTTTTATTTACAAAACTTTACTTAGAACTGTAAAAAAAAAACCTACATTTGTCACATACTTCAGATAAAAAATAAAATTAACAACAGCCATAATGTTATTTCACGTGCTGTAGATGCTGTATTGTCTCACTTTGTGTGTACCAAGTATTTTTTTATCATAAGATTTTTCATTACTAATTTTAAATTGAAGAATTGTGCAAATTTTAGTTTGTCCAATTCAGATTTGTGTCGAAGTTATTACACATGTATTTTCAAAATTTCAAAGCAACAAACTTGTATAAGTGAACAAAAACTATAACAGGTTGCAGGTGATAGTGAAGGATTTGGGCAATTTAGAAAGGGACTAAAGAGTGAAAAGGAATGAGGGAAGGAAGCACTTGCCACCAGGTGATAGCCCAGTTGGAAATTGGAAATAATAACGATAATAATAATAATAATCATTATTGTTATTATCATCACTTTTTTTCTTTACAAATATTTGTGAACTCTTTGCACGCCTGGTATCTGGCACAAGAAATTGCCGTTCATTTACAATAACTTACGTGACTTAAAAAGCCACTCTGGCCATTGGACTATCAAGAACCTTTAGGCCGTTCATGGTAAAGTGAGCACTTTTGAAGCCCTAGTTACTTTTTTTCTTCCAACCCATTTATATCCTTCCACCACTTGTTAATGTAAACCCTACCACGTAAATAAGAAACACAGTGTATACATACACCATAGCCAAAACCAAAAGTCCGAGGACACAATGAAATGTATTTATTGGTTACTATGTCTGATGAAAAAGCTTCAAAAAGTGCTCACTTTACTAACTTATAATCTTTGGATTATTTAACAGGTGGCTGGCATAATTGTCTTTAAAATCAAAAGTACTAATTCCATGTTTTATCAACAATTATTTATAATTATCCAGCTATGTCAATAACATGTTTTTCTTTCTTTCTTTTCTTTTTTCAGTTTACGTAGTCTAATTCAGTTAAACCTCACATCTCCCTCCAATTTCCAGTTTGCTCGTTTACTCACTGAAAAAGTGCATGTGAAAGTTTAACTCTGGCAAGATGCTAAGAGTAATTAGGCAGCAGGTTTGGGACACCATTAAGAGAGAGTAAAACATTTGCTCAGGATGGTTTGAGTCGGTCGATGAATAAATTTTACTCGCAGAATAATATTTTGGAATGTCACCCTTGCTAACCAAAGCTCGTATTCAAACATCCTGATATCTAACGAGTAGCTGAGTTTTGCAAACATATTTCTGTCAGTTACTGCTGTTGCCAAGAGGAAATGGTGGAACCATATCTGCAGGGAACAAATGTCTGTAATGTTGACTCCCATAAGAGGTGTCACGTGTCGTGCGCATGTGTCAGGCAGTTCAAAATTAGCTGTGCGTAACACGGAGCTGCAACATTGCAACTTTCAAAATAAAAATACAAGACAGTGATGATTGATGTAATTAACAAAAACAATAACATTGGCACCATAAAATGGAGAGAAACAACAGTTAAGATTTTACAAAATAATGGTTTCCAGGAAACTGGGTGTGTGTGTGTGTGCTCTTTAGTACCAGCCGCTACTATATGAACATATGATCCACAGTAGCTGTTAGGTGTCTTACTTAAACCAAGGACTCACAGACTTGCAGAAACATAAATCTAGGATTCTTTGACGAATAAACTGGGCCCAATAAACGTATAATTTGCTAATAAATCACAGGTATCAACCATAAATGTAGGATTTAAAAATAAATCAAACTAAGTGTAAAAATGTTGGCTACTCTTGACAGCCCTGCTGTTGCACATTTGACCACAGAAAGTCCCAGCCATGAAAAATTCGAAAGACAAATTATTAATACAGCTGAATTTATGTGGTTGCAAAACAAGTGTTAAAACTGTAACAAACTATACTTTTCTCCACACTTATTGCTAAAATTGTAATTTTGTTGAGTGTTTTTAATGAAATGTTTTACACTTGCATTAATTTTTATTTGGATACTATGGGATCCCTTTTCCAAATATAAATTAAGGATATTGTTTTTGTGGAAGAAAAGTAATTTATTTATTTTGAATGAATTTTTTTCAGGGAGAATTTTACGTAATACAAAACTTGTGTACTGGAATTATTATTATGTGAGCTCTCAGCATGTATACCACACAATTTAATGAAATAATATCAGACTTGAAATACGTTTGGTTGGTTCAAATAGCCACACATGAATTAAGTATCACTCATCAGCAAGTTATCTCCATGCAGTCAACATTTACTCCAACTTATTCTATCCTTATAACAGTTAACTCCTGATTAACCATGTTAATCGGGGCCAGAGAAAACAGAATATGCGATTTTATATTTAAAAAACCCATATAAACGAATTTACATATTTTTTATTATTAATAGAACAGTGATATTGGTTCCGAAAATCATGATAAACACAGTACCTACTATACATTTCAAAGCAAACCCAAATCATGTACTGTATGTGCAGAATTTTAAGTACTGTACTGTACACAATACTCTAACTGATATTTATTTTGCACCAAGTGTAGTGTAATTCACGGTGCATAGAGTATACACAGCTTTGGGTCAGCACCAGTGGCAGATGGACGTCATGGATAGATAAGGGTGTGTGCACGTGTGTGTGTGTGCGCGTGCGTGTGTGTGTGTGCATGCGTGTGTGGCGCTTCCTCAACGTGCGTCACTCAGACCTGCCGTTGAGATGGCAGAGTTAGTTGAAAGTTTAAAATGCAATGCAATGCAATAAAGACTATAACGGAATTTTAAATGAGGCAACCCGGCATTTAAACAAAACAGTACCATCCCCATTAAAAAAGTAACCCTTACAATACAAATGCAGGACCTAACGTTAACTTTTGCTAAAACAAGCAACACACATTTGAAAAAAGTCTAAATTGATTCATTTCAAAGTTAGTGACAACAATAATAAATTTTACAAAAAATGTAAGCGCTCACCTCTATCAATAAGTGTAGGAGCATTCAGTCTCAATAGGCTGGGTTGAAACATCTCAGATTTCTATACATCTTTAATTACTAGGACCTTATTTAAACTTTACCAACTTACACACACACACTCACACACAAAGGTTTAAAAATTCTGAAATGTTTAGTTTTTTTGTAAACATTTTATATGCAAAAATGTAAGAAAAGTTAAACTGTGCCTTCCTTGAAAAAAATTTTCCATTTTCTTTTGTTTGGCACCAGAATTTATGTTTTTGTTTATAACACACCATGCTCAAATTTTTTTTTTTTTTTTTTTTTTTTAACTTTTCCATGATAGTAAAAATTGTCCTTTTACATTTTGTTGACATATTGTGAAAACGACACTACAAACAGTGACTAACAACTGTGTCTGAGGGATCGATAAACTTGCAAGATGTGGTGTTGGAGTGGTAACTGAGGCCGTGTCTGAAACCAAAATGACTAATTCGTTATTTTGTAATTTGTCATTTCGTAAGTTTCACTTCGGAAATTGTTGACAGTCACTTGTTTAGCACTCGCTATAACACATTTTTACATTAACAGTGAAAAATATTTTTATCTAAATTTTATTCTTAAAACAGACGTCATATTTCTACAATCACCACTGGAATGCTGCGAATACGTTAATAAATAATAAAATAATAAGTTATGCAATAACGACTTCAAATTTTTTTTTTGCAAAATATATAAACAAAGCAATACAGTCACTTGCTTTTTAAAACATACCTAGTGTATTTTATGGACATTTTTTATGCATTTATGTATGTGTTCATTTTGCATTTTTGCTAACCTCCGCTGCTAGATACAAAGTATGAAATACCAAATACGTCACCATTTTTGTATTCAAAATCGGGTCACGTAATCATTTTGTCAACAAAATCTGCCATTTCGGACACCGTCTGAGATGAGTCAGGGTGCTATTAGATATGCTTCAATGGGCTAAAATGTCTCACGCAGGTCTCTGTGACAGACTGACAGTTTAAAGAGATAAACATCCACTCATGCAGCATAGCGATAGACACACAGTAACGCTGCTTGTTAAACGACACACTTTACAGTATCGCCTTACCGCCGCATGGATAAGCCGAAAACCAGTTAAGTAAAGCATGAGTAAATGAGAGTGTACTGTATGTAACACTGTAATTGCTACTGTCACAACAGGGCTGCATCCTTTGTTCCATAATAAATATTAAATTAAAGTTATCTGCATATACTAAGTAAATAATGTTTGAACAGTACAACGTAAAAGAATATATATGTTCAACTGCATGGTCATCAGACTGCAAGGTCATAGTTTAAATGCCTGCTCCAACACATGGCATGTCATGTATGAAAAATCACTACTTGAATTTCAGCAAATGTGGTAATTATGAATAAGAGTTATTCTGAAAAAAATTCTGGAAAACAGTATGCAGCCTACCAAAGTACTAACCATGCTGAATCATTATTGCACAGGCATATTGTTATATTCAGCACATATTAAGAAGTGTAATAATGGAAGAGCTGTATAGAGCAGAAAAATTATGAGGTAAAGTTCATAAAAAATGTAAACAATAATATTACAAGAAATGTAGAAAGGAATGAAAAGTGTGGCTCTAGAAACAAGAATTCGTGCTAAATCTGCACCACTCTGCTTCCCAAAGTTAGAACAATAACAAGTGCAAAGGGCTGACAGATTTACCTCCTTCATACAGTTTTACCAGCTACACACAAAGCAAGTAAATCTGTCTCCCCATGCTCACAACCACTCACAATTCTGAAAGTAGGGTGGTTCAGATTTGTAAGAAATTTTTGCTGTATGGAGCTTGGTGGAAGTCTGTACAAAGTCCCAAATGTTGCAAACTACAAATAAATGAAGTACAGAAACCTAACTATAACCGACAGCACCAAAAATCACTGATGTACTTACCCGGTGACAGAAATCAGCATGAACATTCACACTGTCATTCACAGAAAATTACCGATTTGAGCCTAACAGTCTTCGTTAACACACAAAGACTGTATTTCTGAACATTTTCCTTGCCGAAAAGACATCTTAACATTTTAATTTTCTTCTGTTGCTTACTACTAGAGTATATGTCCTAATGAACCATGGCGACAGAGTAATTGCTGTCCATATCCAAATCAGTTATCATTTACTCCAAGTACTCCAGAGGTCAAGGCCAAGTTGTAACAATTCCAACATGTCTACGAACATGTTACATCATGTATATAATACAGATTACCACCCATGACTATCTAAATTTGACCACTCTAACAGAAAAATGTAATATGACCCAATTGTGCATTTTCAACGTGAGAAGCTTTGCACAGTCCAAATAGTATACAACTTTCATACCACATATGCATGTACATTATAACTCTTCATCTTGTACTAAATGTTGTGGTGAGCTTATTTTCATTGCTCTTCAGTCTACATTTTTTTACACAAATTGTCTCTTGACATGCTAAATATCTGGCAAGTCCTACAATTAACTGTGAAATACATTCTTCAAAATTTCATTGAAGTGACAAGGAGTACTTGTAGATAAGTGGAAACAGCTCAAAGTACAGGTGCAAATGGCAGAGGAATTGAGGATGTTGTCTGTACTCCATGCAAGGAATTTGCTGCAAATTCGTTGCAAAATATCTTGTCTGCAAGTGCTTTAAGCTGTAAATAAGTAAAATTTTAAAATTTTATTATTGTATTAAATAATTGGGCCTGCTTTTAAATACAAATGTCTAGTATTTTGCAAACATAACTTACTATGGTAATTATCTAGAGTAGGAACTCATCTGAAGGAAACGTTTTTTTCAGTCTAATTTTGCTATATTTTACTTGCACTCCGTCTCAAATTGCAAATATGTGGTAACATTAAGTAATAATGTGTGGTTTTTGCATAAAATAATTCCAATGTTGCACACTGACAGGCACTGTTTCCATAAACGTGTATGAAGACAGTTGATTTTGTTTACTTTTGAATATGAATGCTTATAGTGATGGAATGATGTGTTTCCGAGGTACATCATTCCATGTTTTGAAGAAGAAAAAGTTAGGCACATAATTTGATACCTGTCCTTGTTTACACCAGTTGCCATGATGCTACCCTTGATCCTGCAGTAACATTGCTGTGAAAAGTAAGTACTAATTTAGTACCATAAAACATTTTGTCATTTTTTTATTCTCTATCATATATCAACATTGTTTGTAATTATGTGCTTATTCATAGCTAGTTCATTGTTATAGACAATTTTTGTAATTTTTACTTAATGTTATACTGTGCAGTGTAAATATTGATACATTTTCTGACAAGCACTATACTCAGTGAACATTCTGTTCAACAACAGAGTCTTAGGGGGATATGAAATACTGTAAATAAAATTAATAAATAAAGTGTAACAAAAGTATTTCACATTATCATTTACCATTATTGTTTGTAATTTCAGCTCATGTAGCTTTTGTATCGAATGTCGTGAATTTGTTCTATGTGGCAAGAAATTTTTTGTTGAGATTTGCAATTGGTATTTTCATGTTATTACTGTGTGAACAAATAGATTTACTACTTGTTGTTGAATTGCGCAAGAGTATCAGGGTTTAGAGATTACATTTTCCTGATTTTCAAATATTTGCCCGTACCAAAATATTGCCACAGAACTGAGATTTCATGCAAAAAACTATGCCACTCTACTTGCCGAAGCATGAGCAAAGCGAGCGCAAAGGGCCACACAAATTTACCTACATTTTGTTGAAGTTATGTCACAATTTGGGGTGAAATAAATGAAATGGGTACATTGGTGTGGCCCTTCGTACTTGCTTTGCTCGCACTTTGGGAAAGAGTGGCACAGTTTTTGCGTGAAATTTTAATTTTCTATCCTATTTAATTTAATTAAATACATAATTCATTTTGGTGCATAACAGTCATTTTTAATAGTTTAATATGAATTTTATCTTTTTAACCCCACAATGTTCCTGGTATTCATAATCCTCCCCTCTATTGCAAATCTTACCTTGTAATGAAAATACAATAATGCTACCGTTAAATTGTATTGAATACCTTTCCTTCAGATGAGCCCCTAGTCTCGATAATAACCCTTCAAATGATTCACACTGGAAGCACTTAGTCATTTAAAAACCTATGTTAAAAAGTTTCATTAGGCTAGTGCTAATTTAACTTGGCATCTACAAGTTACCCCAGAACACATTAAAACAAGTACAATAATTTAACAATGTATATCACCTGATTCTACATATACGTCCTAGGCAACTTTAAATTGGTTAAGTAACTTTTGGCATAGGTCTTAAATGACATGATAAGATTCCTATTTTATGGGTACATTAGCACAGATAGGACCTAACCTTACATTTGGGTTTTGTTTCTACCAATTTCCTAGTTACACCCCACAATTTCTCTCAATTTCATAGCCTTCTCCATTATGGTGTATTTTATGCCATAGGATTGTAGCGGTACTGGATTCCCCCTTCCATTTCCGATCCTACTTTCTTTTACAGATACTGGTATGCAACTTACATACAAACCCCCAAAACACATTTATCTGGTTTTTTTCCAGAACATTAGCTACTGTACACAACTACCCAATGCTAAATACATTATACTCATGGCTAAAATGTATCCAGTAAACAATAATTCAACAGGGCAGCAAAACTTGATACTGGTTCACTACCCACAAGTTATAAACCACAAGCTAGCCGAACCAGAGTTTGCCAAACTCATGCAAATCCTAGATGACTGTGCTGGAGCCTTTGACTAAGGAGGATCGCTACACCAGACGCGATGAATCCAACATGAGATTTGGCACACCACTGGTGTACCAGTATATAACTACCCTATTGAGTGTCTGCCCAAAGGCGACATCTGATCTTGACCCAAAATCAGCAGATGAAGGAGCAGTGGAGCTGACGGATTCTCCACATAATGTACACGTAGTTCTAGTTTCGAAGAATGATGGTCAACTATATTTCTCTGTAAACTACAAGGATCTGAATGACGTGACACGCCCCATCGCACCGCCAGCCATCATACTGACCCACACACTTTGCGATATAGGGGAAGCCACTGAGCAGAGGAACAAGGAACTCAAGAAGAGCTTACGTCTCAGTGTAGGAGAAGATCACTGCCAGTGGGACAAGCACCTACCCATGATCCTCTTCGCCCTCAGGAGGACAAATTAAGCCGTCAATACCAGCCCCAGCCAGCTCATTCTGGGACATAACCTCCATCGCCCAGGTGACTGGCAGTGGGAGCGAGCACACACAGAAATTCCCCAACCGAAGGACATTGGCCTGGTTGCCGTAACCTTAACCACGAGGGCATGCGATGGCCCAAACCAGTACATCACCCAGAAATACCCCCAACCAAACACTGGGATAAGAAGCTTCAATATGGGTGAGGCTGTACTTCTCTGCAGCCACCCACTTGGTAAGGCTTGAGGCCAGTTCATCACGGGCCTGCCTGATAAATGGGAGGGGCCTTATACCATAGTGGGGCAGCAAGATAATTTATATTGGTCGGAAGACGTCAGGGGCCATATCCGAAAGGTTAACAGAGGGCAGAAGCACCCTTGACCTGCTGGAGCTCAAGACCGCAATGCTGAAGTCAAAGACTGGGATGAAGAGACGGAGGATGATTCTCGACCACTGATGCCAACAGCAATTGAGCCGCCAATCTTCCATGAGCTAACACTTCAACCAGAAGCCGACCAGATGAGCAACTAACCCACCCTAACCAGGATGGAACCCCAACCTGCATTTCGAGGAGCAATGTCCATCTGGACCCTGCCCTTGATGCCCACCGACTTTGTCCGTAAGATGGCTGTGAGATGTGGCCGGATGACCTCCACCGGTTGGAGCTGTCATGAAGGAATCCTCTGGACAGCGAGCTCTACCAGTGACCTTAGTCGCCCAGCCCCATCTCTGAGAGAAAGGAACACCACTGATCCGGTGAGGCCAGGGAGCCCCAAGAGCCTTGACCTTAGACTGCCACTCTGACCATGCCAGCCCCGGAGGGCAGGGTCACCACCCAGGCCACGACATCGGATGGGGCAGAGGCCCACCCCGAGGTTTAGTAGTCTGCACAGGAGGATGGGCACACCAGTTCCGACGAAGGAGAGAAATCCCAAGAACCTTTGTCTCAGACGGCAGCCCTGACTACGTTCAACCCAGACGACACAGTCATCCAGCAGGTTGAGACATTAGAAGAGACCAACGTCTGGACCCAGCCTTCTGTACAGGAGGAAGAGTCCAGCTGCACTGACAAAGCAGATGAACCCCAAGAGCCTTTACCTCAGTCGGCAGCCCTGACTCCATCCAACCCAGATGACAAGGTCACCCAACAGATCACAACGTCGCAGGCTGACATCCAAGCCCAGCCACCAGTATGGGAGGATGAGCCCCATGGCAGGCAGACAAGTGAAATGCCCGCACGCGCTTGCCGCAGTACCTCTCAACCTAGCCATTATCATGATTCACCATGGTGGCCCACTTCCCGTTTCACATGGCCATACCCTCAGAACACAGCCTGGACTAAAACCCCAGACAGTAAATAAACAGCGTGAAGGAGTTATAAACACTCAGCAGAACAGCCATTTAAGAAGAGCTGTTAATTGCTGTTGCCAGTGCCAGTGACTAATATGAAAGACAGTATTGAAACAGCCATGAACCGCTGTTACCTGTAGCGGTAAAACCAGTAAGAGTAAAGACAGACTGTTTAATTATAGCAGTGCATAAACCTGCCGTAGCTAAGTGACAATGTGCTACATAATGAGATTAACAGTACCAGTATCAAGTAGCAGTGCATATCTAACCAGATGCAATTGACATCTCATTAGAGCCAGTCAGTTAAATGACTTTTTATAGTGCAGCAAGGACTTCCTTTGTAGGAAAAGATTAAACCAGGCGAACACCTGTTTTACCTAAACTTTCCAAAGAAAGAGATGGAAATTTTAAAACTTGTAAATTGATGTAAATATTTTGCAGTGCTTTTATGTGTCTTTAGGGGTATTAAATGTTGATTATCCTGTAGATGGCCTGTACAACATTGGTTAGTATTAGCATTTTTATTCATTCAAGAATACTTATGTTTGCAATTATTAGGTAGATACAGCCTGGCCTAGGTAATGGAATGCCTAGTGCCAGCTCCCCCGTTAGCAAATTGTCACATGCAAAACTACCTTCTGGGCGACCCATAGGAAGCTGCAAAGCGAAGCCAATTTACCACGCCCTTAGCGCCACAGCAGATAACAGCTAGCAGAAGTTACACACCCATCATGGGTGCGATTGGAAATACTTGTTGTTCAATTTTTTTGTGTCAGTATGTATGTAATTAGTTTCTTTCGGGTTCGAATCTCTCAATTGATTACTGTATATGTAAACACAGCGCACAGCTGTGTGAGAGGGCACCATGTAAGAAATGAAGGGACACATGCATTCACCCGACACCGGGCCATTACCACGTGACAGTTTTCCTCCCCAGAGGATGGAGCCCATTAGCCGGTCGCTCACCCAGCAAGCCAGCATGCCAGAGAGAGAGACAGCGCTACACCACGCAGCTGCCCAACAAGTGACACATCAAGCACCCAGCCCGCTGGCACGCACTAGAGAGATACAGCACTATGCAGCCGACAGATAATCCGCACGCTGCAACCCAGAGAACTCACATAGAAGAGGAAGCACTACAGAAGCCAACACAGCTTTCTTGCGAATGACATTTCTACTTCACGATACCAGAAAAATACTTTTTTTTTCCCAGATGAGTATGTCGCAATGGCGGGTGGTGGGGAAGATTGATGCATGATGCTTATTCTGACTATATATAAACACAACTTTGTCTCACCTGTACATTCCATCACGTTAACCCAGGCATGGTTTGAACCCATTTTAAGTTTTGTGGAGGTTAAGCTGTAATTTTTGAAATTTTAGAGTGTGCGCATGCTTGCAGGTTCTCATGGAACCGTTTGTAGTTGCCGATAGTTCAGTCGCCAATTGTGCAGAAGTAATTGATGATTGAAGTGATGAATTATTACTTTGCTAGAGATCCAGCTAATCTCTCTCCCCCCCCCCCCCCTCCTTCTGTGTTTCCTGTCATTTCATTGTAGCTATAGTCTAAGTTTCACTAATTCCCCTTATATTTCTTCGCTACATTTTTTTCCTCCCCAATACTGCTGTATGAAAAGAACACACATTTCAGACGAAGTACGAATAATACTTTCAATGCATCATTCACATTATAAATGCTATTTCCAAGCCCCCCCAACATAGCTAAACACAGCTTTTCACACTGCTGTATCTCATAACATACTGGTCAGAAACATGCAAAACAATTATCGGAACCTGCAATGAACCTTCCTTCAGACTTTCCATCAATAAAATAATAGGGTCACTGCTGAAAGTCCCTTGCGCGTAGGAGTGATGGGGCACTAGATATGCGTGTCAGTGTCACCCTTATTGCTTGCTTGCTTCTGAGTCTCAAACACGCTAAAAAGTTCCAAGTAGGCGGTGCCGTTAATCAAGTATGAAGTTATGGAGAGAATTATAAAAAGTGTACCCCAGGCTTTTAGGCAAAAAAAGTTAAAAGCCTGTTTGCAGCACATGTCTTCAAGTTGACCCTTGGAAGAGGAGAAGAAAGCTGTGAATATTGCTGAACTTACATCTGATCTTTTAGATCATGAAGTAGGGTTGTACAAAAATATTCAGTATACAAAAACAAAAAATGGCAATTTTCATTTTCGTTTCGGTTAGAAATTTGGTTACCAAAAGTTGTAACGGAACCAATATCCTCGATTTCGATGAATTTTCAGGTGTTTAGTGAATGTTCATTTAGTGCACTAGCAAAGAAAATTTTTGTCTTTATATCATCTTGTTTGTTTTCATTATTTTATAACTGAAATACCTTACTACGTAAAACAAAAATTTAAATGTGGGCAAGACCCCCCAGTGGTAAATATGTACTATGTATCCTACAGTTTTTTTGGTTTGATTTTGCAACATATTTGCAATAATGAGTAGTTAATCTTTCATTATGGTTGAGCTCTAATGACATTATTGTTCGTTTTCGTTTCAGTTTCACAAAAGTTCATAATATATCTTTCGTTTTCGCTTTGTAAGAAAAAAGTCACATTTTCACAACCATATCATGAAGCTTTGCACTGCTGGTAACATTATGTTTCATAATGTACTGATAAATAACATATACACTAATATCACATCAACATGTTTAATTCAATTTACAGAATACTCACAATTGAAAACCACTAAGTGTGCTTATTGTTTCAAAATGTTTGCGCAAGTAAAACTTCACATTAAATAATTAAATTATATAATGAGTTTTTCTCGGGTAATAATAGTAGTCACATAAATATTGTGCAAATTACTTTTTTTCCACTATATGAAAGTAAGCGCAAAAAACTTGCACAAGATTCTTAACAAAAAATACTTTAGCAGGATTAAATTAATGCCCACTTTTGGAGGTGAAGTGTACTCAACAGTAGCATGGCATGCGAACATCTCTAAACAATCCAGAAATTCAGGCAAGAATTTGACTATTCTGAATCTCACAGTGTTCCCTTCAAACGATACGAGAACTCCAAATTTTCCAGAATTTGATAGTGAAGGAATCAATATGCTGTTTGGTTGCATTTTTACAAAAGATCCACAATGCAGTGCTGAACATATATTACAGGAGTCCCAATAGAAAGTTAAGTTGCCCTCAAGTGTAATGAAATGGCAAAAATATCCAGACACACATCTAAAATATCATAAGGCATGACTGTCCTTGATTTCTTGCTCCCGAGTGCTACATTTTCCAAGAATTTTTTAAATTACTGTATAGTGACTACGGAATTCACATAAAAAAATATTACTGCAATTTTTCTTAACATGGAATCAAGCAAACCAGTCATATATCAGCATCTCAGGAAATTCCCCACTTACTTCCAAATTTGGATCTACATCTATGTTGTTATTATATATACAATGGATTTATTTCTTACATGTCTTTTAATTTTTCAACTCCAACACAGTGTTTTGAGAAAATTGTAAAATACACCTTACACATGCTGCACTCATGACAGATATTTAATGCACTGCGGGATATGCTTGAATTAAAAATTTTTCTTTCGTCATAAAGAACTCCATTGTAAAAATTATTAACACTGGAAAGTCACTACCACAACAAAATTTTTTAAAGTAATAAAAGAAAATCGTTAGATTTTCGTCCACATCACATTTCATTAAATTGGCCCAGGAAGTAGCATACTGTACATGCACAAATGTCTGAGGCATAGGCTGTTACCAAATTAAAATGCAAATTTAAAAGACCATTAAACTGCAAAACATAATTACCTATTAGTTCCAGACTTGTTCGTACTGTAAACATTAAATGTGCTGGCACTTTCTTTTCTTAAAAAAAATTCAATTACATATTATAATCACACTTTTACTGTTTTGCAACACACACAGAATGGAAACTAAACTACTTTCAGATACAAAGTAATTCACATAAAAATTTTTTTTATCAGCTACATTAAGATACTTGCGTGAACACAGGAGACAAAAAAGTATTTTGCTTTTTTCTTCTTCCAACGAAATAAAGCATTTCTTTAAATTGATTTTTCCTGAAGTTTTGTAAAAAATAATTTGCTAAGAATATCTTAGAGTTTGACATGTGATACATTCCTGTGCATTAAGGATGCACATTCTACTTTACGACTCTGCCCCATCTTTGAGCACACAATTCATAATGGAGCAGGTCATGAACCCTAAACAGTACTGAAGAGGTAGAAGTGCCTACAGAGTACATTGGTGCCATCAGAAGCTCCTACAGACACGTGATCAAAGCTTGTACTGTTCACCCAGACTTGCCAAGAAGCCATCACGCCAACAACCCCCTGCCACAAGATTGTGTTGTTGACCTCCAGCTAATCCCAGTAGTGCCATAGCATGCCACTGGAGAGATCCCACCGCCTCTCTGGAGGTCGGAATCTCAACCAGTAGGAAGAACTCTCCGACCAGAAGCCCAACACTTCTTCATCTGCCGCCATCGCAGATCCCTCCAGCATCTTCGAGGAGATTTAACCACTACCGGAGGCTCCTGAAGACTTCCCGTTGTCCTTTACCACCGCCCCTGGTGCCCACTCCAGTCCCTGATAAGGTACTGGCAATTGGCGTCAATACCTTCTGGTAAGATGTCCACCCTTAGCATTCAGAGCACCCCCAGCAGTTAGATGTCGTCAAATACGTTAAATATCCAAGTAATTTTTTCGGTAATCATAATTAATCATCGTTACATTCACTAGCTTTATTACATATATACTTTATATATACATTACATTTATATATACATATATACTTTATATATACATTTATACTTTATTACATCAGGTTTAAAACTTCCGTTGCGAGTCGTGTTAACTTAGGAGGTAGTATGGAGCCACCTTATTAATATTACTCACATAATAAAAACACGTGATTTCAATCTATTCTCTTTAGTCTGATTTTCTTGGAAGTACTGGAAGTCCTACATAACCCAAACGGACAGAGGTCAAGCCGGAAGACTAGAGCACAAAGCTAAATACCCATACTCTAATAAGAGGCTACTTGAGCTCTGCCAACTGGTAGAATTCGACAGAGCCCAAAACACTAGGTACACATCCATCAGGTGAATTGAGCAGGCTAAGTCATTCCATAATCCACCACCGCTTCTTTTGGGGTCGGAACGGAGCTGGAATTGCTTAGACTGATTAATCCCCTGTGGAGACCTCACCCGGATATTCAGTCAAGAAGCAGCTCAAGCATATTCGCGTTTTGTGCACCGCTTCTTTTCAGGCCGGACAAAAGGAACAAATTGGGTTGTGCTCACGGCAAGACTGAATATTCGGTTGTACACAGCAGGGAAGGAGTCGCCGCCCTACCTTCTGTGAGGCTATTTACCTTATTTCGACGTGTATAGGCAGCATACTTTTTACAAAAAAAATTACTATAAAAAGTGGGAAGCAGCTTATTTAAGATGTATTGCCATAGAAAAATTTACCCGTAAAACATGTGTAGAAATTTGTAAACATACAGTACATTTTAATGTTCTAACTTAGTTGCTAAGGAAGTGGAAAAAAAAAAAAAAAGTATAGCTTTTAACTTGTGCAATAATGTGTTCACTCATGTTCAAAAACAAAACAACCCTCATCCCGCACGTGTAAAACGTTAACATGTTGGAGCTCGGCCATAGCTGCCATACATGAGAAAATAATTTTGCTGCTGTACAAGAGAAAGATATCTTACGTAGTTTGCACACATGCCACCGCACCACAAGTGCACAATGATAAATGCCATTTTGTGTAACATGTTACAGTGGTTTTACTTTCTCAAGTCACATTACCATCTGTGGAATAGTAATCGTACAACATATATAAGTCCAAATTTATTACGTTTGTACGGAATCGTGATTTAACAATATTTACAGGAATTCGAAAATTCAATGTGACCTATACTTGTAACATTAATTATCCATAGTTTTTCATTAAAAACTTCTGGTGCGGCCTATAAATGCACGTGGCCTTTACATGCCAAAATACAGTAGATCCTTTCCTCATGCCATACTCGCAGAAAGGAGGGGTATGGAAGAGATTGAAAAAGGGTATCTACTCCTCCGAAGGTAATACCATGTTTCCATCTCATACTAATTCACAGGACAGAGTTCAAACCGCTTGTGAGATACCCACTCCCTTGTTTCCCCATTAGAATAACTTGAATGCCCTCCTCATCCTATTTTAAGAGCCCTTCCGGCGAGGAGAGGAACCAACTCTTAGGCATAGCTAATCCTTGGTTGTGCAAACCCGATTTCCCCCTTACAACATCCAACAGCCCCCAGCAGATTCTGTGTTCACAGCCTACGAGTCTGCCAGAAACACCCGCACTCCCTCCGCGCTGCTGAGCCAACCACAGAGGAAGATTCTTCCTCCTCCCAGCCTTTTAAAGGTAAAATATAGGTCTGTGAGAAGGGTTGTGACAGTAGCTGTGGACTTTGTTCCAATACGACAGCCCACCAGGCTAGTCTTGTATGCAGGTAGGGCATCCACGACACATTAAGGTCCCTGTCTCACCCATGTTCCTTGCGATACTAGCATCGCGATATAAAACCTCTAGCAGAACTACTACTAAGACCACTTTTATTAAAACCTTTTTTACCAAGTTAGGAATTGTCCTTAACTTCCCCAGTCGTTGGTTCAAATTCAACATCAAAATGCCCAACGCGTAGAACCACGTCCCAGTCAGGCATGCGTCAAATTACTTTTAAAATTACTTTAAATTTACCTTTCTTTCCCCCCCCCCCCCCCGAAAGACATGGTTTATTTAGTATATTTCAAATAAGAAAGAAACATAAAACTGTGATTTAACTGTAATTATAACACATGTAGGAACTGTCTCAATTATAATTTTCATTTTGTTTCCTAGAAATGACTGTGAATGTGTAACGTCAATAAGTTGAACACTGTAAGGTAAGGTTATTAAGTTAGTGGCCAGTGGGCCACATGTGACCCACCAAACTTATCAAACTGGTCCTTGGACAAAATATTTTTTATCAGAAATTTTTTTTTCTAAGTTTGTACTTCTGAATAAAATGACTTAATTTAAATTCAACTGTAACTATCACTAGCTTCAAACTTTTAATAAAATCTTATAGTATTGTTTTATTAACTTAATTTCCATGTAAATAAACCAATTGTGTATAAGTGAGCTACTACTTTGTAATAAGTGAGTGTGGCCTGTCAAGTATTACAATTATTTGTAAGAGGCCTGATCGGAAAACTAAGTGAATAGCCCTGCTGTAAGGTAGTGAATATTTGTCCTTGGAAGTCTCTTTGGTATTTTTAAAGGAATTATTTCACCAAGCTTTTCATTGAATTCAGCTTAGAACCAGTACGTCATCTGCATGACCCCGGAGGAGTCTTGAGGAGTCTCCATAATGCTGGACTGACGAACCAACCGTGGAGCTCTGTTAAGGGACCTCTGTGTCTGCAAGCTGGCATCTGCTTGTTCATGCATCTCAAACACTTCTCTCTCGCTGAGGTCCTCATAGGAGCCAGCAATTGATGATGGCCTGCATAAAACACATTTACACAAGACATGAAATCTCATGTTTTAAGGCTGAAAGTGTCAAGTTCTTGTTATTTTAGCAAGTTAAGAACAAATTGTGTTGCTGTCTAATCATAACAAGTACAGTGGACTCTCGATGTACCGAATATGATATCCTCCAAAAATGTTCAGTAATGATGACAAAATTCCTACATAAATAACAAAATTGTCCACTTTTATAGTTTATTAAATATTGCATCAATTGAAAAATCTCTAGGACCCCGTCACGTAAAGTTTTACGCCTTCATCGTTTTTAAACTGGTTGTTTACGCAAAAGGTCTAATAACTGGGTGTGAAATACATTGGTGCTCTCCTGTTCAGTTAATGAAGGTAGCAAGATGAGCAGTCAGGCATGACCTTGCTCCCTCCACTTACATATCTGATGAGAGGGAAAGCGGTCACATAGCATCCTCTCTCTTTTCTGTCTCTGTCACCCATGCACCTTTCTCTCTCCACTTATGTGCTGGTGAGAGGGGAAGCTGCCATCTATGATCATGTAACAAAAAAAGCTTTGTTTCTCTCTCCCCCCCCCCCTGCCCTTTCTCTCTCCTTCTTCCATCTTCCCTTCCTCCCCCTCCCTCACCCCTCTCTCTCTGCTTTGTGTGCTTGCTTCCGCACCTTACACATATAGCGAGAGGGGAATTTGTACAGTACGCAAGCATTAAATGAAAATAATCATGTGAGCTCAGTTCTTACCGATGCACGGTGATCCTGTCAAATGCACACCACAGAGTTTCTCGTAAAAATGTTATGTGATAAATTTGAACCAGTAATTATTTCTTGCAAAGAAGTTTCCTTTTATGTTTAAAAGTTAGTGTTTAATCATATCTGGTGTAAAATCAGCATGATTTCTAAACAAAACATTTATCAAAATCAATAGTTGCATCTTCCGAGTAAAATGATACCCCCAAAAGTGTATGCTTGACATTCCCTTATTGACAAAAATTGTTTGGACACTGAGCAACTTTTATTACCAAGCATGAAGTTCATTTTCAATGACTTTTTTTGCAGAGAGAGTGGAGGATTTTTTAAAATTTATTTCAGTACACACACATCTGAATAATCCAAAATCTTAGAAGGTCCTATTAGATACCTTTTGTTGCCAAATTATGCATAAGCATCGAGCCAGAGCACAGTGTAACTAGCAACAGGCGTAAGTGTGTAGGAAAATCAGAGGAGGTGGTTTTAAATAATTAATTATTGAAGACCATAAATAAATAAATTTTCATTATCTTATTTATTTATCTCTGTCTCAGTCATGCATTTTTAAAAATTAATTAACATTAATTGCTTCAAAAGGCAGACATTTGCCATGTGTGCATGGCATCGCTAACATAAGTTTAGATATGCGCACTGGATTGGGTAAGCTTCATCTGTCGTCTGTGATACTCAACAGAGCTTGCTTCCTCCCCTTACGCAGCTGGGGTAGTGGTAGATTTTTTCACTCCTGCTGTCACTGATTATTTGCCTTCTACGTCTCGCCCGCAATGAAAGCACTGCTTAATCGATAACCACTACCTGCTCACAGCTGATTAAGTGTATGTGGATCTTTCAATATTTTGCTTGCATTCAATGTCATATTATTTTCATTTTTAGAGGGTTTGAAAGTTTGGGGTCAGCCTGCATTTGATGTCGGCTCACAATAAATTATATATGGTACTTTGTGATGTTATATTCTTTATTTAGATAAGTTGAGGTGAAATATTTTTTAATTCATTATGTACAGTAATACTAATAGAGTAAAACTTTTTTTAAGAATTCCCATTTTTATTGTGTTAGTCACTTAAACTTTTTTCACAGATAATGTACAGCTCTCATTATACTCAACATGAAGTTTAATAAGGTTATAAGTTGTACAGTTGTTTCTCCATAGGTACCGTAATGGTGTCACATCCAGACACCATACGTGCTACAGAAGAGCTTATATCTTAGCTGCATACACACAAAATATTCTCCTGAAGAACTTATGTTACCTAAACTCACATCAAGACATCATACAATATCCAGATGATGTCTTGATGTAAGTGAAAAAGTTTTTCTGAGGAATATATGGTGTATTGAATTTATATAACAAAGTACATCTAGAGAATAGAATGTGTGTGAATATAGGAAACAGGAGAACAGATCCTCTGGAGAATGTATGATATTGTGAATTTAGGTAACATGGTTCTTCAGGAGAATATTTTGTGTGTATGCAGCTAAGATATAAGATCTTCTGTAGCATGTATGGTATCTGGATGTATGTGACACAATTACGGTACCTATGGAGAAAATATGGTTTGTGACATGTAGCTGGATCACCTACCTCTGAGGAATGCACTGCATGCATTGGGCACATGACCAGTCTTTGCCAAACTCTTCACCCTCCTCAACGGTTTGAGGCAGGCGATGGTACAGTGTCTCGGGGAGACGCAGCCCAGACAGGCCCCCTACTACCGACACCACTCCCATTATCACCAGTGGCAACACTAGCATCTCCGTGCCCTGCACAGGCAGTGAGTGTCATCAGCAAATATTGTGAACATAAGCTGAAATTATATCTCAACTAATTGCACTACCCTGCAATTAATAAATAAAATTTGAAATTTTGCGAGTAATTATTACAATTATAGAATAATTCCAATTAAAATATTGTCACTTGTCAACACAGAACTTCGTAAGCAACTCAGTGTCAGGCTCTGTCTTAAGGAGTACTGCAAATGCGTGGACGATAAGTGGCCATGAATTTTTGTGCTCACCATAGTCAGAATTTCGCTGATATACAACATTAGTCCTCAAAATTTATTATAAACCTTGTAATATAGGATGTCCAAAAGTCTTTCCCTCTTTACAAACTTCATATCCATTATATGTAGCATAGAGATATGAAACAGGTGCCAAAATGCTGGCAAACAATAAGTTTTTTGTTGCAACAAGACAACACACCAGTAAGATTCACTTTTCTCGGGGACCTAAATCGCATAACTTCCAATGGTTGAATTAATTGTTTGCCTTCAAGAGGTAACTCCTGAATGCAAATCACTGGCAATCTGGCATGGTGTCCCTGCAAAGCCATGACTGCCAGGTACATAATGCATTGGTAGGAGCAAGTGAACTGCCCGCGCAGTAGTGTAGTGAGCTCCTACTAATCATACAACTTAGGCAGGTCTGTAGGCCTATGTGAAGTGCATGATATCCAGATAGGCAGGGAACAGCATGGCCCTGCCCATTTTTAATTTACGTACGGACGAAATGTACACAGTGAAGTAATTCCTTTGTGAAGACAGGCAACTTGAAGTTGCCTTAGTCCCATGTAGCACAGAGATTTCCTCTCTTTAAAGTGACGTCACAATAATGGCATACTCAAAGTGGAAGTGCCGATTCCGACAACGCAGTGGCGGCGGAAGTGACGCCAATAGTTAAGGATCCTTAAATAGCAGCAGAGGACCTTAAAGTGTATTAAAGGAAATGGCAACAGCTAAGCAACCTGTTTTATTATGAACTGCACAGCGCAGCTTGAGAGTGATTTGTATGAAGTGTAAGTGTGGTGACATTCCCCACAACTGTTCTTTGAGCAACTGAAGGAACGCTCGGAGGCTCAAGGGGATGTCACCAATCTGTTAGTATGATTTAAAGAATAAGATGTACCATGTTAGTTTTAAGAATGCACACATTTAGTTTTCATGCAGTTGACAACTTGACCTCAGCGCAGGCTCTTGGAGCTCTCGTTGTGGCCATGTTGGCATCTTAGTCTGGGCAGGCGAAGAGACCATTAGTGTGGGAGGCTAGCTCCGTGGCCACCCCGGCACGCCTCATTTAGGCCATTACCATTCATTGTCAGTAGTAAGTTATTTAAGTATCGGAACCTTTCTAGTATTTTGCAAGTGCCGGGTGTTGGACCCACTACTTTTCCCATCAGCGGGACTTAACTTCACCAATTTTTATTATTAAGGGCCTTGCCCGACTTTTAACTGCACTAAGTTATCGGCAGACTTGCGAGTGTCGAGCCCGCATCACGCATCTCATTATTCAAATGTATGTGCATCTCTGTTTAATAAACAGCTTTTTACTGAAAGACATAGTTTCTTATTGCTTTACCATTAAAGGTTGTATTGGGCATGGCATCCTGAAGGCCATAGCACAGCAGTGTGAATGTGTCTCACCATGATTATGGGAATGGTATTTAGTACCTGCAACAGCACGACACAGACTTCCAGGGATCCCCATGGGCCGTCGGCCACATGACTCCCATTATTTTCTATACCAATAGGGCTGGCACCGGTCTGAAATGTCAGACTGGTCAAACACCATCCCTGGAGCCTGGGAACCACGTCATTAGAATGTCTCCCTTCCGTGAGGCCATTTTTGCAATGAAGCAACATGCCACAATGGAAAATGGCTGTCAGGTGTACTAGAGTTAATTTGGCAAATTTTGAAAATTCAACAAATATGGAAAATATCAGCATGCTGCACCTGCAACCGGTGAGTGGGAGTGACGTAGAAGCCGCTAACGTACAAATTGTACACGCTTACGCACTCAGTGTAGTGTCTGTATGTTTGTAAACCTCTTTGTATGCACATCGATGTAACAGCAGATGCAGAAGGAGGTACCGCAACAGCAACAAACGCACTAATCCTGCTTCACGGAACATTCAGAAGTAAAATTATCAATATTGCAGGTAATTTTCAAATTTTTCACTTAAAAGTTTTGTTTGCACAATCACAGGCAAACGCAGTCAGCCAGTGGGCAAATTAGTGTAAAGCAACAAGCGCAAGTAAGTAAATTTGGCAATAAGCAATTCAAAAAGTCTCAGGATTGCACACTTATTGATTAAATGCCCCACACGTGTTTCAGAAACACGTGGGCAGCTGTGCAACATTTAAATTGATACCGTCGGGTGAGACATGAGACAAACAAAGACACAAATTACTTACTGATGAGGGCGCCAGCTGTGTTTCCCAGTCACTGCACTGTTGAGACTCAGGGTTCACAGGGATGCTATGGGTTCTGTGTGTCCATCTCACCCAAGTGTACTTATGATACACTTTGCATTAATAAACATCATTACTGAACTTTTAGAAAACAATGGCAATAGGTAGCTGTCATTACAAAGAGAAAACACTTGATGCACTGTAGTACTTCCTTTTATTATTACCACTCGTACAAAAAAAGTGCCAGAAATTTATTTGTGAATTACTCTCGGTCGTGTCTAGCCAACTCCGATTGGGTGCTCCCCAGCTCGCAATTATTCTAATGCATTTCCTAGATGGATGACTTCTCTGTGGCGTTTGAAAACACAATCTTCACAAGGGAAGGGGGTCGACAGCCGCTAGGGTGGACTGACGATAGGGCACAGAGAATAATGAAATGAGACAATTATGAACAAGTTACATAAACACATTTGATTATTTGGCATCACTAACGCGGACTCTTCGGGGCTCATCTTGCCACACGTGGTTAGTGAGGTGACAGCCTATACATATAGCCGACTAGGATGAAAATAGTGTCACCATACAAAATTACATACAATCACATAAATACCTTTGGAAAATGATGTGGTACGACATGAGTGGTCACAATAAACATGCAAGTGCATGAAAGCAGTATTAGATGACGCAGATGCTGCTGCATAAGTGTTGCAGCAGAGCACATGGTGGAGGTGAAGATGTATTTCTTTGCAAAGATGGCAGGTTCTGGTCAAATAAAATACTATTCTGGTTGGGAAAATTATTCCTTTCTCGATTGAATCGGTTTTGAGCTTCTAACATGCCGGATGGCAAGAAAATCAGAGATTGAAAATGACAGTATGGTCAGACATGCAACTCATCAATTACATGAAAAATACATTGAACCCTGAATAAAATTGACATTGAACCCTGAAATAAATTATGGCACACATATCGACTTGGCAGCTATGAACCACGTGGTCGCAAAATATGTTGCCGTAAAATAATTAAACATGAAAAATACCCTTGAATACATAGATGAAAATGAAGCCCTTAAAATTGCACGCCGCAATAATACAGAAATTATAATGAAGCACCTTTAGCATTGACGGATGGCGCCTGATTCAAGTTGCGCGGGCTGCATGGCCTCTCTGACATCTTTCCTCCCTTTCTCCTCGTTTAAGTTTCAAAAAGCTGCACGGGCACAAATTGTTATTTAAGCGGAAGCATAATGCTGGGGAAATTATCTGGCAAAACTGTACGCGAGCAAAGGTTAACCGGTATACTAAGAAAGAGCTACGGTAATCTACATCAGTGCAAAAAGTTTGAAGTGCGTACGTGACAGCATCTTACCTCGCCAGACCTCCTACAACAACTGCATCGAGGCTAGTGTCGCACGGACCTACTATGGCTGCCTACGGTGTTCACATAAACAGAAGTGCTATGCACGCGAGTAAAACTTTAATATATGTAAATTATTTATATATGAAAACATTGTTTTACATTTTAGAATTTTCTTATTACATTTCTGTATCATTTTAATGTCTCTTTCTGATGACATTCACGCTGGAATATTACTGTTCTTAATCTCCGCGCAGCGCACACTTTGAATTCATAACCAAACGTTTTGCAATATTGACAAACATACATTTTCAAACACTTTAAGATATTTTGACCCTGAAAAATACACATATTTTACACTACAGATAATATTCGGTTATAGGAAAGTTTAAATTGGAACCTCTTTGCACATGTGCATGCACACGTGTCGCGTGCATGGTGAGTGCCGTCATGGTCTTAGCGCCGCTGGCTGTTAGCTGGCATCAAAATAAATTTGTTAACGTCAGAACATTAATAAGAACACTTTTAAACGTGCCTAAGGAACATGTACTTTTAGTTGTGCAACTTTCCTTTTGAAATAAATATTTCTTTTTCAAATATTTTTGAAACTTGTAGCTGGAAAAAGTTTGTACGATAAAACAATATGCTGCATACACATGTGAGATATACATGTCGACAAGCAAGATTTCCCACCTCAGTGCATTATTTTTGTAGTGAACATTGTGTACGTAAAAGTGTAATAAAAGACGTGTAGTTTTGCCAAACGAGCAACAGTATAAGTGTTATGTAAAATGTACATGAATCCAGCACAGCAGTCAAGAATTCCTGCAGCAGTCTGGTCAGAGGACCGAAAGTACCATATTCACCAGTAGTAAGAACAGGACGGATCTATAACAAAAGTAATTTTATACGCACAAGTTTATTTTTCATTGGCAAAAGGACTTGAGTAAAATCACAGTAAATGGACTTAGATACAAGCTTCCATAAGAACAGTTGTATAACAATTCTTATTAGCGCTGGAACAAACATTTTGAACTTTAAATTAAACTTTTCCGAAAAAGTTTTCTTTACATGCAGGAATTGTAATGCAAGAGCAAAAGTGCAATTAGCATCCAGCATTGAAGGAAGCAGGTGGAGACAGTGCAGCAGTAATTTTGAACGAAACCTTCTAAGAAATTTTAGGAACATTTTAAATTTATTTATTTTTCAAATTTTATTTGGAAAGTCAAACTTTTTGGCAACCAAGCGCCATTGTGTGTAGGAGGAAGAGTGTTGGCATCCTGGATCATCACTGAAGAGACGACCTTGAAAGAAGCAGCAAGCGGAAAAACCCACGCACGTGCAGTTCTCCCCCCCCCCCCCCACACCTCTCAGGACCTGTGGAATGCTGACACGTATCGATCGAGCACAGGATGACAGGTGGTAAGGAAACAACGTGCTGCACAAAGTGTAAACTGGCTGACAGGCAAAGTCACATGATCAGAACAGCCAAAGACTCTCACACTTCACCCAGGCACACAAGCGGAGGAAAATTAGCGGCATTATGCCTAAAGTGTTTACGACCCCTGCCCAATACAGATGGATTACAACATTGCGAATGTCCCTGTAGGAAACCAGCTGCGGCCAGGTCCCTTCAGGAGAGTATATTGAGAGAAAATAGGGAATGCATCTTAGGGCTTGGAGAACTACTTTTACCGGTGCTTGTATGCCATTGTGCACAGAATGCACCAGGCCACAAGCTGTCCAGGGTAACGTCGGCCCCGTCGAGTTATTCACTTGTAAATGTGCATGCGAGGATCAAACAAATAACGTTTCGGTAATAAGTATGCAAATTTCAGACAATTGACGGTGAGCGAAAGGCATTTTATGCGCAGGTGTAGGAGAAGATGAGATAAAATGTGCATGGTGTAGTCACGATTTTCATGCAGGATGCTTAATGATAAACGAACAAATGACAGTGGATAGGCACGGAAAAATTCTTTGCGAAGAACACGCATACACAATAGTCCCGTTAGTACCCAAGCAATTGTTTGTTACTGACGACGAAGTAACTCCACGAAGATTTCATCAGGACATATGCAAAGGCGAGCAAGCGGAAACAATTGCACGTGAGGCATGTGGAAGACTGACTCACTGACATTGCACTCCCCGACTGGATGTTGCCAACACACTAACGAAACGTTTCCGATGTGAACAATGCACATTCAGCCTGCAATTGCCAGTGCTTCACCCACATGATAGCATCAATTTCTTCGACAGGGAACAGCACAACCGTTAGTGCAATCGACAATGTGCGAAGTTGTGGGAGCACGAGAGTTCTGTAGCAACCCAAGCAAAATTCCAAGCATGAACTTAGGAATAACGAACCCTACTTCCGCAACTGCAGTTAATTACATACCATCGGTGTCTGCCATGCATGCTACCCCGAACAAATTTCAGTCACTGCCCATGTTCGCAGGACTGAACAATAAAGACCCGCAAGCTTTTCTGTGAGAGTGCACAGGTAGACTGGGACGATACCTGGTTTGTAGAGAATAATGGGCACAGTGCGTAGGTGAACAACTACAGGGCAACACAAGAAACTGGTGGAGATCCATTAAGAATTATGATATGCAGTGGGAAGAATTCCTCAGTGCGCTTGAGTGCCGTTTTTCAAACACGTTCTCATCACTGCAAGCCCAGAGTCGTGCAGTACTGGATGTGCAAGGTCCACACGATAGCCTGATGGTGTTTGCAATGCATAGCATGAACTTGATCCGCAACTACGATACTTGAGGTCGTAGTCTTGACGGTACGACCCGGGTGCAAACTGGCAATGGCACCATTAATACATAGCAGTGTGGAAGAATTTATTCGTTCCACCATGTTATTGAACCAAGCAGACAGGGAGTTTCAGGCGACACGTAGGGAACGGGCTAGGGCAACCTACCAAAGAGGATCCAACACCATACCCCCGAGAGAACGCAATAGTCAACCCCAGATGGGTTATGCGAATGCATGTGAACCTCAGCACCAATAACAAAGCGACAGTTGGCGTGGCCAAAGAGGTGGAAACGCACCAGCATTCCTGAGAACAGCTAGGGAGAACCCTGCTAGAGGGGCAGTATGGCCCAACGTAGGAGAAGCACCTACATGCAAATACTGTCCAGGCGGGCAACAAAAACACTGGTACAGTGCACATGCACACCCAACACTCACGGCTAGAATCGAGCAACAATACCGCAATCAACCACCCAAGACGGGAAACTAGTAGGTGGGGAAGGCCGACCAGACGTTAGTCAACCCCAGATCAAATGCAAGCATGCACCCATACAGAGCAGAGGAAAATGAAGCAAAGCAGCACAACATCTGCAACAAGTAGCACAGTCAACAAATAATATTACAACAAACAGTCAATAGCGAGCACCGAATGATTACGATACCGGTGCTCCTCAACAGTAAACACTGTCTAGCTCTAGCAGACACGGATGCTTCGCGCAATTTTGTGAAGGAAAGGTTCATAACGAGAATAGACCTCCAACCTACCAAATCCAAAATTCAGTTAGCTAGCAGAACGGACAGACGATACGCGAAGCTACGATCACTGTCAAGATAAGGGACATGACCACAACAGCTACGGCACTGGTGTGTAATGACTTGAGGGAAGATACGATCCTTGGCATCCCCAGGCTCACCAAGCAACACACAATCGTGGAGCCAGCAGCACAAAGGATCCATTTTGGACAAAAGGCGAGACAAACGGTATACTAGCTCAGCCCATGCATGAACAATGGCATTGCGGAGATACAACTCTACGAGCTGGACCATGAGGTACCCGAATAGTATCGGGAGACAGTCCAGAAAATCCTCCATGAACGTCGGGATGTATTTGCGGCAGGAGACCCGCTTCAACGATCTTCAGTAGCAAAGCATGAAATTCCGCTACAGCACGATAAACCGGTATACGCAGGACCATGTAGTTACCAACCGCACCAGTGTGCAATAATTAAGGAACAAATAGGGGAAATGTTGGCCGGTGGGGTAATTAAATCCCCAACAGCAGCTACAACAGTGCCATAACGCTGGCCCTTAAAAAGGACGGCTCATGGCACTTTCGTGTTGACTTCCGAGTGCTGAACTTAATTACGCAGAGCGCACCACCACCATACATAAGTGTGAATTATGCTTTTCACACGTTAGGAAAGGCACGAGTGATGACCACCTTGGACTTGCACAGTGGGTACTGGCAAGTGCCAATCAAGCCAGAGGATTGACACAAGACTGTGTTTACCGCCCCCAATGGAAGTCGAAACTAGTTTTGTGCAGTACCTTTTGGACTCAAGTGTGCACCAGCAATATTCCAGGCTATGATGGTCAGAAATAGTATAAAAATGATGATTCGAGCACAGCCTCCAGTTATCAGAAAAACAACGGTAAATTAAATTCTCGAGCCATCAGAAAACCATCAGAAAAAATTACTCTTAATTTTCTGATCCACAACATCAAATGACGATTCGGGCACAACTGCAAAAAAGTGGCTCAAAAAGTTGCGTTTGGGAGCAGTTGCAAAAAAGTGGCTCAAAAAGTTGCATTTGGTGAGATCTTAGTCTTTAGAAAAAAAGTTGCGTTAAACTTTGCGTTTGAGTGCATCTGCCAAAATGCGTGTAAAAAGTTGCGTTTGGGCACAGTTGGAAAAAAAATGTGGCTTAAAAAATTTGAAAACGTAAAAAATAAAATATTGTATATAATAAATGAACACAAATAAAAATCAACTGATGTCTAATATGATGACGACCATGGCAATGAAAAAGGCTAACGCAACTGCTAATGTTTGAAAAGAATACAAATTTAAGAAAGATGTTTTTGTGAAAAGAAAGAAGAAAAAATCTCAAGAGAAGTATGTCAAGTGTGAAACTTGTAATCACTTTAACAAACCATCTGTAATAAGAAGTCATCTTAGAAGTAGATTGCAGAAAGGTCTTGTACCAATACATAATATATCACATGAACCAACAAATGCATGGGAAATTTTTAAAATACCACAACATTTAATACCAAAACAGAAGTTCCCACGAGAGAAACAAGTGAAATGTGAAGTGTGTAGTCACTATTACAAACCATCTCTCATAAGTCACTTGAGAAGTAAAATTCATAAGTACACACTCAGATTCAGTGTAGAAAAATTGAAACAGCATTTCAAAGTAGGATCAAGACTTATGCTGTAAAGAATGTGAATGCATACAAAGACCCAAATCATTTCCTAAAAAGAAGCTTTCACGGAACTAATTAGTAAACATTTAAAATCACACAAAGTGAACATGAAACTCTTCACTGAGTACAAAAGGGGAATTGGTTGGAATATTGAATATGTAGAAAGATCATTTAAAACAAAGAACAAAATTTTACTGAAATTGACTAATCTGGAAGAATATTATGCCAACAACATATCGAAAATCATAGCTGAGATGGGGGCTTTCGAAGCAAAGGGATCTCAGTGAGCAGTTCTTATGTTGACCTCCCAAAAAAAAATCAAAGCTAAGCAGGCGGTAATTAATGTTAAGAACAACGATCAAAAATGTTTTTTGTGGTCTGTTCTATCTGCATTGCATCAAGTACAAAGAAACCCCCAAAGAGTGAATAAATACATAGCTTACGAACATAAGTTTGATGATGCACTTAAGGGTTTGGAATTTCCAATGAAATTGGATAGCATACCAACCTTTGAGAAAAGAAGTGGAATTTCTATTAATGTATACGCATACGAAGAAAAAGATGGTGATAAGAAATATATAATCTGCCCATAAAAAACGACAAAAAATATGACGGATAAGCACATTAACCTACTCTATATCAAAGACGAAAAGAACGACCACTACTGCTGGATAAAAAGTCTTTCGAGACGTATCGCATCACAAATAACAAATAATGGTCACAAAAAAATATATATATGCGATAGATGTTTGCAACATTTATACTCTGTAAGTAAGCTAAAAGATCACGAACAAGACTGCTGAGATCACGATGGCGTTAGAGTTGAACTACCATCTAAAGGAAAAAATGACATATTAAGATTTAAAAACAAAAATCATTCTTTGAGAGTTCCGTTTGTGATATATGCTGGTTTTGAATGTTTGTTGACTAAAACTGAAACTTGCCAATCAAACCCAGATGAATCCTACACGAAACCATACCAAAAACACGAGCTTATTAGCTTCTGTTACTATGTAAAATACGAACATGGATACTATAAACCACCAGTAACTTATGAAGGATCTGATGCATCTAGTGTATTCATTAAAATGCTAATGGAAGAAGCAAAGTCTATTGGTGATATATACACAAATGAAAAACCAATGCTTCCACTAACTCAGAAAGAACAAATTGTTTATGATACAACTATCCATTGTCATATATGTGAAAAGCCTTTGAATGGTGATTCTGTGAGAGATCTTGATCATCATACGGGGGAATTGTGGGGAGCTGCACACAGAGATTGTAACTTAGAAATCTATGTTTTGTCGCAGTGTTTATACACAATCTATATGGTTATGACACACATTTATTCATAAGAGATCTTGACATCGATGAAAATAAAATTGATCTAATTCCCAACAATGAAGAAAAATATATTTCTTTTACGAAACATGTATGTGAAAGTGTAGATCTTAGATTTATTGAGTCATTTAAATTTATGGCTAGTAGTATCGATAAACTCTCTGGCAACCTTTCCAGAAGCCAATTCCGAGAAACGTGTAAGCATTTTTCCAATGAACTTCTTGACTTTGTTATAAGAAAAGGTGTTTATCCATATGACTACACAAATTTTTTGAGACATCACTTCCATCCAAAGATGCATTTTATAACAAACTCAATAAATGTGACATTACAGACGAAGATTACGAATTTTCGAGAAAGGTGTGGGAAAAATTCAACATAAAATCTCTAAGAGAGTACACAGAAATCTATAACAAATCTGATGTATTGATATTGTCTGATATAATGGGAAATTTTAGAGATGTATGTCTCAAAACATATAAGCTAGATCCAGCATGGTATTTCAAAGCCCCAGGGTTAGCGTGGGATGCTATGCTCAAACATACTAAAATAGAACTAGAATTATTAACAAATTACGACATGATTTTGATGATAGAAAAAGGTGTTCGTGGTGGAATTTCACAATGTTGTAAGCGATATGCTAAAGCAAATAATACATATATGAATGCTTATGATAGAACAAAGGAAATCTTTTATCTTACATATCTGACGCCAATAACTTATATGGATGGGCTATGAGCTAGTATTTACCCTATGGTGGGTTTAAGTGGAGAAATACAAATATAGATTGAACAAAAATACTAGATGATTCTAGAAAAGGTTATATATTGGAAGTTGATTTGGAATATCCACATGAACTACACAATCTCCACAAAGATCTGCCATTGGCATCAGAGAATAAAATATCAGAAGGTTCAAAAAAATCCCAAACTCGTGACTACTCTGCATGATAAAGAAAAATATATATTACACTATGTAAATCTTAAGCAATATCTATCTCTCGGAGTGAAGTTGAAAAAGATCCATAGAGTTCTGGAGTTTCATCAATCAGAAGTTAAAGTTTAAGTAGCAAGGTATATTCATGTTTGATGGGTGTTGAAGTCTGTTGTCATCGCAGAGGGTAGCCACGATGGCTACAGAAGACTCGAGGTTTTGCTAGAGGTCTCAGCACTAAGGAGTGCTCTGGGTTTACTCAAGAGAAGAATTACGAATGGCTCCTGGAGCCCCGCTGTGCATAGACTTCTATAGTCAGAAGTCCAGGCTGCTGCAGCAGGGTGCGGGGAAGGCACGTGACAACCTTCTGCCATGAGGCTGGCGTGGGAGGTGAGAACCCTCTTGTCAGCATTCCTTGGTTCGTGGATCTTCTATGGCTGCCATGCCCGAAGTGGCTGACAGCGTATTGGCACTTAGCGTGGGGGAAGGTGGGGGAAGCGGTGTGCTCGCTGGTTGCGTAATCTTGTAGCAGCGTGTTCGGCCACCTGGTAGATTCTCAGCTGCCGAGAACAAATGTGCAAAGTATTGCGTGCAACAACTCTCACGTGGGTGGTTGAAGTAAGGGTATACTTCATGTAAGAGTGATGATTCATTATCATGGTGTATTAGTAGTATAAGCAGCATGTGTCACAGTGTTGAAAGATCTGAAACAGGAGTTCTGTAGACACTGTCCTTGCCATAACGCCATAGAAAAAATGGTTAATGGGGTTTTGTCAGGAGAGCATGGAATCCAAGCTGTCTGGCCATAATGACTGATCCATTATCCAAGAAATGTCATGTCAAGATTGGTACGAACCTCCAAAACCTCAATGAATCAGTGCACCATCTTGTTGAAAAATTAGATCTGTGTGATACTCAAGCAACGTGCTCAGATACACTAGAGAGGTGATGGTGCCCACAGCAAAAAAGAATGGTCCAATAATTTTGTAATGCAAAAGCATGCACCAAACATTCACCTTTGGGTTGCCTCTGGTACACTCTGACACCTCACCAGGGGGCTCTGAACGCCAAAAAATCATGTTATGGTGGTTCAATACACAACAGAAAAAAAAAAAAAAGGTAGCCTCATCAGAAAAAGCAACACGATTGAGATAGTCATTATCACCCTCAATATGTGATAACATTTCAACTGCACAGTCATACGAACATTTGGTGTCATTGGGCAACAAAATCTGAACAATTTACTCTTTGTATGCCCAAAACAATAAATGTTTGTGTAAGATATCATGCAGAGAACTTTTTGGCATCTGTAATGTACACAAAAGATTGTCTCACTGCTTCCAACTTTTCAGCTGAAGTTGATGGTCGGCCAGTTCTTGGTAAATCAGCAACAGATCCTGTGTTCTTGAGCTTGTCATACAATGTAATCCTCTTAATGTCAGGTGGCATCTTTTCATACGTTATCTGAAAGATTCTCTGCACTGAGAACATGTCCGGTTTCCTAAAAAGTGCAACTGCTACACTACAGCCACATTACTGAAACCTGCAACAAAAACTTGGCTTGTTTTCTTTCCAATATTTTGGCACCAGTTTCAAATCTCTATCTTACATATAGTGGATATAAATAAAGTTTGTAATCAGGGAAAGATGTTTTGGACACGCTGTATTTTGATCACCATAGCTACCGAAATGTAAGACGAGCTAAAAAATAAGATGACCGTCACATTTTCACTTAAGTTTATAGGAAAAATTAATTTCCTAATAAATTATTTGAATACATAATTTAGCAGTATTTTTCTGAGCACTTAGATAAAGGTTTCACAGATGTGTCTGTTCACTGATTGTTCGGTATCTGAATATAGTATATATTGTGTATTAGAAGACTCTGTGGATGTGTGTATGTACAATGGAAACACTAGACTATGTAACTTAGCTTAAATTGCCTGTGCCTACAGCAATCATCGTGACAGTGACGCCTCCTAGTGGAAGAAAACGGCAATAGTAAACAATATGGCGGGCCAGTAAGTTGTGCTATGGTTTACTGATTCATTTTTTCAGTTGTTTAGTTGGAAGTATTCAGTCCACAAGCATATCAGCACTCACACTGATTTGAAAAGAAAACTAAAATAAACTATATTCTATGTGGCAAAAATGTACAAATGAATTAACTGCAATTAAAAGTCCTGTGCTCAAAAAAAAAGTGCAGTATTTCAACAAAAAACTCTGAAGCAAATTATATGCAGTTGATATAAAATGCACAGAACTAAACTTACTGTATAATGCATTAAAACAGAAGAAAGTTACATTTTCTTGGGCTATCAGTCTGTAAATTTTTTTTTAAGTTGTTAGGTGGATTATAATGATACCTATCAGTCAAGACAAAAAACTGATCACTTGCTACTACTCAAGCAAAAATGTTAAAGTAAAATTATCCGTATGCAAAAATAAGATGATTCCCAGTCTTTTATATAAAAAAAAAAAAAAAACACGCACGCACGCATGCACACACACACGCACACACACATCTGTGTGTGTGTGCATGCATGCATGTGCGTGGGTGTGTATCTATATATATATATATATATATATATATATATATATATATATATATATATATATATATATATATATATATATATATATATATATATATATATATATATATATATATATATATATGGTAAATTTATTACATAGGAAGAAATTCCCCACAGTTATTTTGCATAAAGATTTGGTGCGAGAAAACAGAAATTTCCATTCTAAAGGACACATGAAATCTTGAGAATCAGTTGGTTACATCATGTGTATGCAATTGAGTGGAGAAGTTTGGATGGCAACATTGGGGTCTTGAGATCTGATGAAGTGAGGTAAGTTAGGAGCAGCAGTACTAGAATGCAAGGGCAGAGAAAACAGAAGATCCCAAAGAAAGCCCACGGACCAACAGCATGGTCCCACATGTGAAAATCCAAGGGTAACCCCACCAGGAATTGAACACAACTTGCATTGGTGGGAGGCAAGCTTTCTAACCACTGTGCAACTACAGCCCCAAGTATGCAATTAACACTTGTTACAAAAGCTAAGTGATATGAAGCAAATATCTGATGGTTTGTAACTGAAGGTGGTTTGTATCTGCTCTGTGTTTTTTGAGCTATTAGGATGGGCAGTGATGGAAAAATTACCCATCTCTGAAATGTGATTTTATAAAATTATACATCGGCCACTCCACAAATCTCTTTTCCAAAGATGACCTTGTAGAGATACCTTGAATATGGTTATTTTTATAACAGTTTTTTCTTATGGCTGCATTAAAACCTGCATACAAATAACTAAAAAAAATTATCTTGATGGATCACTAGCACTAAAAGAGCTGGGTATTCCCCTCGAAACACTTCCCTCCCTCCCTGGCCATGAAGCTGGGACCCTATTGACAATGTTAACTGGCATTCTGAACATGGTAGATGTCATGGGTTTGGCCACAACTGAAACAATCTGCCGGAGGGTCTCGGGTGGTGCGGGATTACTGACAGGTTTGGTGGTAGAACTGGCTGGTGCAAACATGGCAGGAGCATGCAAGGCTGGGCAGAACTGGAGCTTCTTGATGGTGAGTGTCTGGATGGGCTAGTCACTACAGGTTTCGGCTGAGGCGGAGTCTGTGGCAAGGGTCCCACTTGGTGGCTCCTGTTCTGGCTTACAGCCAATGCATGCATCTGTCTCTAGAATACGCTCTGACTTTGTGTGTACAAAAGCATTTCACAGTACTTCCTCCCAACAACCACCTGATCTTTGGTGGGACTTCGAACTGCCTTCAGGCTCCCAGACATTTGCTGCAGCATAAGGGCAATTAGAGAAAGAGAAAAGAAATATCAGGTGTTCTGTGAGGAGAGGCTCGAGTAGCATCTTTGGCAACAGAGAGTAGAGTGAGTGTGGCAAACCTAGGCGGGCCTTCTAAAGAGCCGACCTCTCTCCAGCCCCTTCTTGAGTGTTTCAAATGGGTAGTATCAAGCTTACCCTACAGTTCACAATGTAATTGTTCCTTCCCAATCTCCTCACCACCTACCGTGGTTCACTCTCAAATGAGTGGCAACAGTATCCCTTGGAAGGTAGCCTAACCTTAATGTCCAGCTCGGTAGCTTTGTCTTTTTTCACTGTGATCACACTGTCTTGCTTGTTAAGGGGGTGTTTTTCTTTTGGTTTTTATAGGGGGTAAAAAAAATGTAGCACTCACTACCTATTCTAAACTAAAGGGACGCACTATGAAGAACTTGGGGATGGCTACTAACTACTATGTACACATAACACTGAGCACTGCTGGCAATGTTGGCACTTGGTGGGCGAGATTGCACAGTCTGTAGCTCTAAGCGACCACCAGAAGTACACAAGTTACTCTGGCGCACAGAGTCTTGTATGGCGATGGAGGGTGCTGCAAGTCAGGAGGGACGGTTACTCTGGAACTGCCACTGCTGCTGGCCAGCTGAAAGAGGGAGATCAGTACGACATCTCTCTTTAGTGCCCAGGCGTGGCCTCGATGTCAGCTCGGCATGCCCACCACGACTCCTGATGTGTCTGCGGCGGTACATAGCATGGTTCTGGCATGTTGCACTTGGTCAACAGCTGTGAACAGCCTTGGAGACCTGGGCATGAAAGTCGTGGCAGGGGGGTAGGAGAGTCTCTTCCCCTCCATGGCGGCATGCTGGTTTCATCTTTTGGGCGGTGGTCAGTGGAGGAGCAAACCTGGAAGGAGGGGGCACGACCAGCCGTGCACTAGGCAAAGTCGCCCGCTCCTCATTCATTGACAAGTGGGCCTTCCAGGAGTGGAGTCTGGGGCATTATTCTCCTGACACGTGCTGGTTCTTTTATAGGTGGATGCCACAACGTCTCGCCTGGCAACTTCTCTGGAGGGGGAAGAGGGGCAGTAGGGTGAGCTGGGACATCCTTCCTTGTACCTAGAATCCTCTCTCTAGCTGTTTGTGTAGTGGTCTTGTGTTTACATGAACACTATCTCCTGTGTGATGAATGGTTGGGCACCAGCAGCTTTGCCTGTACTGTGTTCCTTTCCTGAGCATATGCTCATTTTGTTTTGCATGCCTATTCCCTGCAGGCTGAGAGGGCGAATGGAATTCTAGAATGTTTTTGTGGATGCGCCACTGACTTGTCATTCTCTATAATGGCATGTAACTACTGTGAAGCTATTCCGCTGGGTTACAGCTGAATGCGTTGTGGTTCATGTAGCTGTATGTCTTTCCTCTCCTCATTATGTGTTCACTCAGAGGTGACCACCTGGCCATGGTATCAGGTATCACACAGCTCATTTGCAGGGTGGTATTGCATTAGCAATTTGATCACCTAAGCCACTTGACTGTTGATCATGAACCGAGATTGGTAACCTGGGATTGCATGGGTCAGACTGTTTCCATATTATTTTATGGCTCGGGTTTCATCCTAAATAGATGCAGTTCTGACTGCAGTCTATTATTACCTTTTGGCTGGTAAACCATGGCTGTCATAGAATTACATCTTCTCATAAGTGATTGGAGAAGAAAATTCTTCCTTGGTGGTCTCGCCCTCCCCACTGACAAATTTAGTCATGCCTTTTCCTGTATTTGAAGCATGGCTTCTTCTTGTGCCATATGTACTATCTCATTATTCTGAGTCAAGCATGAAACTTGAGGTTTTGAGGATGGAGCATATGAAGTTTGCTAATTGCCTTGTCTAAGATTGCCTCAGCTCCTTCTGTGGAACTATACTGTGATTTGAGACAGCCTGTTGGAGGCTGTCTGTTCAGTCAGAACATTGAGATGGTGGGGCGTATTTAATTTTCCAGTACTGGCATGTCCTAGTGGTTTCTCAGTGCTCATTGTCGGAGCCTCATTTCCACATTTCCCACATTGTTGAGACTGACTGACTGCTGCTTTTGATAAACCGGGCAATCCCAGTGAAAATGGCGCAGGGCAATGCCAGAACTTTGGTAGTTGGTGTCCCCTGAGTGGAGTTGCGGCACTCTCACATGGCTTGAGGCTGCTGTTCGGGGGAGGTATGACCTTGATGCACATCTGCACTTTCATTTTAAGTGCCACAGCCTGCTCTCAGGTACATGGACATCTCACGAGCTCCTCAAGAGAATGGGGCTAAGGTTACCTTAGATGGGATTGTATTTCAGGCAAGAGCAAGTGAATAAGTAACTCGACCCCTTCATTTCCTTCCGTGGCTGTGTGAACTCTTTGGAACATGAGTGCCTTTTGCCGGATATATATTTCCACTTACTCACCTGGCCTCTGGTTGATGGTCAATTCTTTCTGGAGATGGATCACCATCTTTTTTTTTTTCAGATAAGAATTCAATCAGTCTGTACTATAGCTGGTCCCAGGTAGTTGCAAAGTTGCTGTACCTCTGCCATCAGTTAGCTGCTTCACTGTGCAGCTAGGAATTAATCAGCGAATGTCATAAGGCTTTTGACACCTGGGTGCTGGTGGCCTGGTTATGGTAGATGGTGTAGGTTTGTCTGGAACTGGAATTATCTGATGGAGGGCCTTAGGTGGTGCAGACTTACTGACGGATTTGGTGGTAGACCTCGCTGGTGCAAACGTGGCAGGAGCAGATGGGGCCGGGCAGAACTGGAGCTTCCTGATGGCGGGCATCTGGACAGGCTGCCAAGTCACTACAGATTTCTGCCGAAGCAGAGTAAAAGACAAGGGTGAAATGACGCATGCACCACAAAACACCTGGCAGGTAGCCTGGTGTGTGTTGTATTAGTAACAATATGTTTATTCAGGTAACTTTTATCATCCATCTTTATACATCACTTACATAACTGACACATGTTGCCAACCTGACAGGCCTACATATCCTATAGCCATAATTACCTTACATTGATTACATACATTGCATCATCTTTTCCTTTTCACAGACTAATGGTTGTGCTGTTGTTTTCATGACATATAAAACTATTTAGAACTGACATACTAACACATGTTACCAGCCTGACGTACATATCCTATAGGCCTACATAATTACCTTACATTACATACATCACATCAGAACTGACATAAAGACTCTTTATATCTTGAATCTAACAATTCCCCAAAGTGCATTCACAGCCATGAAATAAATACCAACTATGTAAACATCTCAGAAATTACAAAGTAGCACAGATTCTGAAAACAAGTAGAAAAAAAAATATAAGTTGTCACTAACTCTCATGTGAACTTGGGTACATACAATATTTATGATATTCCAATGTATACAATATACCTGTTGGTCTAACTATTTATTCAGATACACAATCTGTACAAACTGGCTTCTTAAATAACTTTCTGAGGGGTTGTGTGCAAGAGAAATGCAATACTGTCTCAGCCTGTCCGACATTTCCAGCCTTCCCAACCCTCGTACATTGTTGAACATGAATGTCACTTTCACTCCATCCTGGCCAGTTCTCCTCGTCCTCACGTGGTACTGGCTCTCTTTATACAGCATCCTGCATTGCACTAATAGTTTTTTCACTTGAATCTCTGTCACCTTCTACCCTCATATTAATGTCCCCTGAGACTGTCGCAAGGTCACTATAATTTTTGACAACAGCATGATGGCTATATAAAGGTCTTTTAAGTCCTTAGATGTTCGTCTAGTGACATTCCCCCGTAGTTTCGGACCAAATAAGACCTAGGCATTTATGTTTGCCTAAGATTACTCGTAGCTTCCAAAACTTGTCTTGACTAGTTCTCTCTACTACATTCTGTCCACTTTGAATGCAATATACTTCCTGTCCGATGTTCGATTGCACCATTGTCTTGTTTTCTTCTCTCTGTGTTTTAACCATTCATGAACACCCTCCTGTACCCTTGGTTTGAGTTTGTCCATCGACAGTGGTAGCCCTGTATGAACTAATCTGCTGTTTAATAGTTGAGATGGAGAGACTCCAATCCCTGGTATGGGAGTGTTAAGATATTCTCGCAAAGCCTCCCTATAGTCAGTATCTGTTTCCCAACATTTGTGTAGAAGATGTTTGGCAATGTGCACACATTTTTCTGCCAAGCCATTGCTCTGTGCATATCTTGGGCTGTTGAACTGAAGTTCAAATCTATCCTTTGCAAAATTCCTAAATTCCCTGGAATTGAATGGAATATTATCTGTGACCAATAATTGTGGGTCACCATGCACCACAAAAACTGTTGTACAAGCATCTAATGCACTTTCCACATTTTTGCCTTGTAATGGAACAATGTCAACCCATTTGGAGTAAGCATCAGTGATTATCAAAAAATTCTTACCACCACAAGCTAAAATGCCAGCTGATACACATTTATATGGGAGTGTGGGAATGTCATTTGAATGGTACTCGTGTTTCTTGTTCCTGGGTGCATATTTTTCACAAGATTTACATTGCTCAACATACATTTTTACATCCCTCGCCCAACCTGGCCAGTACACAATGCTCCCAGCTCTAGCAAGACACCTGCCCACTGTGCCATGTCCTTCATGTACTAGGCTCAACATTTGTGGCCTTAATTTGTAGGCACGATAACCCTATCTTTATAAAATAGCAGGTTTTCTTCAGAAAAAATATCATGTCTAATTGGCCAATAGCCATGAACAATTTGGTTTGCTTGTTTTTTATGCTCTGGCCAACCAAGGACATGGTATTTCTTTAACAGCATGAGTTCTGTATCTGCGCTCATTTCTTTTTCAACTTGTACTCTTCTACTTGGAGTGATGGCAAGATATGTGGAGATACTGTGCACCATTTGATCCATTTCTATATCATCAGCCACCTGATCCTTGAGGTAGGAACGAAACAAAAGATCAGTGACATGCATCTCTTTCTCCGGTAAGTTAGGTCATACGGCAGAAGTTTTAACCAAAGTCTTTTAAGACGAGTGGATGCTACATTCCCTAAAGATTTTTTCATCAGAGGAACCAAGGGTTTATGGTCAGTGTGTAATTGAATATGATAACCAAATATCCACTCATGAAATCTGGTTACCCCATAAACTATAGCTAACCGTTCCTTTTCTACCTGAGCCCAATTACATTCACTTTCTGTTAGTTTCCTAGAATAAAATGTGACTGGTTGCCCCTCCTGCAGCAGACATGCACCAAGACCTGATTGTGATGCATCACACTGCAAGATTATTGATAATGAGGCATCGAAACTCCTTAGACAAGGTGCCGGGGACACCAAGTCTTTTAACTTCTGTAGTCCTAGGTCATGAGCTGGCAACCATTGCCACATCACACCTGATTTCCTTAGATTCTGCAAGAGCTGCTCAATTTCTGACATGATTTGTATAAATGGTCTTACATAATTAAACATGCCTAATACACTCTGCAGTTCTTTCAGGTTTTTGGGAGGTTGAATTTCCCTCAAAGCTCTGGTCCTTTCAAGGTCAATGCTCATTCCCCTTTCAGAAAACACATGACCTACATATTTTACTTCACTTTGCTGGGGTTAAATTTAACTTCTAGTTTTGTAGCCCGTTCTACAACTGACTTTACTGCCCTGTCATGTTCCTCTTCAGTTTCCCCATAGCAGATCAAATCATCAATATATGCTATTCAATTCGGAATATCACCAAAGTTTTTATCAACCTCTGCCTGAAATTCTTCAGGAGATGGTGCCAGGCCATAAGGCATGCTTGTATACTTATAGACACTAAAAGGAGTTGAAAACAGGACAAATTTCATAGATTCATTAGCTAATTTTATTTGAGAGAAACCTTCTTTGAAATCAAACACTGAATAATACAGTTTTTTATTCAATTTGTCCTGAATATCCTGGAGTATCTTAATCATGTACCGTTTTCTTTAAACCATTATATTAAGCTCAGAAGGATCTAAACATATTCTCACACTTCCATTGGGCTTATCTACTATAACAGTATTACTAATAAAACCATCTGGGTCGGAATCTGTAACCTCAATAATGACACCTAATTGTTTCAACCGATCTAGTTCAGTTTTCAACGGACAAAGTCTCGACTTAGCAATTTGCCAGGGAGGATGTTAAAACCTTGGAGCATGAGGACCAATTTTGATTTCATGTTCTTGCGGGAATGACCCTAGACCTGTGAATAAATCCTGATTTGAGTTAATCAAGTCTTGACATTTTGTTTGTTTAGATATGCAATTGACACGTTGTACAAAAAAGAACTCAAAACATCCAGGTAATCCTAACAAGGAGACTGAGTTGAAATCAACTATAAATCCCAGCTGCGCAATGTAAATTTGCAATTCCAACAGGTTTTATTTTGTCTCCCTTGCCATATAGTTCAAGCAGGAAATTTGTTTTTCTTATGTTAAATTGCCTGTCTACTTTTTGAAAAACAGTATATGGCATAACATTTACAACTGATCCTGTATCCAATTTAACCACCACATTTTTGTGTTCAATTTTTAGGACTTCTTTCCTCTGCACACGAGGGTCCCGAGCCTTGGTTACGTATGCTGTGTGTGAATTTACTGAGTCCACAACCTTTAGGCCATGCAACTCAAAACAATCACTATCACTATCTTGAGAAGCTTGAAGTGCCCTAACCTGCCTAACTCTGCAGCCAACAGCAAAATTATTCAATTTACCTCATTTATTGCACTTCCTGCCCCAGGCTGGGCACTCTTCTCTTGTGTGTCTTGAATTGCAGCATGAACATTTGATATCATCATCCTTATCTTCATGCGTAGACTGCTTCACTTGTACGTGCTTACTTGAGTGCCCTTGGTTATCGAGTCATTGTTTGCTGGATCTCGCCTGAACTGCATCTACATAAAAACCTTGTTGCTCTGTGTTGGATGATGATGCCGCACTTATTTGCTTGGCTTGCATCGTGCTCAGTTCTGCCGCCCTACAATGCTGTGCAATCTTGCCAAGCGATGTATCTTCTAACCTTAACAAAACTTCTTGCAGCACCCAGTCTTCACAGCCTTGTATGATACGGTCAGGCACCATACTTTCTCCTGTTCGCCATGTTCACAATATCTGGCGAGCATTTTCAAGGAAGTTAGGAACTGGTCGAAGGATTCCCCTTCTTCCCATTTCCTCTGTGAAAATTTGAACCTCTCGTAGGTAGTGTTTTCCTTGGAAGTGCAGTAGTTTCTTAGAGCTGTGACTACGTCAGCATATTTATTACTATTATGCCCTTCATCTCCGCTAAACTTGAAAGTGTTATACGTGCGCAAAGCATCTTCCCCTATTAGGCTAAGTAGTAGTGCACACTTAACTTCGTCAGTTGAGTTAGCTTGGGCCATTGCTACTAAATACAGTTGAAATTTCTAGTAGAACATTTCCCAATTGGCTGAAGCATTTGTGCCGTTAATGTGGACTGGGCCCGGCGGCAGCAGAAGCATTCTCAACAACGAAGCCATTTCTGACTTGCAAAGTTAAATATACAATTCGAATCCCACTGGTTAATCATGAGATTAACTACTGCAACTCTCTCTGATATCCACACGACTGTGCCATGTTGTTTTAGTAACAATACGTTTATTCAGGTAACTTTTATCATCCATCTTTATACATCACTTACATAACTGACACATGTTGACAACCTGACAGACGTACATATCCTGTAGGCCTACATAATTACCTTACATTACATACATCACATCAGTGCGAACCCAAGTTCCACTTGCTGACTCCGTCTGGCATCCAGCCAGTGTGAGTATCCCTCTTCAGGGCAGCCTCTGCCCTTAACTCTGTGTATACATAAGCATTTTCCCAGTGCTCCCGCCCAACAACCTGATTCATGGTGGGCCTTCCATGCAACCTTACTACACTGTGGCACAAGGGCGATCAGAGAAAGAGAGAAGATAGCAGGTGTTCTGTGAGAAGAGGCTTGAGTGGTAGGTGTATGGCAACTTAGGGTAGAACAAAGGGGTTAGGCCTGGGTAGGCCTTCTGGAGAGCTGATCTCTCTCTAGTACCAGTGCCCTGATGGGCTCACAGCACCTTCTTGGGTGCCCCAGACGGGTATGATCTAGCTCACCTCATAGTCCCCAAGAAGGTTCACAAACACATTTCCTAAATAGTTCCTCCCCAATCTCCCCACCATGGTTCACTCTCCGTGAGCTGAAGAGGGGGCTCAATCTGGTGAATCCCTGGCAATGACTGAACCCTTGTCATACTCTCTTCTGTGGCAACTGACTGTCTGTGACATGGCAGGGGAGGGGGGGGGGATATGTGTACGTTATTGTCACCTTCAGAAGGAGTCAAGAATTATAAGCTTTAAGGGCATGTGTGAGGGTGTTGTTGTACACAATGCCTTTCCTCGAAGTGTAGCAGTGGATGTTGGACAAAACAAGGCCTGCAGGATAGAGGTATAGAAACAAAGCCAGCTGAAATTAGGAGAGCGGAGCCCGGATTTGGTGTGCTTGTTTATTATATCAAAAACACAATGCACACACCAGTCCGTAAACAATCAGATGCCTCACAGTCCGTAAACAATCAGATGCCTCAAGGGCTGTGCCTAAGGAAACCAAGTAACCAACACATGTTTTGCAGATTTCTGGGGTGCTGGTTACCCCGTTAACTTGCCGTAAGGCGGCGTAAATGCTGCCAACACATAGAAAAAAGTAACAACTGAAGATCACGGAAGAAAGATACACTATGGTGTGAAAAGACAGACTGTCACAGATGATGTGCTGCGGAGCGACGAGGTGCAAAATTACTTGCAAGAATGTGGTGATTTGGCCGGGTCTCCCGCTGGTGAAAACAAAGCCAGAGTAGCGGGCGAGAGAGCATGACCCTGAGAGACGGAGAGTGCCTCCCCTAGGTGCAGCTGAGCTGTGCACTGGCGGCATGGCGGAAAAGGAAGGTGGCTGCTACCATAGAGTATATGTGCCAATTACGCAGCCATGCACAGGTCTCAGCGATGGACACCTCTCCATTCAGACATAGTGGCATATAGTGGCCTGTGGTTGTGCCTTGGAGGAGGACAACTGTGGTGGACATGCGCAAAGAAAACATGACGTCTTCCATAGCACGTAAATCTCTTTTCAATAAATTTGTGCTTAACATTACTACCACTGCTGCAGCTTAGATTTTTAAAACTAAGCCTACATTATTTGCAGGCTAAAGAAATATTTTTTAGTTATCTTGCTTCTACACATCATGACGAGATAAGTATTCTCAAGTATGTGTTACACACATTCATGAACATGCACTAGCACATGCATACAAGTGCTACATGTGCACACAAACACACAGTGTATATGCATACAGACACACATGCTTTCTCTGTTTAGCTCTACCTCTCTCTGTTCATCTGTATATAGTTATATTTACGTGTCTTTATCTCTTTCTTCCCACACTCACTAATTGTTATTGGTCATTTATAGACAGTATTCATTAACAAAATAGTTGGAGTTTAGCAGTTTGTCTCACCAGATACGTGATAAATGGGATAATAATCAGCCCAAGGCCACTGATGTATGCTGAAGTCCCAATTCCGATGCCTCGGAGCTGTGTGGGATACAACTCTCCCGCAAATGGATATATGATCAAGAATGAGGCAGAGATGGCAAACTTGGAGAAAAGGTACAGCCCTAGAGTAGTCAACACTGCATCTGGGGGACACAAAGAAAAGATCCAAATCATTGATTAGGCACTTCCATTTTTTTAATCTGTAACAAAGTTAAGGTAGTTATTAGTGAGGATAGGGACAGGTCATCTATTGCTACAAATCTAAGATTGCCCGTGCACAAGGTGATAAGTTGCATGACCAGTGTGCTGCTGCTACCAAGAAAGTTTACAATTTGTGCAACAAGTTGGATCATGGCAACCATCAGTACTCTGAATAGCACATAGGCGACCGAGAAATCACATCCTTGTCGCTGCAACATGTTTTGTTTTCTGGTTTGCAGTGACCAGGGTCGCGTGGCCTTGTTTTTCTACTGCACGGGTGCCCTAAGATTGATGTACAGTACTAATTGTATGACAGATTAAATGCTACAAAGGTTGGAGTTACCTGCCACTATATGCGACATAAACCCACCACAAGAGCATCATAAATAATGATTCACTATACAACACACTAAACTTCCAACACATAACCTCAATGTTACCTGTGGTACCATGAATCTATTTTTGCAGGTATGGCCTTCTACATTACATTTTAGATTGGTAACCCTAGAACACTCTTTTCTTGGTAATGGAGCTGTAAAGCCAGATTGTCACCATTTGGCCATATGGTTTTGACAGTTATGCTGGCAATTTATAAATACATGCATACACATAGGACTGAATTTAATCAACATCATCTTAAGAATTAGAGCCAAGACTTCATAGTGTTATTTTTAGATGGATTTTGTTATTAAATATTGCAGATGAAATTTTTGTTATAAACAATTTATTGTGCGTGTTAATACATTTATTGTTTTTACTTTTATAAAATGCTCTATACAGTGAACAATAGGTATTGCATCCTTACATGCAGACTTATATAAAAAAAATTAATACAGAGAGTAATATTTTAGGTTTTAAATTTTTTTTTAGCACATATGTTGAAGTTCCCTGACAGTACAGTGTGCAGATTTTATTTTGTTTCTATCTTAATAAGAATGGCTTGAATAAGATTCAATGGAAGAAAATATTTTTACTATTATGTTTATATTGTTTTAAATAATTTTTACTATTATGTTTATATTGTTAAATTATCATTTGTCGTATTTATGCAGCTCATATTCGCTCAACCTGATTGTTAACTGGAAATTTACAATATTCCTATTACCACTAGGATCATAAATTTTAAATACAACTGGTTAGTCATATTTTAATATATAAAACTGTGTATTTAGGCTCAATTTCATTATATTTTGTGTTTCAACTTAAATTTCTGTGGTAGACAATGTATTACCGGTAAATTTGATTTTTGCATTATTTCAATTTTATCGCCATTCACCATATAATCTTGCCTCTACTTATATACAGTACAGTATTTGAGATTACATGCCATGAAGTGTAATGGACACACAACATGTATGGCGTTCAAGTTTTACTGTAAATACTGAAGTCCTATTTGTACAGTTCATAATAGGTAGTTTTATAATTAAGTAAAGCGTGTAACTAAAAGAATCATCTGATTTCACAAGGCCATAAATTTTACATGAATAAAGATAGGCCCTTGCAGCAAAGAGTAAAATGCACATTAAAATATGAAGTTTCCCTTGGTGCATGTTTTACATCACCGGTTTGCTTGGTTTCTGGTAGGTGCGCCCTGGTGGCACTACAGTTGGCGCTGCCTGCACACTCGTTCATTTTGCGTTGGGATAGCAATAACACACAAAAAAAAGCACTTTTTGTTCTCCATTTAAGAAAGTGTGAGTCAGTTATAACTCTACAGTGTGATTTTCATCGACAATATGGCACTACACCCCCTACTGTGCAGAGCATCTGACAGTGGCACAAGCAGTTTCAAGATACAGGTTGTTTATGTAAGGGGAAGTCCACAGGTTGCACCGTGTGCCTGAACAAGATGTAGAGTGCATCCTGCAGAGTTTTTGTACGGAGTCCATATAAAACCACTCGTCGTGGCAGCAGACAGCCAGTCATCTCTCATATGACTGTCTGGCGTGTTTTGCGGTGACAATTGTTTTTCAAACCATATAGGATTCAAGTGCTGCAAGCCCTTCGTGATGGGGATGAACGACGTCGTCTTGAGTTTTGTGAATTCATTCTGGGTATAGAGATGGACAATGAAAACTTTTGTTCACATTTGGTGTTCAGCTATTATGCCACATTACATTTAAGTGGAAAAGTGCACCGCCGCAATGTACGAATATGGGGAACACAGTGGCCAGATACCGTAGTCAATCATGAGAGAGAGACTCTCCAAAGCTGAATGTGTTTTACGTCGTTTACCGAGAGCATGTGTACAGTCCATTATTTTTATGGAAAACACCATTACGAGAATGTCATAACAACTGGATATGTTGGAGATCTGGCTGTTTCCACAATTATGAGAACATTCCGATAATTTCATTTTTCAACAGGACGGAGGACCACTGCACTTGCACATTCATGTCAAAGAAGTTCTCAACAATGAGCTGCCTGAATGATGGATCAGCCATAAGGTGCGTATAGATCAAGCATTGCACCACTGGCCTCCAAGGTCACCTGATCTCAGCATGTGTGATTTTTCTTGTGGGGGTTTGTGAAAGTCTCTGTCTACAAGCCTCCCCTTCCAGCAACTGTAGGCAAACTGGGATGTGCATAACAACAACAGTGGCTGCGGTAACACCTGACATGCTTGCACGAGCATGGAACGAGTTTGACTTCTGTTTAGACGTATGCCTTGCGTCCGGTGGAGGGCACATAAAACATTTGTGAAATGGTAACCTAAAACTTTGTATTACAGTATGTATTGACACATGATCGACTGGGCGTGGTTCTACACGTTGGGTTTTTTGTTGTTGGGTTCAAACCAATGTTTGGGTAGGTTAATTACAAACCCTAGTTTGAAAAAATAGATTTTAACACATTGGCTGTCTTATGTGTAACACAATACTTCAACATGCCCCTGTTTGACTGGCTTCGCTTGGAACTTTCCACGTCACGCTAGCTGAAGACCTGCCCGCTGCTACGTGCGTGCGATGCAAGAAATATTTCACTGCAGTTTCAGCTACAATCACATCTACTAGACTTTAAAATTAATAAAGGAGTGTTTTCTTACCTTATGTAGACTTGCAGGGTGTTATCGACGAACGTAAACAATTGCATAAAGTTCGTCAGCAGGCGATCGCGGGTGACTGAACAGCATGGCAACATGTGCTAGACTGACAGCATGGCGGTCTGTAGTTCCCGCCCGGCTCACAGTGAAGCGCTGGGGTCACCATGCGTACAGGTGACGCACTAAGTATTTTTCAATATGAAAAAGAGTGAGCTCAGAGTGCTTAATTCTTGGAAATGAATGTATCCAGAACATGGCATTGTATGTTATTGGTTGAAAATTAAATTGTTGCCCCCTCTACTTGATGCTACCCTTCCTAGATTTAAGTATAAATACCCCAGCAGCAGCCTTGGTCATGAGAGACGTCGGCTGCTGGGGACTGCCATGGAAATAAGTTACGTGTTTCAACTCGATATGTAGAGCCCTTCAGGCTGTAAAATTTAGAAAGGACTTTGTCGTCCTTATTTGTTGTTTATGTTGGTAAAAAGTAATGTTAAAATTTTGAATTCCATTGTCAAAGTTTTGCAGAAACGAAAAATGATACGTAATGCTGAAATTTTACTTTGTGAGGCATTTTGGAAGGCCTCAGTCAGTGATAAAGGAATGTTGTCCATGTCATATTTTAAAGGTAAATTGAGGCTGAGAGGAAAACTTTTATCAGTATATTTCGGCCTTTGTCTTTGAAAATTATAGGAAATTGATAGTCAATTTCATCACTACGCCAGCTATCAAAAGATGTGTGGTTTTCCTAGAAATGTCATCAATGTTTGCATTTTTTAAGTTTTCTCAATGGCAGAAGTTAAATTAAGAAGGAGAGGGGGAATGGGGGGAGAGGTGGAGGGAATAGAGGGAGGGGAGAGGGGAGGGTGGGAGGGAGAGATACAGAGAAACAAAATCGCCTATTCAAGTTTCTTCCTTGGACCATATTTTTGGAAGCACCATATTTTTCGCTGATATTTTGAGCTGTAATAACGAATTTGAATATTTTTTCATCAGTGCTTCCTAAAAATTGTAATATTTAAATTCATATTGAATACAAAATAAATATTACAAGTTATAGAAGATACTAAGATAATGTTGCATTTATTGAAAAATATAATACTTTAAAGATAATCACAGTATTATATACAGTATTTGTGGTATACAAGTTATTTAAAAACCAGTGTGACATGTTACTCCTAGGGTGATTTTTCAAAGGTTTGTTTCAAAACGTCTGAAGAAAACATGAATGAACTATAGTTTTAATACTTCATATTATATTTAAGATTATGACCATAGTATAACAAAATGTTTCCTCACAACTGTATTGTCTAACTTACAATGTCTACATTTTTAAGCTATTGTTAACAAACATCCTTAACTTTATATCAACAGCAGATACCAAGTTTTATTAACTTCCTTACAATTACTTAAGATTCATGTTTAATGTATTAATGATATGAATGTTACTAGCAAAGAATAATTATTTATTTGTATTCTATAAAATATTTCTAAATATTTACCAGCAAAAATTAATTTTAAGCATTATAAATATTAAACAGAAATGAAATTAAAGCTTATTTGTACTAAAAATATTAACTTTACAAAGAACCATCAAACTATTACTGGATAATATTACCAGTAATCACAACAAATGGTTTTGGTCCTCGGTAGAAGGGATGACGTGCTTGAGTCAAAACTGCTCCAAGTTTCTTATAACCTCTAGTTATGCCACTGACTAGTGCTGAGCCAATACAGGTTTTTACAGATACCGGTACAAACCAATACTTCCTGCCGATGCAACCAATATCCGATACCAATACAATAGATATATGAGTAATGGACTGAAAGACTTCTAATAGAACTAAAAATATTTCAGCAAGCTGATGAAAATCTGTATTAAAGTCAGTGTCACACAATATACTATTAGATGCTTTACGTAAACATACAAAATTAGGAAATAGGAAAATTAATTTCACATTAATTATTCAAGATGAAGCAGCACTCAAAATTTACTTTATTAATTTATTTTTAAATTTAGGTCATGGCAATTTACGCAATTTATGTTCTAAACAAATAAAATTAAAAATATTAAATATACAAGGTCATGTGTCACATTTCTCAGCGTAATTTAACTTTGTTCGTATTTAGAAAATTAAAAATTATTAATATGTATAGTTTTTAAATTCAGCACTCCCTTATTTTACTGAGAGTAAAATTGAATCACAGTCAGTTACCGGGTTATGAATGTCAGAATCATTTCTCTTAAAAGGTTTTAAATACTGATATGACAAGGCTTAACTGAAGTGTGGCACCTGCAAAGCTGGTAACTCGGTGACCCACAATACAAGCTGTACATGATTATCTCCTAAAGTGCCTGCCTCAGCAGGTGGCCACAGTGGGGTGGGAGCAGCATTTCTCTCTCTCTTCCTCATTCTTTCCTCTTCCTGTAGATGATTATCTCACAGCAGGGAGGCATGTTCCTTTTGCCCTTTGCCTCCTGGAGTGACAATCTGTCAGTTTAATACTTGTAATAAGAACGACAAATGCTGACTAAAAACGGCAGCAGTTGAGCCCCTCTTACTCCAACATTGCCACCCTATCATCCTCTGGTTTAACAGAAAATATCAGCTAAAAATATCGGCTAAAAATAATTTTAAATCCAGTGGTATATCGGCTGAGCACTACCACTGACACCAGCATATAACTGCTCGTATTTTCCATCACAGCTGGGAGAAAAACACACTTACAACTGTCTGCAAACTGTATACAGGCTGTTTGAGGAGGGCTGATAAATATTTCACCCACAGCACACATACAACTGACATACACCTCATATACAATTGCCCATTAGTATCTTAGTCTAAAGACAGATGAAGGCTAGTGAACGTTCACCCTATACAGTCTGAACGGCTTGTTAGTGGACATAGTCACACTTATATGAATGAGTGCATTGTCATTCCTTTCAAGAAATTCAAAGTTAACCAAAGATGGCTGCACCAGATTACACATTCAACGGATTACTTTTAGCTAGTGGGTTTATTGGGTGGCTAATGTGAAACACGAAGGGTAATCATACGTTTTAGAGTGAAATGAGTCAAGGAGACCTGGAGGGAGCAGCACAGTGACAATGCAGCTGATGCCACTGACGATCATGGCGATGCAGAGTGGCCAGCGCCGGCCCCAGCAATCCATGACAACCCAGCAGACAAGGTAGCTTGGGACCTCAACCAGTGCAGACAGCAGAAAGCTGAGGTACTCGTCGTTGCCGAGTGCCGGGCCATAGTAACTCAGCCCCACGTACACTGTCTCGTTGGCAAACCTGCAGCAATATCTCCTCTAAACTGCAGATCTGCACATTGGGAAGCATTGTTAACACACTACATCTGATTCCAACAAAAAGAGATCCTATCATTTTCGGTTATAATTCAGTACCAAAGCAGACATAGCACAAGTATACGACAGTCTGGCATGTGTCACTGAACCTTCGGTCATCCATCAGGAACTGAAGAAATATAATTTAAAAAAACTGATATTCAAAGTCAAAAGAAAGGAAATAACTAGAGGATATTTTTCAAAATTGAATAATTCTAATCAACACAGTCTAACAAAGACAATATATAAAAGTTTGTGAGAATATTTATGATTATGAATCCTTGAAATGGATCGTTGTGTATTTAAAATAAAAAAATGAAAATTGTGAAAATGAAAGCAAGTATTGATGCTACTAACATGATGTTTCAAAACTATTCAGGGAATGGTCAAAGTTACTAACATGTAGAGCAAAACTACAGTAAAATTGAGAATTTTGTTGTGCAAACACTGGAGTGAATACTCAAAAATTCTACTCCAGTAGAAAACAGAACTGATGGTGTTCTTTTACTAATATGGAGCCCTAATTTTCATTGGCACTGGGCAGGACCAATGATAGAGACAGTATAAAAGCAATTTATTGGCTGTTTACAGTTATAGAGCACATTTGAAATCAGCCTTTAAAAAATGTCGCTACCCGTACCTGTAGGTTCATCTGATTTCAAAAGGCTATCTTTTAAATTAAGAAACAGATAACCATGTGGTAAAGAGTCAAATACTTTTCTAACAATAAAGTTCTGCTTACAAGTATTATGTATGCTCAATATGCCCCCTCTCTTCCACTCCCAATGGGCTCTGAATCACTTTGATACCGACTCTGCTCGGTTGAACCATGCCAGGGTCCCACACATCAGTGAGCTTGTCCATTCACAGCTAAAAGAAGACTGAAATGTTTCTCTTGGTTGTCATTAGGTGCCTCCCTGGTGCAGAGATGGTGAGTAGCCAGTAGGCGTGCTCTTTTCAGTAGGCATCAGTATGATGAGACCATAACAGAAGGCCATTTGTGTTCGCCAGTTAATTAACTGTAAGTCTCCGACAACTGTACAGCATGATTTTCAGAAAGAGTATGGCACTAGACCTACTACAGCTCAGAGCATTCAACGTTGGCATGGGCAGTTTCAATAAACAATTGTTTATGTAAGGGGAAATCAACATGAAAATGTTGGGTGCATTTGGAGGAGTTTTGTAAGAAGTCCGCAAAAGTCTACTCATGTCAATCAAGAGATAACCATTCCCCATATGACTATCTGGCATGTTTTGTGACTACATTTGTTATTCAAACCATATAGGTGATCCATGACGTCTTTCACAATATTAATAGCTCAATATTAAAGGCTCGAGTAGCAGTTGCTACTCATCAGTGCAACTACATCCCTGGCAGTTGTCTACAGAGTTGAGTTACTGCCGCTGCCTACAAAATTGTTGTATCTACCAGGTCGAGACAGACTTCCCAATAATTATATTAATTTTTGCCTGATGAGCCACCAGGACAATGCAATTATTAAAGTATAATAAATATAATATTTGATGATTTATTTATGATTAGAAAAAGGAGTATTGCAGTGTACCATGGGATGCCGCCACAAGTAAGATGCCTAGTTCCCACCACTGTCCACTCCGCCACTCGCACCAAGGATCTAGACACTGGGCTTGCACCTGCTAACCCCCTTTCCAGATGCCCTATGTCAATGAAGGAAAGGATGGCCGAGGAGTACAAAGGAGATGCGTCCCGGTCTCCGGATTGTCAGTTCTTCTTCAATTCTCTATCTAGTCTTCTGACTCCTCTCTTGAGCCCTCACAGCTCCAGCTATTGGTGCAGAGACTCACACCTCTTACAAGTATTTCACAGCTTCCTTGTGGAGCCGAAGATCCTTTCCAACCTTATACAGAAAGAAGAATCAGCAGTGTCACCAGTAACACACTGAGAGACCTTCAGTCCTTTACGGACAAACAGAGAGTAGAGCTCCCTCCGAGGTTACTAAGCTACACGCATTAGCTACTACTTTTTCCTGCAGCTTTGCACAGGGTGCCTTCCCCTGTTAAAGCTAGGGTGTTCACCTTCCGCCTAGCTCGTGTGGGTTTAGGAGATATTGCTTCCACCATCTATGATTATTTCCTTACAGTCAATAAACACTGATCTTACTAGATCTCTTGACTTTCACTCAAGAGTTCTTTCCTTGTGCCATTATCAGAGCTAACAGCGTCAGCAGGAGACTGGGTTTGCACGTACAACACACCAGAACATCTTTGAAAGGCCACCCATTCTCTGCCCTGTGCAGTGAACGGTAGAGCCATGACACTAGGATACCGTCCCTTGGAAGTTGGCTTACCCGGCTTGAAGGCGCCCTCCCACCCCTCATCGCCAATCACTTTGTGGTGCAGAGGAGGAGAATTTCTTTGAGTCCGGGGGAGACCAGTGACCATTGGTCACTCATTACCAGTATTGGAAGGCCACCCATTCCTTGCACCCAGGTGGGAGGAACGGTAGTGCTACGACATTAGGTATACTCCTGGTGGGATCGGCTTGTCAGCTAGGGTGCACTACTCTCACTGCTCACTTTGTGGTGCCCAGAGGGTTGCACTCTAATGCAGGGGAACCAACCCCATTGGGACAGCACCGTGTGGTTCCTGCAATCAACGCTTTGCAGCTTGAGTCTTCTTCACCCCCAGTGGAGGAGACAAGTGTGAGGTGAAGGATTGGCTGCAGCAATTGGCACCCACACTTGGACATGCACACATCAACTGCCTACCTCATGCAGTCCCGACTTTAGAATAGTGCCTAATACTTTACAACCGTAGGGGTGGGGTTGAGAGATGGGTCATGAAGGCGAGGGCTATCTCAAAGAATCCACAGGGGTTACGTATTCTTCCCAGCGGGTTTGGACTGCTGAGTCCGCGTGAACAGGCTGCACAACTGCGATGGCTCACCTTACCTATACCTACCGTCATGCCAGATTATCTGCTCGAGCCACCTACCAGAGTAGCGGAAGGGTACCACCCCATAGTGCAGGAGGCACTGTTTGGCGAAAGGTCCACCAGCACACCAGAGTCGAAACCTAGCACCTTACACATCAACTACACCCCTCAGCCGAGTGCCCCGCCCAAGTAGTGGGAACAGGGGCAGTACAGCCACCCACCAAGCAGACATGTCGCCCCACCCCACCACCACCACCTTAACCCGCTCCATGCAGGGTGAAACTCGCTGAGCCAGACTTTGTGCCAGGTTGACAACCTACCAGGCCAGTGCTGTACTCCGATCAGGCACCAATTCTCCGAGACAAGTAACGCCCTGAGATGCAACTCGCCTAGCGTCGAATGAGTAATCAGAGAGGGGCAGTCACCCAGTCAGGACTGTCACGTGTCAAAGGAGTGTATTTTTTGGCGCCCTACATGGGGGCGCTCGTCGTAGTTTGGGAACAAATTAGGCTGAACTAGGCCAGCATGACCCCGAGGCGAAAGAACTAGCAGGGGCTCGAATTTAAATGCACACCAGACTTCAGAGAGTCGAAAAACACTGTGTGGCACTCAAGAAACCCCAATGATGTCTGACACCAATGAGGTAGCGAATGAGCACTCTGAAGAAACCATGGACTCCACCCCTAGCAACTACTGTGCCATGGCAGACTGTCCAAGAGAAAGGGTTCACAGAAATGAGTGCGTACATTGTCAGTGCCTATTCCACTACGCCTGTTTAGGCTGCGATGACATAGTCTGCCATACCGATAGCCTTGAATACCGGTGTAAGGACTGCCTGATACGCCAGACAGTGTATTGTAGCTGGGTTTCCTGCCAAGGGCAAGAACAATACACCATGAGGTGCATTGTACGCACCGAGCTATTTCATCACTTTTGCATTGGATGGCCAGACGAACAGGTGACCAGACCGGGAATGGTTTATAGATCCGACATCTGTCAGCGGGCTGCTGAAAACTGACCACACAATCCCGGGCATGGGCAGAAACCGAACCGATCCGTTCAACAGCGGAGCTCCAGATCCCAGACTTTGCGGGTCGGTCTCATGGAGACCCACTCACCTTTCTTACGGACTGTGAGAAGGAGTTTAAAGAGCAGGAAACTCTGTCAAAACAATAGGTTAAACTCACACAAGCACGCCTCAAGGGTAGAGCACTTAACTGGTGGGGAAAATACGGGGAGTCCATCACAGAATGGAAAAAATACCGGAACAGGCTAGCTACGAAATTTACCAGATAAGAAGTATTAGCCAACTTCACCACGGAGTTCTACAGCTGAACACAGACCGGGGAAGAGACCAAAATTTTCATCCGCCAGGAAGGTGCAAATGTTTCGACAAATTTTCCCGGAGGAAACAGAGGAAAGGTGTGTACATCACATAACCCACATGCTGTTACCACAGCTACGTAATCTCCTCATTTTACCCAAGCCACAAGACACAGAAGAGCTGGTGGATCAAGTGCGAGAGATTGAGTACAACCTACAGGTGCAGGCTCGTCTAGAAAGCCCAAAAACAAGCAAATCTGCGGAAGCAGAGAAACAGCAAGAAAAGAAGATCAAGGCACTGTCACCCACACTGCCAGTGCATAATCTTCCGAAGTGTGGGTTCTGTCTCGGCTATCACTTTCATAAAGATTGCCCGACACGGCCAACACCACATGCCCGTGTGGAAGAATGGGGCATAACTGGTGGTCCACTACCCACTCCCAACCTGCAGAAGGGATCCTCACATGTGGGAAACGCAGACGCTGGCAGATCAAAAGGGCCAACTCTGCCGGAACCAAAGGGCCCATAATCCAATTAATGGATGAAGAGGCAGAACCACCAGAGGCACCTCACGTTGAAATCATGTTAAACTGCCAAAGTGTGGTAGCACAACTGGACTCCGCGGCCATCGGAAATTTCATATGCAGTGACGTACTCTCCACAGAGCAATGGGAAACAATATGGCCCCAGTTTAAAACTGTCAGAATGGTCAAGCCCGACTGTATACTCGTCGTGGATGGACGAATAACGCTCACCTTCACCATTCAGAAAATAACCAGCATGGCTGAGTTCGTTGTGGCCCCCGGCCTACAGAATGGTCATCCTTGGCTACCCATGGTTCCGGCAACAACAATGCGTAATGGACCACGGACAGAGCAAAGTCCACTTAGGCCACAAACACCTAGTCTCAGTCAACTGGGAACACGGTCTACAAGCAGAAACTGCACCACCACTATTGGCATCCGAAATCAACGATGAACTGGACGCTGTCCGATTCCAACAATTGAAACAAGTTTTGGATAAGCATGCAGCAGCTTTCATAGCCAGAGGAATGCTTCACCAGACCAGAACCATACAACATGAGATATGGCCGACCACAAGCAAGCCAATATACAACCCATATTGAGTGTCAGCACGCCGCCGCCAACTGATCATGGATCAAATAAGGGAAATAAAACTGCAGGGTGTCATCAAACCATCAAATTCACCATACAATTCACACTTTGTTCTAGTTCCGAAAAAAGATGGGCAGTTGCGGTTTTGCGTGAATTAGGAGACTCTGAATGACGTCACCCATTCCATTGCTCCACCAGCCATTAATTTGGTCCATATGGTACGAGATATAGGAGAAGCTCAGATTTTCAGTACCCTTAACCTACAGTCAGGGTACTGGCAGGTAACGATACAACCTGACAGCAGACACTACACTACATTTACCAGCCCCAAAGGAGAAACTCTACAGTTTTGCGTTATGGCCTTCGGGCTGAAAAATGCACCCGCAACCTTCCAGAGGCTCATGTTGTTGGAGGTCCTAACTGGATACGTCGGGCAATTCTGCTTTGTGTACCTTGACATCGTCATCATATACTCCAAGACCTGGGAGGAACACCTGATACACCTACAAAGAGTACTTGAGCGCTTCGAGATCCATGGCATGACAACCAAGCTGTCAAAAAGCCACTTTGGGAAAACCTCCATAGATTACCTTGGACATGTGGTATCGCCGAGTGGCATCTTTTCTCAGACGAACTCTATACGTGCCATTCAAGAGGCAGACAAGCCAACCACCAGGGAGCAACTTCGGTGGTTCTTGGGGCTTTGCAATTGGTTGAGAGACTTCATACCAAACATTGTAAGTCTGATGGTGGTCCTGCACCCCCTCCTAGAAAAAGAAGCCAGATGGCGATGGGAACCGAAGCACCGTACTGCATTTCACGCTCTGAAAAGGAGCTTCCAAAATATAAAGCACCTCCACCAACCCCAAGGGACGGGGCCCTTAATCCTCCAGACTGATGCCTGCCAAAATGGCCTTGGGACCGTCCTTTACCAAGAGGACCAAGAAGGCCACCCGCGGGTAATAGCATATGCCAGCACCCGCCTGAATGCAACCGAACAACGCTACCATATTAACGAGTGAGAATGCATGGTGGTAATATGAGCGGTGTGAAAATATCAGTACTACATAGAAGGGACTCACTTAATCCTTCGTACCGATAGCAAAGTGCTTCAATGGCTGCGGGAATCGAAAGCAGCGAAGGCAAAAATGGGAAGATGTGACATGTTCCTGACTGAATTTGAGTTTGATGCACAACATTGTTCCGAGAAATCAAACGAATTGCATGATGCCCTGTCCCGCCAACCTGACCTGGACTTCGTAGAGAAAGGCGTGGAAGACTGGGACAGCATGGTACCATCTCAACCACCAGAAGCCACCCAGAAAAACATATTCGCCTGCTACAGCTAAAAATAAGCCAGGACAAAATAGCTTCCCATGAACAGCAAGATCCGGAAACCCAGGGACTACTTGAAATGCACTCCAAACAATTTGAAATCTGAAGCGAGGTAGTGTAGTCCCACAACGAGCAACCAGGGGCAAAATGGCAGATTTGGGTACCCAAGGCCCTCCATGCCGATATCTGCCATCACTATCATAATTACCCAGAAGCCACTCACCCAGGAACTAAGGAAAACCTAGTGGATATAGCCAGCCGGTACATCTGGGATGGGATGAGCAGAGATATCTGTCAATACGTAGGAAGCTGCGAGATATGCTGCAGAGGTAAAATATACCCTGTACCCTCTCTAATGGCCAAGTTGTAACGTCCACAGATGCCATGGACACACGTGGCAGTGGATTTGATGGGCCCCTACCCGGCAGCACTCACGGAAATCGCTATCTACTCGTCACCAATCTATTTTCCCGCTGGGTAGAAGCCTTTTCCCTACCCAGTCAGGAAACTCACCACTTCATAGGGAAATTCAAGACTGAGATCTTCCCTTGGTGGGGTTACTCGCAGTGCCTATTAACGAACAATGGAACACAGTTCACCGGCCTGAAGTGGCTAGCTGCCTGCGAGGAGTGGGGAGTGGAGACATGGACCACCCCATTATAACACCCACAAGCTAACCCCACCCAACAAAGAAACTAGGAAATAAAGAAAATCCTGCGTTTGAGTGTTGGGGACGACAACCAATACTGTGATAAGCACATCCCAAGAATATTGTTTGCCCTATGTCTGAGGACAAACAAGGCCACTAATGCCAGCCTGAGCCAACTCCTGCTATGAGCAACCTTGCTCCAGCCGGGGGACTGGCAGTGGGAAAATCCCCCATTCGTATTACCACAGCCTGAGGACATTGGTATGGCATCCTTAGCCTGCGCTGACATTGCGAGGGAAGCCCAGCAACTATACATTCAACGCAAGTATCCACAACCTAGGGCAGGCATCCGAGCTTTCAGTATGGGCGAGTCGGTGCTTCTGCGACTACATACGCTCAGCAAATCCAATGCACAGTTTAGCGCAGGCCTCGCCGGCAAATGTGAGGACACGTACAAGGTGGTCAGTCGGCGTGATAATGTGTATTGGGTGGAGGACCTCCGGGAGTGGATCCGCAAAGCCATGCGGGGACAAATCCAGCTGTTCCCACACGAGATCCCGGAAAGCGAAGTAAAAGAAGCCGCCTCTATCACCTCCGAAATCTTGGAGGGACTGGACGAACCTAACCCCAGGTTCCTACTGCCCTCCAGACCGACAGAGAAACTGGTGCCCCCAACGGTAACCACCGGCAGTCAAGGAACAAGCTGCCTGGCACCAGCATGGCCCAAGGGGCCGCCAAGAACCCCAGGGCCAGCGAGCCATACACTGCCCTCAACCCCCACGGACTTCAAAACCAAAATGGGGATCCGAGGGGGAAAGTGGATCCCTGGCACCAGTGAGTTATCCTGGCGCAGTCCACTCGACAGAGAGAAACGGTTGCGGCAACCTCTGCTGAACCCTGTTATTGAAAGGGGGGAAACACCAAGCATTACGGCCCGTCAATAAGAGAAGATCATTTTCTCCAGAGATTAATCAGGCCACAGTTGCACCCATGCAAAAGGAACTCCCAGCCTCACCCGGAAGTGCCGATAGACAGTTCCATACTGCCCCGGCCCACATCTGGATGAGCCCATCATGAGGGCCTTCGATGCGCTTGTGCTGGCAGCCACGCAGTACTTGGAAGAACCACCGTCCACCCCAAGTACTACCCTCGAGTCTGGAACGACTGCGACCGCGGACGTGTCTCCTGCGCCGGGAAAGGAAGGTGTAACTGCTTCAGCCAGAGGGGATGAAGAAGAAAGCCTATCACAAGGCCTGCCCCAGAAGGAACCCGCAGCCCCGGTGTCGCCAGACGACGCCCGGAGCCTTACACCAACACCAACCAGAGGGGCAGAAGAAGAAGATGGTCAACCCAAGGCCTGCCCCTTATAGTACCAGCAACCCTGAGGTCGTCTCATACTTAGGCAGACACCCGGGGTACCTTGGCCACATGGGAGGTGGAACAACAGCCAGCCAATTCGGGGGGGCTACTGAGCCACCAAACACAATGCCGTCCACCACAGAGGCAGTAGCACCACCAGAACCGCTGCCTCTGGTGGTCACCTCCCTAGCATCTACATCAGACAGAAAGCCTGTGAGCATGCTAGACAGCCCACCGGTCAGTCCTTGACTGCGGGCGAGGGAGAGCCTTCACCACAGTTCCTGCCATGCCCATGCATACTGCATCAACTATCCTGCCATGCCCATGCATACTGCATCAACTATCCTGCCAGGTCGCCACGGTACCAGGCCGGTACTGGGTGCCACCATGGAGGCCGCCTACAAAGTTTTCCTGGCCTACCCCACCACACGTCGCTCTGAGAAAGCGGGGGAGGCCTTTGAAGAAGATGCGAGGCAAGCACCGCTCCGCATTGCAACATACAACAGTGAGAGAGTGCACAATTAGTACCTACTGCTCAGATAGTGTAGGTGTACCACTGGCATACACAGATGGGGCAGTTTATTGCTTCGGAGAATAAAAATCCCATATTTAGCTAGGGGTGAGCTTCAGCCTGTGATCCTGTGAAAAAGAAAACCTGTGTTAAAGGGATTGACAGCTGTGAGAAAGCCAGCTGCCAGCATACAAGGTATGTGATGTATATTGTAAATATTTCTTTATTGAATCAATGCTAGAGTGCCTATGTACAACACCTTATTGCTTTTCACCTCTTGTTGATGAGTTGATAACAAAGTTTAGTGTGACATAATCACTTTTGTTGAAAGAAATTTGCTAAGTGGTTGTCTAAACTATGAAAGTAAGAAACTTGCTTTAATGCAACGTATAACATGCAACCGATTATTCATAAATGGTATGTATAGTAAAGATAAGAGGCAAATTCACAAATTCGCTATAATTATACAAAGCATGTTGTAAATAAATGATCTTTGTTCTTGTTAATGTAAATAAGAAGTACCTATAACTCTACTTGCATCAATAATACCGTTGATCTCATAACTAATGCTATGTAACATCAGAAGCTAACCATGTTGTAAATAATTGGGTCTTGTTTATTGTGTTTATGTAAACTTTCAGTCAATCGAAATGCCAGTAAGTCTATTGATGTAAAACCTAACCACATAACGACAATAACATGACAGCAAGAACGTGGTAAGAAAAAACTTATTGATCTCAATTTGTTACAAATTTGAGTGCTTTCTTTTGTTGTGTGACCAGGGCTCTGTGTCTTTCTTCTCTATGTCAATGTAATATGGTGAAGTGCGATTATTTCACATTTGCCCATACACTTGCTTCCCCATTTTAGTGCGCAGACGAGATGACAGAAGATCTCGGCTATGCAAAACCCCATGGTTTTTATTCAACCTAATTCTGCTGTGTGTTAAGATAGGGGGTCAAAGGCAGGGCCTACACACACTGCCGCACCAGGCGGCCACAGTAGTTAGCTAGACAACACACCTCATGAGTGGGGCCTTGGGCATATTTTCTTTTAATTTTTTACATATATTATTGTATAAAAACCAGCTCCCAATAGTCGCAACTTATTCCATGTACCAGCCAATGTGTTTGCTTTTTCCTCAGATTCGTACAAATCAAATCGTCAGTAACCAAGCATTACAGCTGTTGATGTAGGTCAGCACACAATAATCAGAAGGCCACGTGCTATCACCAACTTCAGATACCCCTTGTGACACTCACATCACACTTCAAAGTGCCACACACCGCTCTAGCCTGCCAGCAACCGGGGGGGGGGGGGGAGATAGAGATAGAGATAGAGAGAGAGATAGATAGATAGATAGATAGAGATAGAGAGAGAGAGAGAGTCAGCCTTGTGTGTGACACCGAGAGAGATGATTTCGTCTAGCAGACTCTGCTATGGCAAGAATACGTTCTAGCCAGCACCTGCATCGGGCCGCCTACCCGCACGTCTTCAAGTAGTGAGAATGGGCCATAACCGGCACAGAGCCAGCGCTCATACAGAAGCCCAGCAACAGATAAATAAATTGCTGATGTGGAGACAGTTCTACATTCCCGCATAGGAATTTTTTCTCTTCTCTACTCATTGCCCAGATGAGTCTACGTCGCAAGGGGAGAGGGGGCACATTGACACATGACATCTTTCACGATATAATTAAATGACTACTACTCATCAGTGCAACTACATGCCTGAGAGTTATCTACAGAGTAGAGTTACCACCGATGCCACCTACAAGATTGTTGTATCTACCGTGCCGGGACAGACATCCCAATAATTATTATTATTTTCGTACAATAAGCTGCTGGGACAATGCAAGGGGCCCGTGGTGAATACAGCAGTGTGCCGCGGGATGCCACCACAAGTAAGATACCTAGATCCCACCACTCTCAACTATGCTGCTCGCACCAAGGATCTAGACGCTGGGCTTGCACCTGTTAACAACCACCTCTCCAGACGCCCTATGCCAGTGAAGGAAGGGATGGCCGAGGAGTATAAAAGGAGATGCGTCCCTGCCTCCGGGTCATCAGTTCTGATTCAATTCTCGATCTAGTCTTCTGACTCCTCTCCTGAGCTCTCACAGCTCCAGCTATTGGTGCAGAGGCTCACACCTCTCCAAGTATTTCACAGCTTCATCGTGGAGCCAAAGATCCTCTCCAACATTATACTGACGGAAGAGCCAGCAGCATCACCAGCAACACTCTGAGAGACACATTCGGTCTCTTACAGACAAGCAGAGAGTAGAGCTCGCTTCGAGGTTACTAAGCTACACGCACTAGCTTCTGCCTTTTCCCGTAGCTTTGCACAAGGCGCCTTCCCCTGTTAAAGCTAGGGTGTCCACCTTCCACATAGCCCATGTGGATTTAGGAGATAGTGTTTCCACCATCTGTATTTATTTCCTTACGGTCAATAAACACTGATCCTACTAGATCTCTTGACTTTCACTCCGAGTTCCTTCCTTGTGTCATTATCGGAGCTAACAGAGTCAGCAAGAGACCGGGTTTGCACATACCATGCATACACGTACAACACACCCAGAACATCCTTGAAATCTTGTCATGGGAATCTCATACCTCTCCCGCAAATCTTGCATAACTGTCTTTTCCCGCAGTTACAAGGCAGGTTCAGCTGATTTCATTTTGTAGCAGGATGGAGCACCACCACACTGGCACTTGCAAGTTAAAACATTCCCAAAAAACGAGCTTCCATGCCAATGGATCTGCTATCAGGGACCTGCTGATTTGGCATTACACCTCTGGCCACCAAGGTAACCAAATCTCACTGTCTATGATATTTTTTTTATGGGGGTTTGTGAAGAATTCAGTTCATGTGCCGCCCCTTCCTACCACAATAGACAAACTTCAAAATAGCATAACAACAGCAGTGGCTGCAGTAACACCAGACATAATCGCTAATGTGTAGGATGAGTTTGACTATCATGTAGATGTATGCCGTGCTTCTGCAGGGGAGCATACTGAGTATTTGTGACTACTGTAGGAAAAACTTCATTTTCAGACATTTATTTCATTCTTTACCGCATGGTTTTCTGTTCCATAGTTAAAAAGATACAGCCTTTTGAAATTGGATGAATCTTTTTTAAAAAAAATTCCTGTATTTTAACAGGCATATTAACTGAAAAGTACTCCGTAAAGTTGGTAACAATGGAGGGAAAGAAATTCCATGACTTAATGTTGAACTAAAACTGTGAAGTAAATATTTAAGAATAATAAAATTATTCCACTGTATTTAAAACATATTTGTAAAAATTAGCTAATAAAATGTTTACGTTTCTATAATTTCACAGCTTCCCTTGACTGATGTATGAATAAAGTGATCAGGCCCATGGCAAAACTAATTTTTCATATAGTGGAAGACAACGCAATGTGTATACAAGTCAATCTTAAGCAGAGCTTTAAAAAATGCTTAGTTTTCCATGAGCAGCCTGTAGTAGTTTTATTTGAGTTGTACTTAAATACAGCTATGCATCAAAAGGCTGCAAGAGTACAATAAGACTGAATTAATAAATTACTGTGCTGGACATGTAGTTACCAGTTGAGAGTGATGAGCATTGTTTTAAGGCGCATGTTTGGGGTGCGGCAGAGTGCCATTGCACCTGGACCCTTCTGCAAGCGTCGTTCCTCACTCTTTGTGCGTCGCAGCATCATGCGTTTCTGCACACACAACAAAGATGCATTACCAACATGCAGTTACAAGTAAGATAACTCTTCAATGTAACTAGTAGTCCTTATGTGGGACGAGATTGTATACACTTCTATTCCGATATCATCATCATCAAGACTGAGTCAAAAATAAAAGTTGTTCAAATGCTCTCCTATTCACACTGATGCATACTCCTATCTAGAGGGATAGTGGTTAAGGCACTGACTACTCTTCTGAGTTCCTCGAGTGGTCCGACAACTGCGGATTAGAGTTTACATTAGCCTGGTGGGTCATGGTAGATGCTGGGGGAGGTCACTTAGGGGGAGGGTACCGTCGGAAGAAAGGGGAGTCAAACCCCAGAGTGAGGTGAAACGAGATTGTTTCCCGACCAGGGAGTTCAATCTTCCTCACTACTAAGATTGCCAGTTGTCCCGAGATGTATGAGATGTGAGGGGGTTCAAACAATCGTGTTGGTGGGGGGTGGATGATCTGGCTGGAGAGATTGGCGTTATACGCAGCGGCCACGTAGGTCGATATGCAGGAACGTAGTTTGCAGGGGGAGAAACTACGCGAGGCTTGGGAATTACCTTCGGCTGGAGTCGAACCCGGACCATCTTCCCCGAAACCAACTTGATCAAGCATGTATTTGGCTCGTCCTTCGGTGGAACGACCTTGGGTGAGGTAATACTTGCTACCATTGGTGGAGTCTCCTGCTGGGTAGGTCGTGCAGTGTTCTCCCCAGGCCCTTTCCAATGGGCGCACCATCCGGCAGGTTTTACCCACCACCCGGCAACCATATGAAGCTAGTCAACAGAGCTGAAGTAGCCAGTGCATTTAAAAATGTCGTTGAAGGGAGAGAAAGCAAGTTTTGACAGTATTTGAAGTACAGTAATCTTGATTCGGGAGGGGAGGGGGGAGTTGCAGGCCGGGTCAGTGAGGATTCTTTGTCCTAGTCACATGCCGCCACCTCTGCCTTACCCTCCCTGTATTTTTTCGCTTCCATTATCCCTCCTCTTTTGATGTAAAAACAAGCACATTACAGACTAGTTTCTTAATCAGTATATGTATGATAACTTCAAATTTAATTCAGTGTCCTTTTTTTTTAATGATTTTTTAAAGTTTATGTGCACCCATGTCTATGTAATATACAAATTTTTTATGGTGGGCAATTGTTTTTTTTTTTTGTGAAGTCAATTTTATGCCTAAAGTGAATAAAGGTAAGTGTGTGCAAATAAAATGTGTTCTTATACTACCATATTTTGGTGAGTATGGCAGCGTGCATGTATAGGTTACGTCAGAAGTTTTTGATGAAAAATTAGGGATAATGAATATTTCAAGTAGACTACACAAAATTTTTATATTCCAGTTAACTTTGCCAGGCCTCATCGTGCCAGTGCAGAGGCCAACACACCGCCTACATTTTGTATAAATTCAACACACTGACATGAATCGCATCTATCAGCATGTTTTCACAATACTGGGCCGCTGTTATGAAGTGAACCAGTCTTATAACGACGGCAGTGGCGGTTGCCGACTGGCCGCCGCCCACCATAGGATCTAGGGCCGAGCTTACAGCAGCAAGCCACAGCGCCCAGCCGTGCTGCAGAGGATCTAGGCGCTTGCCCAGCTACATACATGCGGCAATGTATTCGCTGCCAGGCAATTTCTTCAAAACTTCAGTTTATGACAGGTATATAAACACAGTTGTACACCACCTTGATGCAAGATTTCCAGATATGCCAATCATCTCCTGCTTTTCAAAAATATACAGTGCAGAAAGTCGTGATCAAAATGAGGCGCTGAGGTTCTTTTTAATTATTATTCTAAAAATGGCTCTCCAGAAATTTCAAACTATGAAAATACTAAGGGGGCCCTATGCTTGAAAAACCACTCGAGCGTTCGTATACGAGGAATTGTTGAGTGGTCATTTTCGTATACGAACATACGTGTAGTAGAAATGGTATGCTCCACTGCCTATCATTCATAGACAAATTTACCATTCGAATTCATTTAGGCTGTCAGTTGTTTCTCCCGTCTGACTTAATTTTCATAGTGACTAACCATCAGAAAAGTGGCGTATGTTATTATGAAATAGGATGTAACTTTTTTTTTCCAACATGGCAGTGGCAGAGTTTAGGTTTTAGATATTGAAATTGTTGAGTAAATAATACTTCCAACTACATTACAGATAGTGACTGTTTTTAATGAATGAAATATTGACCTATTATGAATAATAGGTCATACCTACGTCGAGCCGAAAACATAATTATCAATATTTAATAAACGTATTTTGTAAACATGCCTTTCTTACAGATTTTAAGGCAGTATGCATGGACATGCCTAGAAAAGAAGCACCACGCACTACTATAATTACAAGATGTTTTAAAGGAATTTATGAGGCAATTAACAGTATAGTTATTTTAGTGCTATTTGAACAAATCGACAAAATTTAAAAATGTGGCGCAGAAAATTTGGCAGCAACTATGATTTTGTAAATATCCTTTGGAATAATTTAATTACAACTTTGGTAATATGCCTAATGTTAAAGATAAAAAATACTTTGTTTTTAAATTGTAGAAATTCAGTAAACCTTTCTACATTTTATAAATTGATGGGTATACATTTACATGATTTACATTTAGATGCGACAACAACTAACAATCTATATTAATGAATAAAATTTATTATATTTAGCGCTATCTAGTTACTGCAACATAACTATTACTGCTGTATACGAATTACGTGTTATTTTTGAGACACGAAACTGTATGAATAATTACAATATAATCGTATATGTAGTGTTCCCAGTTCCATAAATACATTCTCTTAAGAGATGACTATATTCTTTTAACAGGAATGAGTGAATATGCAGCCCCATATGAATTGAAATCTTTAATTAATGGAGTTTGCTCGCTCTCAACCACATGGACAAAGTTCGTATACGAAGAACAAGTTGTTGTTCAAGCATACCAAAACTGCATTTCACTCAGTGTGCGGACAGTTCGTATACGAATGAGAACTCCAGCATAGGCCCCCTGGAATAGCAGGTTGCATCAAAAATGCTTCATGGACAGGCATACAAAGATCTATGCCTAAACGAATTCTCTTAAAGTTGGCAACAACACCTGAGCTTCAAGAGTCTTTTCCTAGTTTAGCAAAACTAGCTGCTGTTGGATTGAGCATACCTGTGAGCACAGCTGAATCTGAAAGAGGATTTTTTACATTGAAACGAATTAAACCTTGTCTGAGGAATCGTATGAATCAGAATACACTCAATAATCTTATGATAATTTCATTGAAGGGACCAGATCCAATAGACTTTGACTTCAAAAAAATGTGCAGACAATTGGGCTTCTAAGAAGAAGAGACGAATAGATATATAGGTCGCAGTCAGTGTAATCAGGGTAGAAAAAATACAGTTTTAACTTTATTATGAAGAATTGTTAAAATTCTGAGAAATATCTTTGAAGAACTGCTAAGAATTCATTGAGAAAAATTCAAGGAAGTGTACTACATAGAAATGTACCTCTGTCAGTAAGTGTGAATTTTCTTTCTTGCTAAAATCAACTGTAATTAAATTTGCTTCTTGATATTTGATAAAAATTGAAATGTTCTGCAATATGTTTTTATAACAGAAACACTGTATTTAGTAACTCATTTTATTTTTACTGTGAATGAAAATTCTATTATTTAATTTTTATGTTAACTGCATTAGATATTTTAAATTCCACACATTATCTCTAAGAAAACAGAGATATTACAGTAACACTCTTTGCATGTGTTAGTAATGTATATATCTAGTAAAACACTAATATAGTGAACTTTGTTTTTAGTAGTTTTTTACAGTCTTATTGTACTGTAAATTTTTTAATTCATCTGATGGGAATCGTTATGTAATTTTTGTATCATTAGATTAAATTATATTATAACTGGTTTTCATTATTAATTTTTAATGGAGGTATTATAATATACATTTTTACGTTAATTGTATAATATGTTTAAACTTTCCCACATTCACTCTGACAACAGAAACATTACAATAATTGGTATATGCAATACACACAGACTTTACACCATTCATGTAGCAAACTTTTATGTTTGATAGTTATTAAACATTACACTAGTTGTAATTACAACTTTGCTGTCATTACATGTTGTCTGCAGTCCACATAAAAGAATTATCTTATATGTATCGAGAGGATATGACTTCGTTCATCAGGCTATTTGTATGTATAGACTTAAGATGACACTGTTTTGTAAGCCCAGCTATTTAGCTACGCCATCCGGCTGCTAAAATTTTCTGGAGAGAACCCTGTCGTGTTCGATCTGTGTTGTATTCTGGCCAACAAGCACCTAAATACTTATTTAATGGCGAACAGGGATCGAGGGGGACGAATGGAGATATCGGCTTAGGTGTGAATTCAGGTTCCGTTGGAGGAGGTTCAACCTCACTCGTGGCTTCATGATTGGAGTTAGAATTCAAAGCTCTCTGTGAGGCACTGTGTTCTCTACGTCGTATGGGACACTTAGTCCCACCCTTCTTATGGTGCATCTGTACTGTCCCCTGACCCTTCTCCAGGCGTGTAGTCCTGGCGGACATGACTTGTGCAGTCACACCCAAGGTCCTGGCATATAGATGTGCAGTCCAGTATTGGGATGTCACTGAAGGTACGTGCAGGAACACTGGAAACCCAGGATCAGTGGTGTGTCTTGTGCAGACTAAGGCTTTCTGCAAGCTCCGTTTCCTGTAGAGTTCAGTGCACCTCACAACTAGTCTTCTGCTGGGTTTTGCTATAACACCTGTTAAAAGATTTACTGCCACACAAGGAGAATATTAAAAATACTAATGATCCAGGAATTAAAGTTAAAATGACGGTAAACAAACAATTTAAATTCACGTAAAATTTATTATGTTTGAAGGAAAATGGGAAAGTCACAGTTAATCTGTAATCTAGTTAAACAGCTTATGAAAGGAGTTTGCAAGTACGCAGGTGAAGGTAAGCCTGCTGAAATAATAATAAAAATACTAGGTTTTAAATAAATGTAAAGTATACGCTCTTTACAGCATCTCCAATTCTACGGGGATTATACAGAAGGGTAAGTCGCGAAGACCTGCTACCTTGGAGTCATGGAAGTTGACTGGAGTAAAGGGTACATGGTAAAGGACTTAGGGTTTATCTTTGGAGTCAGGCCGCCCTTACGGTCGGCTGGTGAAGTTGTGGACAAGCCTTCTTCAAGCTGCAGGGATAGTGCAATCTTTGCAGTCTACAGAGGTGGTTGAAGCTGTGTTGCAGGCTTTTGGAGAGGTTGAGCCATGTCGCAGGCTGAGGAGAAGAGAGAGAGGTCTTCCGCAGACAAGGGAGTGCTCATTGACCTATGCGGCCGGTGAGCCCGGTGTCTCTGCTAAGGTGTGCTCTCGGACTTCCTTATATACTGAAAAATCCTTTGATCAGCAATCTTCTGGGAGTGCAGGGTAGAGTAGCCTTCCAGCGCAGGAGTAGTTTTATGAGGGTTGTGGCAACACCTCTCATTTTTTATCTCCCTGCATGGAGGCGACGACAAATTTAAACACCTCATCCTGAGGCTGGCTGGATGTGATGTCACAGGGCAGCATAAGTGCTGCTATCTCAGCTAAATGTAAGGTAGTGGTTCGTCAAAAATATTTTATTTATTCACGGGGGTGGCTCTTGCATGCAGGATTCTGGGTGGGCCGTACATTCCATAGTTAATCGCGTTAATCACTTTTACATATGAGGCTGTCCAACGTGTGGAGTCTTTTTGCTCGGTACGTGAAATTACTTTGCCATGGTTTCTGACTTGCCACAAGCTCTCATTGGCTCGAGATGGGGCGAAGTTGCCTGTAGAGAGCACAAGTGTGCTGCGCAGCATGTTGGCATGCGTCCATCGACCACCCCCTGAAGCGGGGTGGTCTATTGCTTCAGGTGAAAGGTTGTTGTCTCAATTGGTGTACTTTGGTTGCTTCTCTAGCATGCACCTCTTCTGTGCTTGAGCTGCTACTTTCCAAGTTCACAGCGCCTGTCTGTGGATAACGTGATATCTGTTTATACTATCAGCGAGGGTAACTGCCTCTTCCTTCTTTCTCTATGCCTCTCTCTTGGTTGCGTAGCGGTCCGGGTGTCGGCACGTGGAGCCATCTGCTTCTCAGCGCAGCCTTTCCATTGTTTATTAGCAGCCAAGGAGGAGAGTTTGGAAAAGGAAATTGTGGGAACAAGAAGTTTCTTTATCGAACCTAGACCTTCCTAGTTCGAGGGCAGTTCACCTACCAAGTAATAAAAGAATAAATCTTTTAAACAGCAGGTTGTACAATAAGTAGCTTGCACAGGATATTTTTTTTAAGTTCGTTACATTGTTCTCTCTGTCCTCGAGAATAAAAGTGTAGCTAACGGAAATTGCATACAATAATACTACTCGCATAGGATTACCATTAGGGAAGGTTTACCATGGCCTCTGCGGGATGAATTTATCTGGCCTGGTATTCAGCCAGCACTGTCGCACAGTAAACCAATTACATGTGAAAAAGTGTGAGTTCTAATAAAAAAATTCTTATTACATCCTACACTACTCTGGGGAGGTTTCCCATACATGAAAAGAGATAGAACACAAGGAGTAACTCTTTTAAAAGAAACACACATGATAACACAAGACACTCAAAGGTTAAATACTTGCGTACAAAAATCGTTGAGGTTAGGTTAGCAGCAGTTTGCTGTACATAGACACTCTTGAATTAGGTTACATGGTCTCAGTATTCTGCTTGACAGGGTTATCATAGTTTACGTAATCTTACTCTCTAGGTTATACATTTTGCCTTTTCTTTTGGGATGCGGCTAGTGGATAACATAAGTCACTTATTTTCTCTACTTCTTACAGGCTAGGGTATACACACGTAACTTTGCTCATGCTCTCTGAGCTTCTGACACAGGGCTGCGTAATCATACTAGCATTGACCTCAATTACTTTACAAGGGTTTCGGTAGCGTGAAAAGTTTACGTGTTCATGGGAGTACTATACTCTCTCAAGCAAGACATAACTAAGGTTACACAAAAACATTTCTCTTTCTAATTATAGGTTACGTACATGGGAAGAGGTTTTCTCTACCTCGGGTTAACTAGACCTAACCTATAATATTTTTCAATTTTCCTCCTATTGAGGGTACATGCAGGATTACAAATCTCTTACATTCTAATACGTACTTCTAACTCGTTACACAGGGATGAATTTACTCTTAACTTATGATTACAGGGTTTGCGTAACAATCACAATAATTTTTTTTAGGCTTGCTTTCAGCCTTTACTTGCTGGGAGCGAAAATAAATTTATTGTGACTTTAACATACAGGACTGTCTGACTCGTGCAGAGTAGATAATTTTTCTTTTGCCATACTGACGGCGGTACAAGTTACATTTACGAAAATAGGTCTCTCTTTAACTACACAAAATCTAACATCTACAGGGATTACTCTATGTTTACATTTTCTCTTTCAGCTCACAGTTAATCTAATCATTACAGGAGTTTCCTCCGTAAGGAAAGTTACATCCTTATTACTACTTTCTGGGTTATGCAAAAATTAAATTCAACTATGAATTGCAACACATACAACTCATTCTTTAATCAGTTTTATGAACAACCTTGGTTTCTCACTTCTTTCAGGCATTTTGTTAATTTTGGTTAGCCATCATGAATATCTGTATGAATACACTATTTTAATTATAAACACACTACCTGGCAAAATTTAACACACGACAAACAAGAACAAAGAAAAAAAGGTGATATCTTACCACAAGAAATTTCCAAATATTTATACTTGCAAAATTTTTGGCATCTTTTCTTGAGTTTCAGTTTGTGAACCGAATATGAATTTAAATACTAACAAACAATATAACCTATATTAAACAGTGCAAAAAAAAGTTAATTGTGATTATTTGGACTGCTGGAGATTTGTTGTGTGAGGATCCTTCGTAGCTCTCTGAAACACTGGAATGGAATGCTGGACCCTGGAACCTGGAACACTGCTGTGTGGAAAACATAGTTGTTTACGATATGCACTTTGGCGCACTGCAAATTATTAATGATCTGCGTGCCGGTAATCTTCAGTTTCGCAGGGCGTATAGAAGCACAAGCCTAAACATTGGTCGTCATTATTGTTATGTAACACATTGTTGCCCCACGTTGGGCGCCATTATTGTAACGTGGCAAAGGCTAGTTGATAGCCCCACGGCAGTGTACAAAAATGGCAGCTGAACATCACAGTCATTGTTCATTTCAACGGTAGAGCATGAGACAAAGGCGCAATGTTGTCAATGTTGTAATAATTTAAAAATGAATTCTCGTTTTGGAATAGTAACTCAGTTTTATTTAAAACTTCAATTATCAAATAACATATTTGAAATACTAACACAAACAGTTTAACTAAGTAGATGAACATGGGACAGTGTCACAGTAGTTCGCTAGCTAATGTCGTCATTTTCAAACTCGCACCGCAAGGCACAGCTGTACGAACTCCTAACATTGGCTATATCCAACTACATCGCAGCTAACTTCTAGAAGTAAAACTGCTTATGAAAATAAAACGGCACATGAAATTTAAAAAAAACTTTTATCTCTAAATGTTTAATCTCTTTAATCTCATAACCTCGACTGCAACTTCAAAACTTGAAAAAGCAAATGCATTACTGATAAACCCTCGAATACAATACGGCCACACTTTGAAACACTGATAAGCTATTCACGCACCACATGGCACCGAAGAAAATAAAATATTACACTTACTCGCAAAATATAAAGGGAATTTAACCAAAAGTCTGATGTAAAATTATGATAAAACTATTAAATAATACATAACCTGTAGCATTAGAAGGTATGTAGCGCGGTTACAAATTTGCCTACCGACTCACATTGCAAATGTACCCGCGAGTTGAACTTATACCGTTCAAATATTGTTTTTGTCCGTGGGATGAAATAATCCCGAAATGCTTTCACCACTCGTTCCTGTGTATCTGGTGCAGGCTGAAACTGTGGCCAAATATCCTCCGCTTGTTCACCCAGAAGATATAGAAGAATATCAATCTGCTTTGTGTGCAATTTGGAATTAAATCCTGAAACAGACATGTAGCATAGAAATTGTCTCTCCCACGCTGGCCATGATGATGGATTCATGAAAGCCGTAGCTTGAAGTTATTAACACCTCCCCTCACAGAGGACATTTCAGATTCCGGCTTATCCATCATCATCCTTTTGATAACTGCCAAAACAGTAAACTACATGATGCTACACTGAAAACTCTGTTTTTCCGCTGCCACCATATTATGTTCTCAGACACCGGGTACAAGGTACACACAACTAGCTGCCATTGTTACGAGAAAAAGTCTGCCACTCCGGTCAGGGTTGCCAACCCTGTCCTAACAGTACATATATATTATACTGTAGAATTAACATAAATTCTGAACTTTTGTCAAATAATTATAACATAATTAATACAGTATAATTTTTAAATTGTCAATAGATTCCTGCTTTTTCACAGCTGACTGATAAAGTGTGGATAAAATTTGGTGACTACATTTTAAGACAAATATAAATGTGCTAACAAATATTAGTTTTTTCATTGAAAAGAAGATTATGGCACATAAATGGAAAATTCAATATAGCAGATGAAACCTAGCCTTGATGATGAGAATTGCCAACCATTTAGGCAAAGCATGGAGCACTAAGTCAGCTGTTATGATAGTCTACAAAAAGCGTTTGCAATTGAATAATGAGAAAAAATTCAAAGCTCGCAAAGGGTGCTGATGCAGACGGTGGCCCAAAAAGCAAAATAAAATGGTGTCCCAGATATCCTCCAAGGTAGAAATCCATTTCCGGGACTGTATATCAACCAAAAATATCCAACGGGAACTATGTGCTGTGAACACTAATGGCAGAGTAACTAATGCACTGTAAAATTTAAAATGTAGAGTTTAAAATTGTTAGCTATTATTGTAATGAATTTCTTTTCGATTTGTACACATTTGAGTAATAGTAGTTGCAACAGTTACATACAGTACTAATATTGCTAATGATTATCACTGCATTACTTGTCAAACGTGTACGTACCAGCTATAAGACCCTCTGCAATGCAAGTTTAGATATACAATAGAAGGAAAACAGGACAAAGAAAATAAGACAATAATTAAGACTTAAAATGCTCAGTTACACATGAATAAATTAGACATATAAAATGTACTCCCAGAAGTAAAAATGATGTGATACCACCAACCTTTAGTTTAGTTCGGAAACTTGGGGGTAGTTCTTTGTTGTTGATGCTTGCCAGAGTTTCCAGGATCTTGTAGCCTTCCTCAAACCGACCCTTTGCCAGTAGCCAGCGAGGAGATTCCGGCAGGTACCTACATGGAAAAGTGATGTGTGCAATGAGTAACACAGTGTTACTGCCTATGTCTTCGCAGTATAAAAAACTATTTGAAGAACAGTTTTGTTATGTTTATTTTACTTGATTAAGACTGTTGTATGCTTGAGGACTATCCAGGAGAAGGGATTACCAAATAAACTAACCTGTACACAGATCTTTGGTTTACTCAAAATTTTTACCTAAAACCTTGTGGTCCGACGATGACTTCTTAGATACCTTGGGCATTAAGGTCACTTAGTTTTGAAACACATGTATACTTCCACCATAAAAACCATATGTAACCACACTGCAGCTGTTGATGATTTTATCACGTAAGTTGCTTTGGTTTTTGTTTGACAAAATTTTAAATATTGACACGTATGTCCCTCACCCTGCCTGACCCTGAAAGTGATTTAAAGAAACATGCATGATTGTGTGCTAGTATACTATGATGGCAAAAACTTTTTAAGAAATGCTCATTGTTCACAAACTGGCAAGGCTGAGAAAAAATTCTAGTACAAATAATGAAACTGTACTGTAGCATGATCTACTGAACTCTTAGTTAATCAATAAATTCCAAAACTGAAGAAATGATATAATTTTTTTTTATCTACCAAAATACAAGGGTGACCTTGAAAATAAGACAATACTATATTATTACTTTGGTATTGTTGTCACACCTACTCCCCTTAATTATAGCTCAGCCCTGGTTACTATCCAGCAGCACCCAGAGAGCACCGCCAGTGTGTATGAGAGTATTTAATGTGTGCAGTAGTAACATGACATCATACATAGGTACCAAAGTGTGTAGAGCCCAAGTAACGTCATATACTCTCAAACCCCTCAGGATGGCGATGTCACATAACCTTGGTTCTCCAGGCCAAGTTAGTTTAAAGTACTGTAACATCTCAATTTTACCAATGTTATGATAATGCTATGAATGTCTTTGATTTAATGTAAATTTGGTAAATGTTTGATGTGTGAACTGTTTTGCATAGGTTTAGCATATAAGAGGATTTATTTTGAGTTGTATTGTTTCATAGTGTGCAAAATTGTTACATTAATTCATGAGTTTTGTCTATGCCAGTGAAAGAGTTTTGTTATTTGAATAGTTGTTATAATGTTCTCATTTAATCACACTACACCAGTCGGAAATAACAAAATTTTGTCTTATTAGAAACATTCCATAAATTAGAACATTAGCAATGCATTCTAGAAATAGCTTTCTTGAGAGAATAATGTGAAACACGAAGGGCTCCAGAGTTATTTGAATCTTATGTCTGCAAATTTGTCAAAAGGAAATAATTTGATACAGCAATGTACTAAAAGAAAACCTAAATAATATTTTAATAACTGACGCCTAGAAGAAAATATTTGTAACAAGAAAACCAGCCAGAAGAGTAAGATCTTGTCAGTGGAATTCGACTAAGTTTGACCATGGTACGACGAGAGTTGAACGAGACGGTTTCAAGAGGTTACAGTTTAAGGACTAGCTGACATCTCCATCCAAATATACGGAATTCTACGCTGTCCAGAGGTCGAAGGGGCATTCGCCTACATCATCGACATCCAGTGTTCCAGTCCTGAGTTCGACGTCATGGGTCCTGCTTTGTGGAATGACATCAGGACATCTACCTTCTACTGAATTGGTTTTGACGTTCGGAGTTCTGGTTTGCAGAGTGACATCACGACATCTATCGCCCAGTAAGACTGCATGCAGTGGAACAGTAGAACTTACAGTTTAACAACAGATAAATTTTTAGCTTGCGCGAATAGCTAACAAGTGCTTACCCCCTTTTCGTATAATGCACTATTAATCCCGGTATTTTTTGGCAGCTGTGCAGCAGTCTTTCTGACTGGTGTAGTGTTGGCTTAAACTTTAATAATAAATTTTGGGATAAGGTCAGTATTTCTAGTGTTCAGAGTTGAAAATATTAATTTCTTTGTAGGACATTATTTGGTAATTTGGTTCACACTAGGATAATAGTTGTTTTGTTCAAGAATATGGAATTTTAGTGAATACATTTAACATAATAGAAACAAATCTTGCGATTATTAATCATTTGTCCAAATATGAATAGCCAAATGTAATTTTAAGGTTTTTTCCATATAGATTCGTAATTGTTTGTTTGACTCTTTTTGGAAGTTTAAAAGAAATTCTAATCCCCATAGGCGAGGCATACACACATATACATATCTTACACACCTTGTTTGATATTTTTGCATACACCAACATGTGGCCATAATACATAACACCAGGAGTTACTACATTTTTTTTTTAAATTGGCGCCCGATACAAAAGTTAGTCATGCCTGTGTGTTTCCGAACTATAGTTTTAACACTGTGTGCTGTAACAGTACTTTTGATTTTCTGAACTATGTTTAACATCAAGAAAGGATGATACGAGTTTAAAGTAATTTTTTTACAAGAATTAATATTTCATTGATTTAGTTTGTTGGTTCATTGATTATCTGTAACAGCCAGAGGAATACCTGCAGAGGTTGCCTTCCAACTGCTATGTTGTCAGTTTTAGAACAGCAGTGGTGAGGGACGGACATACATACGTACGTTCTGTGGGAGGTTGCACTTGTTTTAAAATGGTATTTTAGTTTCTGCCTACATTTAATTCAATTTCAGAACCTCTTTATTTTTTCCATGAGAGTTCTCACTACTCATGGACTCCTTTAAGTAGTAGTCTAATCAAATTATGATTTGACCTGGGCAAAATTGCTTCAAAAGCGATTGAAGTGGTATTCAACTCAACAAGTGTTGCTCTTTAACATTTCCAAAATCCGACGAAACCCATGGGAAAGGACCAAAAAATCAAATTCTAAATGTCTGCCAATTGTCAAATTTATAGTATTTGTTAGTATAAGATGAAATGTTATCTAATGTGTAATTTTAACAGATAGAATATTAAAATAACATTTTATTGTTTCAGGTAAAGTGTACAAAAAATGGCTGCCACTGGACAACATTGTTGTATTTGCAAAAAAATTGCCGAAGATGGCCAGGAGGCAGTGACTTTAATGCAGAAGGGCGCTGATGGCATAAACGCAGCCAGTAAACTCCGTGGAAGCGATATCATTGTAAATACTGGAAACAGAGTTCATGTGTCATGCAGAAGGATGCACACTGATAAGAAAAAGCATTGATATATGGAAGAAACAATAATCAACAAGCATTAGCAAGAGAAGTGTCCGTTTAGCTGAAGGAGCCTTTTCCGCTCGAATTGACTGCTTGTATTGCAGAACTACTGTGGATTTTTCCACAAAGTACAAACCGAACTCAGAACAAGTAAAGGTAGTAACATCCAAATTTCCTGAGACCATCAAAAAATTATGTGAGATATGCTGCGATGAATGGTCTTTTGTTGCAAAAGGACACATTGAATATTTCCTTTCAGATCTGCATGCTGCTGATTGCGTGTACCACCACACATGTAGTGCAAACTTTTGTAGTGGGAAAAATATTCCTCAAGAATATGCACGTATCGAACAGTCCTCAAAGAGACAGAAACAAGGCCGTCCAATCAATGAAGAGCAATAAGACGCTTTCCTGAAGACATGCACTTACCTTGAATCTAATGACGAGGAACAATTACTTGTGGATCTTATTTCTGAAATGGAAGATTATCTTAAAGAAAGTGATTCCAAAGCATATGATCAAAGACACATGAAAAGAAAGCTTGAAGAACATTATGGTGAAAGTGTTATAATATCTGGTGAAAGTGGAAAGGCTGACATTGTAACATTAAAAGAGACTGCCTGACCAAATTCTTAGATCCTACCATGCAAAGTCAAAAGTCTGTGATCGTGAATTACAAAAAATAGACATAATAGAGGCAGATACAAGACTAATCAAGAGTGATGTGAAAGCTTATGAATGGGCAAAGAAAGATACATATCCATCAACAGATGATATCACTACTGAAAAACTATGGATTACATTCCTGGCAGCTTAAGGTTGCTCTGTGCAAAAATGTTTGTGGGGAAAGATATCTCGACTAAAGTTGGTGCAATTGGCCAGAGTATTTTGCAAGCTATACACCCAACAGCTTTAATATGCCCACATTATATTATCAATGTTCTCCATCATCTGGGTTTCTGTTCTTCCTACACAGAAGTTATGAAATTCGAAAGCAATGCTGCAATAGCACGTAGCAGTTTTGCAGAAGATGCGACAGACAATAATGTATTGCTGTTTGCAGCAGATAATGTGGATCATAATATTTGAACATTAGATGGGAATAATACCTTTTACGACATGGTAATGATTGCTGCTATAATACCAGAAAGTAAATTACAATCCATTGTTCCGAGATAAAATGTTACAGACAGTGCTGTAAAGAACATTGCCCATGTTACGATCCAAGAGTACAGATCCTCCAGAAACCCTTTGAAGTATATTACTTTCCATAACCTACAAGCAATTGGTGCCAACATCAGAACAATTGATATCCTCTGGCAATTATCCTGGTCGTTTCTGGGAAAAGATCATTCCAATTGGTCTGGAATGATGCAGAATGTGTACAACTCAAATCCCCAACACTCTGGAAAGGCATCTGTTAGGTTCCTGCCAATTTAATATAGCACCAAGTGACATGACTTGCATATTGTCAACATTGCTATACTGTATTTTAATAAAATTGCATATGATAAAAAGGTTCCATACATAGTCACTTTTGACCAACCTTTTTATTGGAAAGCATCACAAATCATTCATGAATTCAAAGACCTTGAGAACACAGCATTAATACTTGGGTCCTTCCATACTCTCATGAACCTTGTGGGTGCGATTGGGACATTAATGAAGGGCTCAGGTTTAAATGAAGTGTTACGACAGGTATATGGTTCCAATGCTGTGCTTCATATGATGTCTGGCAAAGCCATCTCCAGGACTATTCGTGGTCATATGCTTGTTGATGCAGCTCTGTCTACCTTATTAGTGGCTGACGTGTTTCCCTGTAATGAAGACGGGAGTTGCCACAAACTTATCAAAGACGCTACGACTTTGTATGACAGTATCATATGAGCCATGGATTCTGTGGTGAATGTGGAGACTTCGGATACAATGTGTGAGATAGCTAATGATTTAAAGAAGAACAAACTGCAGCTACAATCATCAGAGACTAGTAAGCTGTGGTTGGCATATCAGAAAATGGTGCAAACCGTATGCAAGTTGATTGCCGCTGATAGAACTAGTTCGTGGAAACTACATTTAGAAGCAATCCAAGAATGCTTGGTCATTGTTGCAGCAGCTGGTCACCTCAATTATCTTAAATCTGGATACAAGTACCTGCAGGATATGTTGAAGTTGCCATCTGATAATCCATCTGTTTATGAACTGTTTCAGAAAGTACAGTTTGTGGTTCGAAGAAGTGATCAATGCTGGGCAGGATTAGGGAGTGACCTCATGATAGAACAAGTGCTGATGCATTCTATTAAAAGTAGGGGTGGGTTGAAACGTGGAAGTGGACTTACAGAAATTCAGCAGGCAATTTGGCTTAACTCAATGCCTGTGTGTTATCTTTACAACCTCGCAATGCAAGATTACTCCAAGGTTTTGTTTGAAACTAGCAAACAGCACAAAGAAGTTGGAGAGAGCAGGCAATCCAGAGATATCTGTGACTTTCAAAAAATTATAGAATGCATGAAACCTATTTCCCCATTTGACAGTGACACATCTTTCAGAAATATTATTACAGGAGTTACTGCTGATCCAAGTGTAAATGTACATGAACTACATTCCATTGGCACAAAAATTATAAACAAAATGGTTGGAAAACCGGTATACACATATTATGCTAAAAGAAGTGACAGAGCGAAGACACTGGGGTCAGCATCTGCTGTTACAAGTGCAGAAAAAACATTGACATAGATCCAGCATTGTTGTTCCAGAGAATTATGACAGTTGCTACAGAGGGTGACATGAATCTTGCAGATGTCTTAAATTATGAGCTCTGTGCTTATCCGCCAGCATTATTTGAATCACGAACTCTATTAAGAAAAGCTGACAAGCCTCAGTTAGCCCATGTAATACTGAAAAAATGTGGTAACTTCTGCACAGCAGATGTTCCAGAAACTCAAACTAATGTCCAGTACATTTTAGATGGAGGATCCCTTGTTAGTGGAAAAAGTTGCAGCAGCTAAATCACTTGTCGCCCCTGCAAGTTGGCCACTTACAGAGTCAGCAGCAAAGTACCATAGTTTTCGTACGTACTACCAGATCAGTGTTTGGAAATCAAAAGAAACACTTTTAACTCCTACAGAATGGGGTTGGTTTGTTAAGGAAAATTCATATTACCCTACAGTGACTGATATGCCACCAGCGCTAGAGTGGTTACTGAAAATGATCCATTGTTCTTGTAAGACACAATGCGCAACAATGCGATGTGGATGCAAACAGAATGGGCTGCCTTGTTCAGCCTCTTGTGGGGTGTGCCAGTTCAGTGGATGTGACAATATCATTGTAATTGACAACAATGACTGTGATTCAGATGCCTAGTTTTGCCATCACTTATTTAATTCCTTACAGAGTGTATTCATACTTGTCTACTAATTATGAACATACAAAAAAACTCATTTACACTTATCACCTAACTTATAATTATTTTTATGTTGTTTAAATACAGTCATATGTACACTGACATTTAAAGGCTGTGCTTTCATTACCCTAAATATGACAAAATATCATCAAACTACATAATCAACCGTTCGAAACAGTGCCGCCATTTTGAATTTGATTTTTAGGTACTTTCCCACGATCAGATTTTGGATATGTTAAAAAACAACATTTGTTGAGTCAAATACCATCACTTCTGAAGCAATTTTGCCCAGGTTTATGGATCATTTTTCTTTGACTAGACTATAGCTTTTTCAGTCCAAACCATGGTGCCCCTTACAGGCAACGTGTGGTAGATGTCTGGCACCCGCCGATTCCGGTTTTTATCCATTGGCATCCCAGCCAGTGGCGATTGTGCAGGACTCAAATTTAGTTTTATTTCTAGGGGCATAAATGTAGACTGGCAGCGTTATGAGTATTTTGTATATTTAAAGGGTAATGTGGTTTTTGTCATACTGTCTTATATGCTATGTACCATGTGGCAGCTATGGCCAATAAAACCAGTAATCAACCATCTGTGTAGGTATTATTTTTCACAGCAGTATATGTCTATTCTCTATGGGTGTACAATGTGATCCCAACAACACTGCAGGTCACATAGAGTGAGAATAAAGTTGTATTTTGTTGCTCGTGCCCACCAGCCACACCGGCTGAACGTTACTTGCAATCCTAAGAACTCGTGCATCCAGTGTGTTAGTTGACCATGACTAACTGGTGCCCCAGGCATTGTATGTAACTCTCATTTATATTGAGGTGGGCACAGTATGCAAGAATAATTATTTTCTTCATTAATAGTTTGTACAAGTAATATAGCAGTAGGTACTTTTAACTTGGCACTTAAATAAATATTTAACATGCATGTACCTTGATTCCAAAACTTAAATGAGCTATGTTATATAGGCTGCAAAACATTGGCAGTGATACTTTAAAATCACTGTTTGTGTTCAAAAATATTCAAAATAAAGTCTTGTGACCAAATTTTAGTAAATAACAATTATAATATACAGTGTACAAAATTTTAAATGTATTCAAACCGAAAGAAGCAGCACTTTCTTAGTTCTTTTCTACATTTATTTTTATAAAGCAATGTCAAAAGTTAGATTTTGTAAAATAGATGTACTGTAAAAAGATATATACATATCTAGTTTAGAGAAATACAAGTAAACAACATCCCTTGCCGTTTGGGCTCCCACCTACCTCGAGCTTTTTTCCATGTTTGCGGCCTAGAAGTGCAAGAGCGATAAGGACAAAATTACCTTGCGCATCAAGTGCACCATCACCGCTAAGTGTAAGGCTCTGAATTGGTGTGCAGTGTACTCGTTGCACTGCATGTACCTACGGAACTTTCAGCGGTGACTCAATTAATTTATTGAAGGATATTCTGTAAGAAGATTCAGTGCAGGGCCCTTGAGTAGTTTTGTATGTACTGTATTTGATGTGTATATTTTGAGATACAGCACTTCAAAAAACCAGTTTTTAGCCTTTTTGGAGTACTCTGAAATAATGTTTTTAACACGTGTGACATTTTGAAAGTACTCAACAGCCCTTGTCTCAAGTGTGTGTTCCTTTCGTAAATCAGCACATTGGATGCACATTTAATAGTTTTGTTGCATATTGTGCAATATGCAATCAGACTTGTGTATCCTTCCGTGGAGATCTACTTTCTTCTACGGCAATGGTGTCGCCGCAAGTAGTTCCTGATGCCAGTGTGATTCAAGATGGCAACATAGTAAGTCCGCCATGGCCATGTCCAGCAATATAAACGCATAATTGTGTGTTATTTCTCAGTCTATGCTAAGCATTTTGGTCCTCTGGGCCGGATTTGTGCCTGCATTTATTCCGTACAGTGAATGTGATACGTTTTTCGGTCGTTTAACGTATGCTGCGTAATTGACGCTTTACCTCTCGTGTGTGCACAAACTACCGCTGCCACTCTGAATCCACTCATCACAGAAACATCCCAGAAGGAACCAGTATTTTCTTCATTGCTGTCCAGTACATTTGTGAGAGGTGTTGCAGTTTCGTGAAAATTCCAGGGAAACCACATAGTTGTTCGTATTATTGTGTAATGTTCTATTACCAGCCTTTGCTGAACATGTGGGTGAATAGTTTTTTTTGTCTTGTTGCAGCATCCTGTTTGCAGCGTGTTTTGTGGAGCGAATCAGCATTTTATTGCCAAGATGGTATGCAAGACGTCCTAACCTAGCTTTTGACGTCTGTTTCGCTGTATTCCCGTATTGCATGAAGTGTTTATAAGTTCTTGTTTGTTGTGTAGTCGATTGGTAGGTCCGAAAGATGGGATTCAAAATATTTTTGGTAAAGGTCAAGTTTCAGGAGAGCAAGCTGAAACACATTAACAAAAGGGTGCAAGCTCTTGTTAAGGCAGAAGTCACAGTAAATTCCGTGCATGAAGTAAATGCATTCGACGCACAGCTAGATGCAATTGAGTCCGAAATAAATTCTTTGTGCAACTAACTTTTACAAACTGATCCCCTGCCGGATAACATTGACGAAAATGTGCTAACCTCGAAGCACGAGTCTTTCTTTGCTATGTTGTCAGACGTCCGATGCAACATAACGTCATTCTTGTCCATTCATGCTGTGCCAGCTTCGTTAACCAGTAATCTTGCCTCCAAATCAGCAAATGTTAGACTTCCGGAAATTATTTTGCCCTCTTTCTCAGGGCAGTGGGAGGAGCGGCCAATGTTTTCTTAACTATATCAAGCTACAATCCACAACAGCCAAGCATTGGTCGACATAGAAAAATTCCAGTACTTGTTAGGATGTCTCAAGGGGGAGGCTTTACAGATGGTCAAAAATCTGCCTGTTACTGCTGAAAATTATTTAGTAGCCTGGGAACTTCTTACATCCCAATACCAGAATGTGAGAAAACTCGCCACTTTGTATGTTAACAGGATTATCGATTTGCCTAGTGTCGACTCCACAAACCACCAATCCATTCGAAACTTTATCAACACGTCAGTGAAAATGCTCAAGCCCTCGACGGGTTAGATTGTGACATAACACAGAATAATCCAGTACTTGCCACAGTCTTGTTACGCAAATTAGATGTAGGTGTCAAAACAAAGTTTGAAAACTCATGCACAGAAAATACTGACTCATTTCCCACTGTTTTAGAGCTTATTGATTTTCTGCAATCAAGGGTCACAAAATTGGATTGTGCAGTTGATGTAAGCAAATTTGGGGCTGGTCAAGTGCATCGGAAAACATCCCTTACCAAATCAGGTCACATAACCTCACAACCACGGTCAGTCCTCCTTATAGATTCTGAACCTAAATTACCTAAGCCTTGCCTAGTTTGTCAGAACTTTTCTCACAGTGTTTACAAGTGCCCAGAGTTAGTCAGTGCATCACCCACTGACAGGCAGTCAAAGGTTCGCAAAAGAAAACTCTGTTTCAACTGTCTTGGAAGATCCCATGCAGTAGCTAATTACGCCTCATCTCACACATGTTATCAATGTCAACAAAAACATCATACTTGGCTTCACATCGATGGGAGGTCTAATATAACTTCTGGGTCTCGAAACAAAGTTTCTGCCAGCACTGAGGGTCCAAGCAGTACATTTGCATGTGTGTCAGCCCATGATCGTAAATCTGTTTTATTGTCTACAGCTCTGATCAAAATGTATAGTGCAGATAACAAACCTCATGTCTCCGTGATAATGCAGCTCAGGCATCTTTCATATCTGATGCCTCTGCAAAGGTACTGTCTTTGCCTCTGCATAAGGCACGTGAAAGTGTATTTGGCCTTTCTCAAGGTGCTGTAAATCTGAAGGGAATGGTTACAATGGATACAATCATCCAGGGAGCCTCAGTGTACCTTCAATCACTCGTTCTTTGCTGTGTCAAAGATCACTAGCAATCTGCCACTGGCTTTTGTAGATCAGCATGTCCAAATCTAATTGGGCTCCCTTCCTCTGGCAGACCCCCACTTTGACAAACCTGCTCCAATTGATATGTTGTTAGGTGCTGATGTTTATGCACGTGTGTGTTTGAGTGGCAGGTTAGAATTAGGACAGCACATGCCTGTGGTGCTGGAGTCTCAGTTCGGATGGGTACTGCTGGGTGAGTACCCAGAGTCATGCACCGATTCCAATCAAGATGTAAGCTCAATGTTCATTGGCATGAAGGATTCGTTAGATTTGAATGACTATGCGTTAATGCAAAACTGCCAGATGCTGACTACTGCAAGAAACATTTTGAGGACACCCATTTGCAGGATGACATGGGGAGATATAAGGTTCATCTTCCTTTCGAACCTCAGGCTCAACCTCTTGGGAAATCATATTTGAATGCTGAATGTAGGTTCTGGTCTTTAGAAAAGAAACTTTCATTACATCCTAAAATGAAGACCATGTACACAGATTTCATGACAGACTATTCTGAGTCAGGCCATATGAAGGTGTATGTTCCCTCCACCCAGCCGACTGATGCTAAGGAGACTGCAGAACGTTTAATTCCACATCATGGTGTTCTAAAAATGTCTAGCACAACCACCAAATTAAGGGTAGTATTCAATGGTAGTGCCAAAACCACCACTGGGGTTTCACTCAACGATGTTCTGCTTCCAGGACCCAAACTTCAGAATGAAATCTGTGATGTTATTTTGAGATTCAGGTGTAGTAATCTCCTGTGATATTAAGCAAATGTACCAGAAAATTTTAATCCACAAGGCTGACCGACCATACCAACTCATTCTCTGGTGTGACAATCCATCCCTTCTGCTCACAGTTTTTTCAGTTGAATACGGTAACCTATGGTCTATCACCCTCTCCATTCCTGGCTATTCAAACACTACACCAATTGCCCTTGGATGAGAGTGCCCAGTATCCTCTTGCAGCAAATGTTCTTCACAATCACATTTTTGTTGATATTGTTACGGGAGCAATGTCCATGGAGGAAGCGTACACTTTGAAATCCCAGCTGATTGAACTTCTGTATCAGGGTGGGTTCAAACCCCGGAAGTGGTCAAGTAATCATCCTGAGCTCCTCTATGATATTCCTGTAACTCATCGGGAAACCCCTAGAGATCTGGACTTCTCATCTGGCCCTGTTGTAAATGTTCTCGGGTTGTACTGGAACCCAGGAAAGGACTTATTTTCTTATCACTTGAGGATCACCACCGGGGTTGCAACCAAACGTTTTGTCCTTTCACAAACTGCACGAATATATGATCCTATGGGATGGTTGTTGCCAATAATTGTGTGGGCTAAGATGCTAATGCAGTAGGTATGGACTCAGGGCTTAGGCTGGGCTACCCTCTTCCATCCCCTGGTCTTGGAAAAGTGGAACCAGTTCTTTGATGGACTAATAGAACTAGAAGTACTTAGCCTGCCTTGTTTCATGTGTCCTGATGTCATCATTGTGGATCTGTATGGTTTCTCGGATGCTTCGGAGAAAGCCTATGCAGCTGCTGTATATCTCAGGAGTGTGGCTACTTGAGGAAAGTGTCTGCATCTCGTCCTGGCAAAGTCACAGGTAGCTCCAATCAAGCAGGTGTCTCTTCCTCGATTATAATTGTGTGGTGCTCATTTACTGGCCAAACTTATGCTCTCTCTCCATTTTCATCTGTTTTGTGACAAAAGCCATTGGGGTTATTACAGACTTGACTGCTGACAATTTTGTTTCAGCCCTTACCCGGTTTGTATCGCGGAGAGGTTTGTGTGCTCATCTCCACTCTGACTGTGGGACCAATTTCATAGGAACTTCAAAACAGCTCAGGCAATCTTTCACCCAGCTCCTCCGGTCTCCACTTCTGGAAAACTTTGCCTTGGCCCATTCAATTAGTTTTCATTTTCTCCCTCCTCCTAGTCCTCACGAAGGAGGATTGTGGGAAGCTGCTGTAAAGTCTGCTAAATATCATCTCAGGTAAGTAATTGGGAACCAAATTCTCACTCTGGAAGAATTGATTATACTCTGTACTAGAGTTGGCGCAATCTCGTCAACATTCTGTGCTGAGATAGCGCATGTAGCTGGCAAGATGACACCCTTGTATGCCACGTTTACTGTTACAACACCATCTTCATTCGGTGCAATTGGTAAACTGCAAAATACGCAAGAAACGAAGGGTTCTGGATTAAGAGTCCCGGTTAAGGAATGGATGAGTGTGCTGTCCTTATTTGTTGTCTAGGATGGTCCTCTTTGTAATACCGTATCCATTTCCCATCAATTAATCTACTGGAGTAAAGTGTGGCTACTGGTATAAAGTATGGCGGAGATTAAATTTAACAAATAAAAATTAAATGTTTTGGTGAGGACACAAGGCAAGGAATTCTAAAGCATACCTTATTGATTTCTTTATGTAAAACATAATGTAGAGGTAAAAGCTATTCCGACATTTTTTAAAGCAACCACTTGTGCTGTAAAAGATAAAAATGCTTTTTTCTGTATACGGAACAAAGCATTTACGGTACACCTGTCTGGTTCACAGAAAGGAGTTTAGCGTAGAGGATGCCCATCGCAGTAGAAGTTTGCGATATTTTTACTGTATCATTCTGAGATAGAATACTTCAGAAATACAATTAAAGCTCTGTGGCTATTTCCATTTATTCTGATGCAAAAAATATGTTTTGCGACTACGTGAAGATGTGTGTGTCGTTCTGTGTACTCTTTAATTATTTTATTTGTTTAAATTTAGCAAAACCTTTATGAGAATTTTTCTTTGGAGTTGATTATGCATAAAGAATTAAAGTAACATTTTCCAAAGCAGAAAATTTCAACCACTATCAATTCCAGGCCCCTGACTCCGCTGTCTTCAGATCCAAATGACTTTGACGCCCTCACACCTGGACACTTCCTCATTGGTAGACCTATGGTAGCTGTACCAGAGTTCTCTGAAAATAGTGTCATATGTCTATTGAGAAGGTGGAAGTTGGTGTGCGCATTAGCAAACCAGTTTTGGAAGTGATGGTATGGAGAATACCTGCAGCAGCTGCAACATAGGGGTAAGTGGCAAACCCAACAGCCAGCACTCGAAATTGGAGATCTTGTTCTTGTGGGAGAAGAGCGCTTACCACCTCTTTGCTGGTGTCTAGCTAGAGTGGTGAACATTCATCCTGGAAGAGACAGTGTGATCAGAGTGGCGGACGTGTGCACCAACAAGGGACAGCTGCATAGGCCAGTACACAAGCTGTATCGTCTACCTGCATAATGAAGTCTGCCAGTGTAAAACTGTGTTGTGATTTGTTGGACTGAATCTAGGAGACCTCTGCTGGTCTCGGCGGGCTGTATGTTGCGTATTGTGCAATATGCAATCATACTTGTGAATGCTTCCGTGGAGAGCTAATTTCTAATACGGCAATGGCGTCGCCGCAAGTAGTTCCTGACACCAGTGTGATTCAAGATGGCGTGTTGGTAAGTCCGCCTCGGACGTGTCCGGCAATACAAATGCATAATTGTGTGTTATTTCTCAGTCTATGGTAAACAAGTTTCGTGAAGAAAGGTATATTTCAAACTCACTGCAAGGCAGTTCAAACACCAGGTACGTGGTGGCAGCCTTCCTCAATGAAGCAAAAATAGTGACCTCAAAATTTTTAACATGCAAAAATAAGACAATCCTTAACATTTTCAGAAGTAAAAATTAGAATGAAAAGCCAGTCTTATGTTTGGATAAATACATATATATTATATATCTTTCATGTGAATAGCTTTGGTCATTTTGATATGGAAACTGAAACACTTATTTAGGGAAACATTAATATTACAAATAATATTACATGCTATATTTGAAATGTAGTACAGAAAAATACTAGTGCTGACAGTTGAGACATGAAAAATTGTATTGTAGTTATTTAATTTTATATAAAAAAATGTATACATACTCAACAGGTATTGATCAATATATTTTGACGCATTCCAACATGCTGCACAGCGCACTTGCACTCTCTACGGGCGACTTCACCCCATCTCGAGCCAGTGAGAGTTTGGAGCAAGTCAGAAACAGTGGCAAAGTAATTTCACCTACCGAGCAAGGAAACTCCACATGTTGGACAGCTGTGTATGTAAAAGTGATTAATGCATTTAATTATGGAATGTACGGCCTGCCCAGAATCCCGTATGTAAGTGCCACCTCTGGTAATAAATAAAATATTTTTGATGAACCACTACCCTACATTAAGATGTGGAAGAAGTTCTTGTGACAGTACTTGATAGCAGCACTTCTGCTGCCCTGTGATGTCACATCCGGCCAGCCTCAGGAAGAGGTGTTTAAATATGTCATCCCCTCCACGCAGGGAGATAAGAAATGAGCGGTGCTGCCGCAACCATGATAAACCTACCCCTGCGCTGGAAGGCTACTCTGCCACCCACCCCGAAAGATAGCTGAGCAAGAGATTTTTCACTATATATATGGAAATCCAAGAGCACGCCGTGGCAGACGCCGGGCTAACCAGCCGCATAGGTCAGTGAGCACTCCCTGGTCTGCGGAAGACCTCTCTCTCCTCTCCTCAGCCTGTGACACGACTTAACCTCTCCAGAATCCTGCAACACAGCTTCAACCACCTCTGCAGACTGCGAAGACTGCACCATCCCTGCAGCTTGAAGGAGGCTCGTCCACCACTTCACCAGCCGACCGCAAGGACGGCTCACCTCCAGAGGTAATCCAACGTCCTGCACCCTGCACCCTTTACCCTAGTCAACTTCCATGACTCTGCGGTAGCAGGTCGTCGCGACTTAATTTATCCTTCTGGATAAATTCACATAAATTTGGAGATGCTGTAAAGACAGTACTTCATGTAGATTTAAACCTAGAATTTTTATTATTATTTTTCAGGTTCACCTTCACCTGTTTTCTTACGTAATCCAATTTTAACTTGTTTAGTTAGCTTATAAATTAACCGGGACTTTCCCATTTTCCCAAGTAAAATAATAGAACTTACCTGTACTTAAAGTGTTTCACTTACTGTCATTTTAACTTCAGTTCCTGGATTACAATTATTAATTTTTTTTGTATTCTTACTGTATGTCAGTAAATCTTGCACCAGGTGTAACACTAAAACTCCGCTAAAGACTAACCGTGAGGCGCACCAAACTCTACAGGAGACAGAGCTTGCAGAAAGCCTTAGTCTGCACAAGACATACCGCAGCTACTGGTTTAACGGTGTTCCCGCGTCTACCTTCAGTGACGTCTCAATACCGGAATACACGTCTAGACGTCAGGGCCTTGGGTGTGACTGCAAAATTCACTCCCCTAGGACTGCACGTCGGTGGAAAGGTCAGGAGAAAGTGCAGAAGTTCCCTATGAAGGGTGGAAGTAAGTGTCGCATACACCGTAGAGAGAGTTGTGCATTACAGAGAGCATTAACTTCCAACCCCAATACCGAAGCCACAAGCGAGGTCGAGACTCCTCCTTTGGAACCTGAGTTCATACCTAGGCCAATATCACCCTTTGTCCCCCTCGATCATTGGTTGCCTTTGAATGAGTATTTAGGTGCCTGTTGGCCGAAATACGACCCAAAGGGGATACCCCCTACTCAGCCAGAGATTTCACCACTGGTAGCAAATGTTACCCCAACCAAGGTAGTGCCTCCAAAAGATGAAACGAATACATTCTTGATTAAGTTTGCTTTGGTCGGGGAAGACAGTCCAGGTTCGACTCCTGCCTAAGGTAGTCCCCAAGCCTCGCATAGTATCATCTCCCATGAATTACGTTCCCATGCGTCAGCCTACACGGCCAATACGAATAACCCCAATCTCTCTCTCATCAGTAGTGAAGCAAGACGTCTTGTCTATTAATACTAAATGACTGCTACTCATCAGCATAACTGCATTCTAACAGCTGGTCCATGAGTCACACTGCTGCCGCAGCCTGCAAGATTGTTTTACCTACCAGGCCGGGACAGACCTCTCAATAAAAATTATTATTTTACCTGATGAGCCACAGAGACCATGCAAAAGGTGTGGGGTGAGTACAGCAGCGTGCTTTGCTAGCTTTGCACAGGGTGCATTCCCATGTACTACGATAGGGTGTTTACCTTCCACATAGCCTGTGGGGAATTAGGAGATAGCACCTCTGCTATCTGTGTTTATTTCCTCTGGAAAATCCAAGCTACTTCCCTGTGTCATATCGGAACTGGGGACTCAGCAGGAGACCGGGTTTTTGCTTTTCTGAACGCACACTAACAACACAATAGCACATCCTTGGAAGGCCACCCATTCTCTGCCCCTGCAGTGTACGGTAAAGCCACGACACTAGGATACCATCCCCTGGCAGTTGGCTTGCTGGCTCGAAGTCGCCACCTGCCTCGTTGCTCCCTTTGTGGTGTCGAGGACGGGACCTTCTTGGAATCTAGGAGAGACCAGTGACTACTGGACCCTCAGCTCACCATTATTGGAAGGCCACCCATTCCTTGCACCATGTGGGAGGAACGGTGGAGCCATAACACTAGGTACACTCCCGGTGGGATAGACTTGCCGGCCAGGTGCTCAACTCTCATCGCTCCCTAGTGGTGCCGAGAGGGCTTCATCCTGGTGCAGGGAAATCTACCCCCGCAGGACAACATAGTGCAGTTCCCGCAACCATTACCCCGCAGGCCACGCCGTCTTTACCTGGTAGAGTTGTCGAGAGTGAGGTGTTATTGGCGGCAGTAATTAGCACCTACACGTGAACACCGACATGTAAACTGCCAATATCCTGCAGCTCCGATCTTTGTGCCTAATGCCTTACACCCGTAGGGGTGGTGTGGAGAGACAGGCCAAGAAGGCAAGAGCTATTGCCAAACTTCCCCAGGGGCTACGTATCCTTCCCAACGGATTCGGGTTGCTTAGTCCGCATTAGCAAGCTTCGATACTGTGATGCCTCATCATACCAGCGCCCACCGTCATGCCCATGGACTTGCTTGAGCCATCCAGCAGGATCGTGGAAGGATACCATCCTATAGTGCAGGAGGCACTCTTTGGAATACGACAGAACAGCACACAAGAACGGCAACCGGCTCCTGTATCAGAGCCTATCACCCCCCAGTCTAGTGCAATTATGGTAGCGGAAACCGAAAGTGTGCAGGCACACACCCAACCACCTTGCCGCCCTACAGCACCGCCACCAAAACCTGCACTTCTTAGCATAAAGGTTGTAGGCCCAGATTGTACACCAGGTGGGCTCCTGTGCCCAGAACAGATTAAACCACCTTAAGACGTAGCTTGCTAGTATGGAGCAAGTAACCCAGGGCAGGGACATTCTGACAGCCGGGACTGTCAGAATGTCAGTCGTGTCAAGAAGGGTACTTTTTGGTGCCCAACATGGGGCGCCCGTCAAATTTATAAACAAATTAGGCTGGACCAGGTCAGTACGACCCCGAGGCGAGACAACTATCTGGGGCAAAAGAAAACCCAGACCAGACTTTGGGGAGTCGGAAAATACCCCATGGCGTTCAAGAAAACCCCAAAGATGTCTGACACCAATGAGGTAGTACGGGAGCACTCGAAGGAAACTGTGAATGCCCTCCCGAACAACCCCTGTGCAAAGGCAGAGTGCCCCAGAGTAGGGATCCCTATGATCGAGTGTGTGCATTGCCAGTGCCAGTTTCACTATGCATGTTTAGGCTGGAGTGAAATCGTCCATCACACCAATGGCCTTGAATACTGGTGTGAGGATTGCCGGATACGCCAGACAGTGCATTGCAGCTAGATCATCTGCCAGGGGCAGGGTCAATACACCATGAGATGCATTATCTGCACCAAAACATTCCACCAAGTCTGCATTGGTTGGCCGGACGAGCAGGTGACCCGGCCAGGAATTGTGTACAGATGTGACGTCTGCCAACAAGCCGCGGAATACCGGCCACATAATCCCGGACCTGGGAAGAAAACCGAATTGTGCCATTCACCCAAGGAACTCCAGATTCCCAACTTCGCAGGCCGACCGCATGAAGACCCACTCTCCTTTTTGACAGACTGCGAAAAGGAATTTAAAGAACAAGGAACTCCGCAAAAACAGTGGGTTAAACTCACATAAGCCCGCTTCAAAGGAAAAGCACTCGAAATATGGGGAGTTTATTACTGAGTGGACCCAGTTCCGAAACCGGCTAGCTACAGAATTTACCGGCGAGGAGGCGTTAGCGAACCTTACCACCGGAATTCTACAGCCAGACCCAGACCCACGGTGAAGAGACTGAAGTATTCATCCACCGGAAGGTGCAATTATTTTTATGAATTATCCCGGAAGAATCCGAGGAAACCTGTCTCTGCTATATAGCTTGTATGCTGCCACCACAGCTACGTAAATTCCTATTATGAATTATCCCGGAAGAATCCGAGGAAACCTGTCTCTGCTGTATAGCTTGTATGCTGCCACCACAGCTACGTAAATTCCTAATCGCACCCAAGCCACATGACATGGAAGAATTATTAGACCGGGTGCTGCAGGTTGAACGAAGATTACATGTTCAAGCCCATCTAGAATGCACCAGTACAAGCCAGCCCGTGATAGCAGGGAAACCCCAAGATAACAAAGTCAAGGAACCATCACCATCATTAGCAGTCTGTAATCTCCCAAAGTGTCGGTTCTGTGCAGTCTATCACCTTCACAAAGAATGCTCATTGCGGCCGGGACCACGGCGAACGCACGGAGAATGGGGACGCAACTGGTGGTCCGCGACTCACTCCCAACCCGCTGAAGGGAACATCACAGACGGGAAGCCCTGACGGTTGAAGATCAAAAGGGCCGACAGCCAGGTTAGAAGGGCCCAGAATCCAATTAATGAAGGAGGAGACAACCTATCCGGAGACACCACACGTCAGAAACATGATCAACCACTAAAGTGCTATTGCACTACTGGACTCCATGGCCACCGGAAATTTTATACACAGCGACCTACTTTTATCAGAACAATGGGAATCTGCTGTACGACCCCAGCTGAAAACTGTCCGCATGGCTAAACCAGACAGTACCCTTGCCATGGATGGACGAATAACGCTCAGCTTCACCATTCAGAATATCACCGGCACTGCGAATTCATTTTGGCACCCAAACTGCAGGAAATGGTCTATCTAAGCCATAAACATTGACTCTCGATCAAGTGGGATCGCATAAGGCCACCCCAACCACAGGGACCAGCTCAGAGGAAATTATCTGACTGCTACAATTGGAGGAAATTGCATGCCCCCGTAACCGTCTACCTAGGACTAAACAGGGGTAGTGTACCTGAAGTCCTCCCCGCCCACACCTGTACAAACCCGGAGGGTAGGGTACGAAAAATCGCCTCTATAACCTCAGAGATCACGGAAAACCCGGACGAGCCTAACCCCACGTTCCTACTGCCCACCAGACCGGCCGAGAAAATGGAACCCCCAAAGGTAGCCACCAGCTCTCAAGTAACAAGGTACCTGCTACCAGCATGGCTGAAGGGGCCGCCATGAGCCCCGGAACCAATGTGCCGTATGATACCCTCAACCCCCACGGACTTCAAAACCAAAATGGGGACCCGAGGGGGAAAATGCACTCCTAACACATGCGAGTTATCCTGACACAGTCCACTCGACAGGGTGACTAGACTGAAGTAATGCCTGCTAAACCCGGTCAGTGAAAGGGATGATACACCTAGCATTGTGGCACAATCCGAGAAGGAAAGATCGTTTTCCCCGGAACTCAGTCAAGCCACAGAGGCACCCTTGCCAAAGGAACTCCCGGCCTCACCTGGAAGTGCCGGTAGAGAGTTCTATACCGCCCCGGCTGACAGCAAGGAGCCCTTCAGATCTCCCTCTCTTAAAGAGCCAATCATGAGGGCCCTCGTCGAGCTTGTGCCGGCAGCTGTGAAGTACTTGGAAGAACCGCTGTCGTACTTGGAAGAACTGCTGTCCGCCCCAAGTACTACCCTAGAGTCAGCAACAACTGCGACCGCGGACGTGTCTCCCGAGCCATACAGGATCGGAAGATACTACAGCATCGGCCGAAGGGGCAGAAGAAGAACGCCCGTAAGGCGCCAGCAACCCCGGTGTTGCCTCATGCCGAGCCGGACACCTGGGGCACCTCATCCACCTGGGAGGTGGATACGCCACCAGCCAACATGCCCCGCCTGCCAAGCCCCCAAACACAATGCCATCCGCCATGGAGATAGTAGCTCCGCAACAAACACTACCTCTGGCAGCCACCCTGCTGGCATCCACAATGGGGCGGGAGCATGTCAGCTCACCCACGTCGCCCGCCGGTCAGTCTGAGACCATGGACACAGGGGAGCCTACATCACAGTTCCTGCCATGTCCACGCATGCTGCCTCACTGCTGCTGCCAGGCCGCCGTGGTGCTAGGTCAGTACCGGGTACCACCATGGAGGCTACCAATGAAGTTTGTGTGGCCTACTACACCACACATTGCCGTGAGAAAGCGGGGCAGACCTGTGAAGAAGATGAGAGGTAAGCCCTGCTCCACCCTACAATGTATGCCAGTGAGTTAGTGTATGATGAGTAGTACTTCTCACTCAAATAGTGTAGGTGTAACATTGATGTATGCAGATGAGGCAGTGAAGTGCTTCGAAACAAAAGAACCCCGAGCTTAGTTGAGGGGTGACCTTTAGACTGTGATCCTATAGAAGGAAAACCTGTGTGGCAAAGAGGGACAGCTATGTGTAAGCCAGCTGCCACATACAAAGATAAAATGTAAATATTCTGTCAATGAGTAAGTACCATGTATATAATAACTGTTTTGTTTGCTTTAGCCTCTTGTGAATGAGTAGGAGAAAAGGCTAACGTAATTTGCTGTTGTTGAGGAAAGTTTTACTACTGGTTGCCCGAACTGTGAAAGTAGCTTGAATGCAACCGCTAATTCAGAGCTGGTGTAAATAGTCAAAATCAGAGGCAAACTCAGTAATGTTCTAATTTTGAAAACATGTTGTAAATAAATGTTCTTTGCTTATGTAATATAACCTGTTTGTAGATAAACTACCATTCATGTCAGAATGAACGACACGTCAGGTTTAAAATTAGCCGAATTGTCAATAATTGGCTTTGTTAAAGTAAGTATATCAGTTAATTGTTTAAGAATACTGTGAATGAAACCATTATGTTATGAATATTTGGGTCTTATGTTGTTTAAATGTAAACTTTCAGTCAAGTGAAAATACCAGTAAAAAATATAACCACGTACAGACATTAATAACAGCAAGAACGTGGTGAGAAGAAAATTGCAAATCTTAATTTGTTGTAAACAAGTGTGACTCTGTCATGTTTGCCCATACACGCGCTTCCCCTCGCTTCCCCACTTTAGTGCACAGATGAGATGATGGAAGGTCTCGGCTGTGCAAAACCCTGTAGTTTTTTCAACTGTGTTCTGCTGTGTGTTAAGATATTAAGGCCAAAGGCAGGGCCTACACACTCTACCGCACCACGCGGCCACATCATTTAGCTAAAAAACACGCCTCACGAGTGGGGACTTTGGAGTATATTTTCTTTTAATGTTTTATAAATATTGTATATAAAATTAACTCCCAAGGGTTGAAACTTATTCCATGTGCCGGCCAATATGTTTGCTCTTTCCTTCGATTTGTACGAATCATATTGTCAGTAACCAAGCCTTACAGCTGTGATGTAGGTTAGCATACAATAATCAGAAGGCCACGTGTTATCACCAACACCAGATCCCACTCGCGACACTTATCTTACACTCCACATTGCCACATGCCACTTCAACACGCCAGCTGCGAAAGAGAAGAGGGAGAGAGGAGGAAGACAGCCTTGTGTGTGACACCGAGAGAGATGGTGTAGTCTAGCAGACTCTGCTACTGCAAGAATAAATTCCAGCCAGCACCTGCCTCAGGCCGCCTGCCCACACATATACGAGTAGTGAGAAAGAGCCACAACCGGCACAGAGCCAGCACCCATACAGAAGCCCAGCCAGAGGGAAATAAATTTCTGATGTAGGGACAGTTCTACATTCCCGCATAGGAATTTTTTTCTCTTCTCAACTCATTGCCCAGATGAGTCTACGTCGCAAGAGGAGAGGGGGCGAATTCACGTATGATATCTTGTCTATTAATACTAAACGACTACTACTCATCAATGCAACAACACAACTGCATTCCTAACAGCTGGTTCATGAGTCACACCACCACAGCCTGCAAGATTGTTTTACCTACCGGGCTAGGACTGACGTCCCAATAATAATTTATTATTTTGCCTGATGAGCCACCAAAACCACGTAAGAGATCCGGGGCGAGTACAACAGCGTGTCGCGAGATGTCGCCACATGCAAGATGTAGCCACATGCATGATGCCTAGATCCCACCACTCTCCACTACACTGCATGCACAGAGGATCTAGGCCCTGGGCTTGCACCTGCTGTTCCCCCTCTCCAGGCGCCTATGACAGTGGAAAAAGGGATGGCCAAGGAGTATATAAGGAGCTGCATCCTTGCCTCCAGATCATCAGTTCTGCTACAGTTCTCGATCGCCTTCCTGAGCCCTCATCACTCCAGCTCTTGGTGCCAAAGCTCAAACCTATCCTTACTTCATTGCACACCTCGTGGGGCCGAAGATCCTCTCCAGCACCTCACCAAAGGAAGAACCAGCGACCATCGAGAGTTACAACACTTAGACACGTTCTGTCCCTTACAGACAAACCTGAGAGTAGTGCTCACCCCGAGGTTATACACGTACCAGCTAACTGCCTATCCCACTAGATTTGTACAGGGTGCCTTCCCTTGTAGTACGATAGGGTGTTTACCTTCTGCATAGCCCGTGGGGAATTAGGAGATAGCCCCTCTTCCATCTGTGTTTACTTCCTCTGGATAAATAAACACAGTTCTTACAAGTTCTCTTGACTTTCACTCCAAGCTCCTATCCTCTATCATATCAGAGCTGGCAGACTCAGCAGGAGACCGGGTTGTTGCTTTTCCGAACACACACTAAAAACATGACAGCACATCCTTGGAAGGCTACCCATTCTCTGCCCCCGCAGTGTACATTGAAGCCACAACACTAGGATACCGTCCCCTAGAAGTTGGCTTGCCGGCTCAAAGTCACCCCCTACCTCGTTGCTCCCTTTGTGGTGCCGAGGAGGGGATCTTCTTAAAGCCCGGGTAGACCAGTAACCACTGGACCCTCACCTCACCATTATTGGAAGGCCACCCGTTCCTTGCACCACATGGGAGGAATGGTGGAGCCACGACACTAGGTACGCTCCCGGTGGGAAAGACTTGCCGGCCAGGGTGCTCAACTCTTATCGATCCTTAGCGGTGCAGAGAGGGCCACATCTCGGTGAAGGGAAATCTACCCCCGCAGGACAACACCATGTGGTTTCCGCAACCATCACCCGCAACCCATGCCGTCTTTACCTGGTAGAGTTGTAGAGAGTGAGGCAGTGTTGGCGGCAGTAATTTGCACCTACACATGAACACAGATACGTCAACTGTCAACGTCCTGCAGCTTCGATCTTTGTGCCTAATGCCTTACACCCATAGGGGTGAAGTGGAGAGATGGGCCAAGAAGGCAAGAGCTATTGCCAAACTTACCCAGGGGCTACGTATCCTTCCCAGCAAGTTCAGGTTGCTTAGTCCACATGAGCAATCTACGCTACTGAGACGCCTCACCATACCAGCACCCACCATCACGCCCATGGACTTGTTCTCGAGCCACCCACCGGGATTGTGGAAGGATACCATCCTATTGTGCAGGAGGCACTCTTTGGCATACAACAGAACAGCATGCCAGAACTGTAACCGACTCCTGTACCAGAGCCTATCACCACCAGTCGAGTGCAACAGTAGCGGAAACCGAAAGTGTACAGGCATGCAACCAACCACCTCGCCACCCTATTGCACCACCACTGAAATCTGCACCTCACCGCATAAAGGTTGTAGAGCTAGACTTTGTGCAGTCGCCAACCTACTAGGCCCATGTTGTACACCAGAACAGACTAAACCACCTTAAGACGCGGCTCACCTAGCATCGAGCAAGTAACCCAGGGCAGGGACAGTCTGACAGCCGGGACTGTCACGCGTCAGTAGTGAAGAAGATTCAACTCCCTGGACAGGAAACAATCTCGTTCCGCCTCACTCTGGGATTTCACTCCTCTCCTTTCCGATGGTACACTCCCATTAAGCAGCTCCCTCAAAATCTGAAACCACCACGACTTACCAGGCCAATACATTCACCATCATGCTGCGGTAGGCTTACCTGACGAACTAGGGAGGGTGGTCAGCGCCTTAACCACTTACTCCTCGAGGTAAGGAGCATGCGTAAATTTATCTTATCATATTTATGCAAATCCTACTGTTTCTAAACTGTTGGATACATATTTCTGCTGACTTAAAGGCACAATGATATCATTTAGGTAAAGGCTGTTCATTATAAAATGACACTTTTGAAATCAACCTTAGAAAAAAGTCACTGCTCCTACCTTCATATATTTTAATGGGCACACTGAGTGACATGCGCCCAGTAAAGTTGGTAATGATGGAGGGGAAAGTAATTCCATATTTTAACGTCAAATAAATAGTGTTAGGTAACAATTTGTGATAACTTAAATTATTTCTATTGCTTTGCGTTTTTTTTTATGTGTCGAAGTGTAAAAATGAGCAGAATTTTAAAATACTTACTTTTCTAATAATTTTAAAGTTTCACTTGACCAACGTATGAAGTAAGCGATGAGGTCCATGGCAATGATAATTTTACATAAGGCGGAAGAACACACAATGTGAATACACACAGATATTAAGCAGGAATTTCAAAAGTGCTCATTTTACAGTGAACAGCATATAGTTATGTGATACTGTACATCAGTGGTTAATCATTATGTGCTGTCTGATACAGAAGTGCAAGTTAGTTCACATTGTGTCTGCTTTATGTGTATGTCTTTGTGCTTAACATTTAAGCTTTTTAATGCTCTCACGTTTATATGTAATGTGAAGAGAGGTGGCAAAGTGGTAACACACTAGAATTACAATTAGGAGGATCCAGGTTTGATTCCCACTCTGGCTATACTTATTTCAATTTTTCGTGGCAAATACTGAGAGGGTTCCTTGAAACACACCATGGCCAATTCCTTCCCTGCTCTCCACTGTTGGAGCAGGTAGTTGCATCTCTAATAACCCAACCACCAACTGGACATTACACCACACACTAAAAATAATAATATAAGAAAATATGTCAGAAAACTCAGGGGTTGGGGAAAGTGGGTGTTAACAAACTAAACTAATTTTAATTAATGACTGAAAATGATACACACATAAGTGGTTAATCTTGGACTACAAGGACAGTCATGATAAAAATAAATTTGCATGTACTAATTGTTAAATATACCATATTAACAGTAAAAAAAGAGGGTATGCTAGAGACATTTAAACATAATCTGGATACACTCAGGAGCATGCTTGTGCAAAGTGCAAAAACATTACAAATAGATTTACATTTTCCCATGATATCGTGTATCTCCCCTTGTTAAAATCAGGAGCTGTTTATAAATGGTAACCTTGGTCCTTAGCTCTTGTGAGGAAACACTTGTACTAACAGGCACTTATCTTATTAGTTTAACATTACGTCACAAACTGTGGTGAGATAGTATTAATAGGATTTAAGAGGGAAGGAAAACTTAAAGATGCAATATTTTATACATATTGTGCAATAGTGGCATAAAATGTTATGTTATGTGTGAATATCAATGACCACTACAGGTCCTGCCTCCCTTCTCTCTCGAGGAATGTGCTCGCACACTGTATGAATGTAGCATGTGCTCAGCACTCACCACCAGTAGATGAAATAGAGGAGGAACGGGGCAGAGGTGACCCAGGTGAGTGCGACCCAGTCACGGACCAGGAAGGCAACGCCTGCCAGCAGCACCATGCCCAGGGTGTAGAACAGGCATGTCATCACTGTCACGAAGGAGCGGTAGTTGGGCCCCACTAGCTCCAGTGCTGCACACAAACATATACATACACAATTGTTGAAAAAAGTAACTAAACTACGTCTTAAGCCATTTAACGTAATTGGATTAGATGAAACATCACTAGAACCTATAAAAGTTACTTTAATAACTACACATATCATCATACCTATTTGCAACCTCCACCATGATGATCAACACAATAAGTAAACAAAACAGAGCATACATACGGTTTCACCAACTTATGGAATACACATAAAAACAAGTATACATGCTACCCCCATTATATAGTTAGCAACATTAATATGTAATAAGATTAATTCACAGTTACTTGTTATTTTTTGTTTTGATTGTTCTCAACACCCTCCCTCAAGTAAATCAAGAAATCAACCCATCAAGTACATTGTATTATCAATCACTCTAGTCTCATATGTTTCTGAAGCATTTCAAGTGGGCTTACAAAGAGCTTTTGTGAAAATATCTGCTATTTGATCTTCATTTAACACATAACTTAAGACTGCAGTTCCATAAGTGACTTTATCTTTAACGAAGTAATGGCAAATATCAACAAGTTTCAGTCATGTGTTTTCAACATTGGATGCAACTTTGATGACAGACTGGTTATCTTCAAAAGTTGTTATCGGTTCCTCACACTTCTGAGATAAATTCAACTCTCGAATCAGCGTTTTCAGCGAGTAATCTTCAGTTACTGCAGCACTTAAAGTAATGTATTCATTAAGTTTTTACTATCATTAATTATTATATTTTTCTCTTTATTTTAAATGTTCCCCTACTTATTCCAATTTATAATTTTTCCCCTTTAACAATTGGTTTTAGCTCAAGGAATTTTGCATAATTTGCCCCTTTTTTTTATTTAGCCCAAATTAATTTCACCCCTTAACAATATATATCACAGTAACAAAAAATATTAATGGGCTCTTAATAATTTTTTACTTTTGTATGGTTACATTTAAGCATTGTGATAAACAAATGATGGGTTGTTTCCCTTCCATATTGCTTACAATGAACACCTGCTTATCTGCCAACAACAGCCAAGCAGGGATTATCAGCTGTAACCTGATTCCTGTGTGCAGAGTCTGGGCAGGAAGAACAAAAAAGGAAAAGAATGCTTGGTGCTGGTGTCAGTTGCAAATTGCTGGGTAAGTGTAAATAAACACTATGTACAGCAGCAACAATCATCCTGATGGTGATGTTATTTTCGTATTATGGTAGTTGCTGGGCGGAGTATGCTGATAAAAGTCCAGCCTGTGACATAAATTTGTGTGGTGCATGTTGTGTGTGTGCATGTGCGTGTGTGTGGAGTAAATATTAGGGTAGTTCATGGTTGTTTTCAGTATTTTACTACGATGAGTAATATCAAGTTAAGTGATGCACAGCATCAGAAAATAATCAGAAAGAAAAAGGCCTTTCTGTCATTTCGAACCTGGTGTCAAAATTGGATATATGTTTCAAACCATGGACTAATCCTCAACCTTCCAATGAGGATTCTGAGGCACTAGATGAAAGCATAGTTGATATTATTGACACTGCAAGCTCTAGTTCCTCTGTTTCTGGGAAAGAAGAAAATAATGATTTGTCAATGGATGGGAACTCATCACAATCAACTGCAGAGTCGACATCTGTACATGTTTCTGGATGTGGTAACCTTATTGGAGTTGACTTCTCAGACCCAGCTAAATGGCCTCCCTCAAATGAAGAGAATAAAGATATTATTATCAGGAACATTCCCGCTCAAGGAAATCATAATGAACTGGATTTCAAAAACTCTTAAGCATATATATGGAACTGTTTCAAGATCAGGTACCAAGACAATTTTTTTTACAAAATAAAAAAATAGTGAAACTACAAAGAGGGAGCGGCTACGATATTCAGAGAGTGTAGGTACACGTTTTGCATTTATTGTAAAAAAAAATTTTTTTTGGAACTAAAAACAAAAATTTGGGTAGTATTTGTACAGGATTCAATGATTGAAAACATGAAAATTGTTTCATTAAATGTAAACGAAGCCGTGAGCATAGGAATAATGTGAAAACTAATGTCCTTGGAGAAAAAGTGTTCGGTAAAGTAGATTCTAAGCTTCATGAGTAATACTTGAAAGGTGTTTTGTACTGAAAACTGATTTTTCATAGATTCATAAGCGCTACCAAATTTATTGGGAAAAGGGGCTTAACTTTTTGAGGGTCTAATGAAACTGTTGGCTCAAATGACAACAGGAACTTCCTGGGACTTCTGGATTTTATTTTAGAATATGATCCTTTTTTAAGGATTCATTTAGTGACTTATGGTGATCTCGGAAAAGGTCAAGTTAGTTACTTGTCTAAAAACACATGCAATGAATTCATTAAGTTAATGCTACAACACATGGAGAATGAAATATTTGCTGAACTTAAAGCCAGTAAATATTACTCAATTTCTGTAGATTCTTCTGCTGACATTACTCACTGTGATCAACTTACCTTCGTTGCACAAATAGTTTCAAAAAGTGGCCACTCTGCAGAAAGATTTGTCATGTTTATAATCCAGATTGGCCACAGTGCTCAGTTTAGAAATAATTATACTGAAAGTTCTTCCAGATTATATACAAATGGGAACGGACCCTAGCCATCATTACCGACTTCGCAGGTCGGCACCATGAAGACCCGGTAACTTCCACGCAAGAATGTGAGAAAGAATTCAGAGAGACGGACCTGCCGCCGAAACAATGGGTCGACAGAGCCCAACTATATTTGAATGGCCTCGCCCTTACCTGGTGGGAAAGATATGGGGAATTTCTAATGGACTGGAAGCAGTTCAGTAATAGGCTAGCGGTGGAATTCATGGGCGAGGAGGTGTTGGCTAGGTTGACAACTCAATTTTATAGTCATACCCAGGTGCTCGATGATGAAGCAGAAATCTTCATACGGAGGAAGGAACAGACGTTCAGACGTGTTTTCCCTGGTGTTGACGAAGCTACCGCTGTTCGTTCCATCAGTCAAATGCTTCTACCCAGCCTTAGGAATGTCCTTGCCACTAGACCGACTACCTTGGATGAACTGGTTAACCAAGTCCCGAGAGTCAGAACAAAATTTTGCTGCGCAGACTAGTCTTGAAAAGCCTATATTACCCAAGACCCCAGAAGTTTGAGATCCACCAGTGGCACCTCTTAAGAGTGCCCCAGCTCCAACTCCCCGCCTGGCATTCGTGCCCAAATGCTGATTCTGCCCAGAGAACCACTGGAACAAGGACTGCCCTCAAAAACCAGAGGGAGCTGCCCTTCCATCCAATCAAGTTGACAAAACGCTGTCAACTATTCCCACCAAACAGACTGGGAAACCAACTCCCAATATTAAGTCGGGAAATGCCGACGCCGGGGCTCAAAGTGGTCCACCAACCCCGGTTCACAACGGCCCACCCTCCAGGGACTAAGGGAAGTAGTGATGATTCCTTTAGCTCCACACATAGAAGTGGAGGTAAACAACAACAGGGTGCTCGCCTTGCTAGACTCAGCGGCCACGGGCAATTTCATCCGGAGTGACTTATTAACACCAAGCCAACTCACCGAAACAAGGCCACAAACCAGAACAGTATGAATGGCACAACCCAACTCCACCCTAGTTTTAACTGGACGAATCACCTTAATAGTGAAAATACAAAGCGTTGCTACACTAACTGTGTCTCCAACCCTGTCTCAATCAATAATACTAGGATATCCATGGCTCATCCGCAATCAATGTATTCTAGATCACGGACAACATAGAGCCTATCTGGGAGAAACCAACTGGATCACAGTTAACTGGGATCAAATCCACATAACCTTCCACCAATACCCATTGACCCAATGTGCAATAAACCACGAACTTGAAGAACCGTAATTCTACCAATTAAAAGCCATACTAGACGAGCACGCTAGAGCATTCGGACAAGGAGGACTGTTACAACAAACACGTTCTATTCAGCATGAAATCTGGCCGACTACCGATGTACCAGTGTACAACCGACCATAACGAGTGTCAAACCCACTGGCGTGGCCTCATCATGGAGCAGGTCAACAATATGAAGGCCCAAGGAATCGTTGAGCCATCGAAGTCCCCATATAACTCACACGTGATCCTTGTGCCGAAGAAAGATGGGAAATTGTGATTTTGCATAAATTACAAATCGCTAAATGAAACCCACCCGATCGTTCCGCCAGCTATAGACTTGTCTCATACCCTACAAGACATTCACAAGGCCAAAATATTCAGTACTCTCGACATGGAGTCTGGATATTGGCAGATTGCAATCCACCCAGACAGTCGCAAATATACGGCCTTCACAATGCCGGAAGGCGAAACCCAGCAATTTCGAGTCATGCCATTTGGCTTGAAAAACGCCCCAGCGATGTTCCAACGACTAATGTCTGTGGAAGTGTTAAGAGGATACATCGGCGAGTTCTGTTTTGCCTACCTTACCGACGTAATAGTATATTCCAATAGTTAGGAGGAGCATCTAGGCCATCTGCAAAGAGTGTTAGAAAGACCTGAGTTACACAGAATGACTTGCAAGCTGTCAAAAAGCTTCTTCGGCAAGTCATCAATAGATTATCTGAGACACATCATCTCACCGGAAGGAAACTTCCCACCACACAGTTCTATACGAGTGATTGAAGAAGCGGAAGAACTTATGAATAAGCGGCAACTTCGACGGTACCTGGGTCTGTGTAATTGGTTACGAGACTTCGTTCCAAATATTGCAAAATACATGGCACCACTGCACCCCCTCCTTGAGAAAGACACGGTGGCGATGGGGCACAGAACAACGACAAGCGTTTTCCAACTTGAAGAGCATATTTACCAATATCCACCAGCTCCACCGACCCCAAGGAGACAAGTCATTAATACTGCAAACAGACGTGTGTCAGAATGGCCTGGGCGCAATACTGTACCAGCAAGACGAAGAGGGACATCCACATGTGATAGCGTATGTGTCAACTCATTTAAACAAAACCGAGCTGCGCTACCACATCAACGAGCAGGAATGTCTGGCCGTTATCTGGGCCAAGAAGAAATATGAGTATTATCTCCAAGGGCAACACTTCATTCTACAGACCGACTCCAAAGCCATCCAATGGCTACACGAGTCCCAGAATTCGAAGGCCAAGCTTGGCCGGAGGGACATGTTCCTTACTGAGATCAACTTAGAGGTCCAGTATTGCTCCGGCAAAATGAATGACCTACCGGATGCCTTGTCTTGACTCCTGACACAGGAAGAAAAAGCCGAATAGGAAGAAGAAGAGATGTCTCCCCCACCGCAAGTAGAAAGAAGTCCAGAGGAGCAAATCCGGCTTCTCCAACTACAAATAACTGCTGGTAAATAGCCTTAAGTCAGCAGGAAGACCCCGACGTCCGATGCCTACTACGGGAACAGCCCCAACAAATCGAACTATGGGATGATGTCATGTGGACACGTAGTGGAAAACCTGATGTACCTTGGAAGATCTGGGTCCCACAGCAACTACGCGCCGATACATGCCGGCACCATCACGACCATCCCCAAGCTGGTCACCCAGGCACTAGGGAAACCATGCTCGACATTAAAATACGTTATAATTGGAACGGGTTAAGCCACAATGTCTGGCAGTATGTTAGCAACTGTGTCACGTGCTGCCGCGGCAAAGGCAAAGCGTACCCGGTCCTCTTTCCCCCCCACCAACACACCACAAAACCACAGAAACCCAAGACAGCCTGGACCCACATCACCGCTGATTTGATGGGCCCGTATCCCCGTAGCACGAAAGGAAACCACTACCTGCTCATAGTAACAGATCAATTTTCAAGCTGGGTAGAGGCATTTCCTCTACCCAGCCAAGAAACCACCCCAATCATACGGAAAATATAGATGGAGGTTTTCGCATGATGGGATTATCCAAAGGCCATATTGACCGATAATGACACCCAGTTTACAAGCTGTCAATAGAAAACTGCTTGCCATGGATGGGGAGTGGAAACCTGGACTACCCCTCCTTAACATCCCCAAGCCAACCCCACTGAACGAAGGAACCAGGAGATCAAGAAGTACCCCCTTATCAGTGTGGGAAACAATCACAAGCATTGGGATAAACACATCTTTACCATACTGTTTGCCCACTGACGCCGAACGAACAAAGCCGTCAACACCAGTCCGTGCTTCCTACACCTAGGGAAAACATTACGCCGACCAGGTGACTGGCAGTGGGAGAGCAAGCCTACCGACATGCCTCAACCTGAGGGCATTCGGCTAGCAGCCTTGGCCTGCACCACACAAGCCCAAAAAGCCCAGGAAGCCTATATTGTAAAGAAATACCCTCAACCAATAACTGGGGTGAGAGAATTCAACCTGGGGAAAGCCGTCCTTCTGCAAAGTCAACCTCTCAGCAAAGCCAGCAACCAATTCAGCACTGGCCTTGCTGACAAGTGGGATGGACCATACCGTATAGTAAGCAAACAAGACAACGTCTACTAGGCCGAAGATATACGCGGGCGGATCCGCAAGGCCACCCGAGGCCAGATCCGACCTTAACCAGGGGACATGCTGACATGGGGTAACGACAACGCCGATGAAGCAACACCAGGATGCCGACGAAGCAACACCAGGACAATCCGAAGATCCTACCGAACGGATAGTCCCAGATACTGAACCGGGACCCGTGACGAGACCTGAGCCACCACTTCTCATTATTAACAGGGCTCCTAGTTACATCACGCCATGGAAGTTTGATGTAGAACCACGCGAAGGTGCATTCTCCATCAGATCAATGTCCTCGATGCCACGCATCTATGCTGAGAAAATCGCTGCCACACGTGATTCAGCAAGAACCAGCTGCTCCGAATTGTCATCGCAGAATCCACGTGATAGAGAACCGTATCAGACACCCCGCCGCTCAAGCCACATTAGCAAACAGTTGGAAACACCTTTGGTGAGAAGGGTAGGAATTACATCAGCACCTACCTCTCCACCCAGTACAACTCCAAAGCCGGCAGTTAAGGCCATTCCTACTCAACGAAGTCGACCGAGGGCTCCAACAAGGAAGAACACTATGCCACTAGACCACTGGACACTGGGCTCAGAGCGAGCACAGATAAGGCGGAGGAGGATGAAGTTCAAGGAGCAGTGGCAAAGGACATGACAGAATCTACATGGACCACTGCACCCACTAACACAGAACACCCGCCACCCAGAATGTCGAGCTCCGACAAGAGTTCTCCGCCCCAAGAACCTGCCACGCAGGAAACTCAACCCACCCGCACATCAAGCTGTCAAGATGAAAGTTCTCTGCCCCAAGATTCTGCAATGCAGGAATACCCGCCGACCCGGACGTCGAGCTCCGACCTATGTGCTTCGTCCCAAGATCTTGCTACGCAAGACCTACCGCCACCCAGGACATTGAGCTGCCGACATGGAAGTGCTCTGCCCCGCCTTCTTCCTACGCAAGATCTCCCACCAATGAGGACGTCAAGCTGCCGGCATTGATATGCTCCCCCCACCCTCTTGCTATGCAAGACATGGCATTCGTCGAGACCGTCGATGCTGCCAACTATCCCTCATATGGCACATCATCCACAGTGGAGGTCGATGTAATACTCCCTCCCACTGCCTCACCCAAGGACCTGGCCACGAGATCGTCAATGCCACCCACGACCTGATCCCATGACGAGCTGTGCTGCCCACAGTCGAGGTCAAGTTCTTTCTCCCTCGCACTGCCCCGTAAAAGAAACATCCTGCCCTACGGGTAGGAACCCGCGCAGTCGGAGTGGAGGGCTTGTCATTTTCCCGCACTTCCTCAACGTCCATTGAACGCGTGTCCTCCCAATCTGTTGCAGAAGAAGCAAACGCCATGACGCCCCAAGCTGCTCCACGATGCCTGATACCCCGCGTACCACCTAGGCTGCTCATTCGTCTGGCCAGTACCGGGAATCACCATGGAGTCCCACAGCAAGGTACATGTGGCCATACCCTGTACACTCTGCCCTTCGTCCGAGGGGGAGACCCACAAGAAGTAAGGAAGAAGATTGACAGTAAGTGCACAGTTGTTGCAGATAGTGCAGTAGCCGTTAACTGCTACTTAGTGCATGTGACCAAGGACTTGTCATAGACCTGTCACGTACACTACATTTAATTTAGCCACAAATAAAGGACAGTGACGTAAACAGAACTATCACACTTAGGCTAAATTAAATTCAAAATATCCTGTAAAAAGTGCCTCACCACATTGTCAACAAGAAGGGGGGGAAGAAGTGTAAGGAACCAAAGAGGTAAATGCAACCATAATTAGTCACTCACCTATGTGCAAATTAACTTTTAAATACAGTCAACAGCTGTATGTCAAACAGAAATTTTTCATCACAGTGCAATATAGACATTTAACACCTCAAGGTTCCGTAACTGTCAGTGGCCGAAAGCCAACTTAAGTAGGTAGCATTGCGAAAAGATGCTCACTACAGTGACAGTAATGGCTACCATAAGTGCATCACGTAAAGACACTTACCACAGTGCCAGTGATAAGTTGAAGACAGAGACTTTGATGTAACAATGACATTTTTAGCTTTTTCTATTTTTATCATTCTTTATCACTTAACTCTGACTTGATGTGTAGGTAAACCTCTAAATGTTACTATACGTTTTTACAGTGTACTTGTGAAAATCACCTACATTAAGAATGCTGTCATGTAGGAGTGTATTTTCCGCACCTGTTGATGTTTCTTGGGAACTTACCTGAATGCTTTCAACGAAGATACACAGTGAACACATTAGCTGTTAGACCTATATAATAAAATGGACTCCCGCAACGGATAGCTAGAGTAGTTTTTTTTCTCTCATCATTTAAATCTGACTTGATGTGTAGGTACACAACTAAATATCACTATATGTTTAAAAAAAGGTCCTATGTGAAGAAAATGTACCAAGAAGAATTCTTTTAAATGTATCTATATATTCAAAACCTAAATTACTCATGTGGTTTTAATGTGTATATGTTTGCAATATCTTGTGCCCCAACTACGTAACAAACCAACGACTCTAAGCCTCAGAGCTCTCAAAACCAGGTGCAAGAAATATTTAACTTCAATCCAATGGTTATCTATGTATTAAATGACTAATGTGCGAACAATTTGCAGCATTATTCATGCCTGTAGTGTACTCGCTTTGTATTTGTTTAGCTGGTCAACCCAGGTGTTGAAGGGCCTGTGGTTGTCCACCTAGTATCTTATCACACATAACTATTTAGCTTGCTTACAGACACAAAGGTTCCCTGGAAAGATTTTCCTTTTTCTTTCTTAAATCACTGCAGCAACTCCAGGATAGTAGTAACATTTCTCCACCTTCCGCAAGTAAGGCTTCTACATATTTTAATTATTATTACTTTTATTCCCCTCGTTTTGTTGTGACGTTGTTCTAAATAATTTTTCTTTTAAGTTTTGATGTATGATTCCCTTGTAGGACATCCAACACACACGGCTTCCTATCCCAATAATCTTTGCTACACAGGGGTAATACACATTTCTCCGCATCAACAAAGCTGCATCACCAGTGCGAGGAGCAGAGAAGGACATCCGCCTGAAAGAGAGAGAGAGAACCAAGGCCGCTGGCTGGCCGCCACCACTCCACGTCTCACATGCTTCGCCGGCTGAGTGACCAGAGCGCACAGAACACGCACCGCTACAGCGGTCAACCCACCCAAGCTTAATGGTCCCGCCTACCTGACTGAAATATTGTTTTCGTGCTACCTGCCTCAATACGTTTACCGACATCTAGCCAGACCTTCTAGACCTTCCAGAGAGGGGGCCTACGCCTTTGTCCACCACCTGTTCCACAATAAGTAGAGTCCCGAAAATTTCGCAAATGCGAAATAACCGCGATAAAATGAGAAAAGTTAATATGCGATAAAATGCTAAAATGCTAAATTTTTATGATCTAGTGATAAATGTGAAAAACTTTTGTAAATGCATTAATTCTTCACAAATGCCCTTAACTTAGTTAGTTTTCAATGTAAATAAAAGATTCATCTCATTTTCGGACTTAAAAATACTTGTAGACGGTGTTCGTATCCACGGGAAACATATTGTAAACAAAGGTTTTTTTTTCGGACATCAAAAACATGAGACACGCGTGCAGCACTCATTCCAAAATGGCTGCCACATAGCTACGAACGTAGTGTTAGCAGTGTAGCTTTTGACTACCACAACAGTACACAGTTTACATCAATGGCACACGTAAACAGTCTTCTATTTCATGTGACATGCATATTTTGTTATTATTACAATGAAAAACATGTACATATTCAACTATGTCATGTGACACGTATATTTTTATTGTAATCGCCAGCAGCATATATTATTATTACGATTAAAAGAGTGTACGTAATGTACGTGTGCATTGTGAAATGGACGGTATTCTTACGAAATGGTCGTGTAGGAACATCTTTGGCGTGTAGGCAATGGCGCAATTTGGAGGTTGGCATCGACTCTGTGTGTGCACACGTGTTCATGCATGTGGGTACGTGCGCATTGCTGCATCTGTACGAATACGAACGACAACGTATCACGTTTTGTTTTTTCGTTGACGTTGAAATTTTTGAAGTTAAAATAATTTGAATGTTATTTCCACACGAGCAAAATTTACACTACTCCATCAAAACAATGCCCCCCCCCCCCCCCCCCAACTTTCCAAGATCTACATAATAAACACTGTCTTCTTTTTTCCATCAAAATAAAGTAAACAGAACCCAAGCAAACATAAATTGGCAAAAATAAAACAGGTTGGAATGCCAACTTGTGACACGTTAGTCTGCTGTGTGTACGACTTTGAGGTTAATACGTAGTCGTGGTTGCTGTTAAATATTTAATATCCGATTGATTTTATTATGCCCGTTTACATATATGACAATTATAAACAAATTATCCCGTCAAATTGTACGATAGGATCACGGATTTACCATTGCCTTATATGTAAATGTCTTGCCATTCGTAAACAAAACTCTCAAATTATGCGCCAAAAATAGATCATAGAAGTTGTTCCATTCCCCAGCCCTGCATTAAACGCATGGAGTAACGGAACAACTGGTGGCTATGCAGCTGGTTGCATCAGTGCAGAGAACGGAACACGGCCTAAGTTTTTTGTTTGAAAATATAATTTCTAAAATATAACTTATGCTTTTAATTGTCTTTTAATGACTCAGCAATCATTTATTGTTAACCAATGATAATACTGCAATTACCTGGCTACTGTTTATGTCTAATGTTGTTATTGTATATTGATGTATGATTTTAACAAACCAGTTTTTAGAAAAACCAATTTTTTCCTAAATGCTATAATTTTCTACTTTTTAATATGAAAATGCTACTCTAATGCTTAATTTCATATTTAAAATGCTAAAATACACATTTCAAAATGCTAATTTTCCAGACCTCTAATGATGTTTTCATTGCAATGGAGGGATGGGGGGGGGGGGCGAATTGATGCATACCGCTCAACCTACTAATTAACAATGATTACGACCTACTTCCACTACTACAGAAAGAGAGAGAGATATTTTCCACATGAATTCTCGGCCACCTAATCTACTTGGCAGCAGGAACCTATGAGTACATTCTCTTCGTCTGAAAGTTATGCAACTTGGCAGGCACACCACCCCCCTTCCACACACTGAGAGCCAACAAGCCTCCCACTACCGGGCAAGGCCAAGCGCCGCCATCGATGTATGAAGCAGAAATACTGACCAGAGTTTTTCGACTCCCACGCCAACCAGGGCAGGAGACTCGAAGCCCGTGCCGGCAGCCTACAAGCTTCACCTATACACCTATATAAGACCAGACGCTGCCAGGCTCGGGCAGTTCATTCTTCACAAACTCTCTCGTGACATCCCAGAGCACTGAGCACTAATTCGGTGCTGGGACCTCAGGGAACTTGAGAAGCTTTGAGTAAGCCCCCAGTGGCTACTCACAATGCGCCAATATCCATAGAACATGTACACATATACTTAACTTCACTTTGTCTCCTCCAGACACCCTTTTCTTAGCCAGTTTAACTTTAATTACTTTTGCTTTTGTCTAGAACCAGTTACTCCCCTTTTTTACTAGAATCAGGTCGCCTACACCAACCGCAGTCTTCAGCTCTCCACAATCTGATAGGGGATAGCACAGGTCATGTGTTTATTACATCTCCAATAAACACCCATTGTTCACTACCCTTCTGCTTTTCATTTACAGGGTACTTGTCTGTGTGATGGTCAGGGACGGAATACGACGTGCACCGCCAAAAGGAACCCAGAGTACTGACATCCACATTAGATGGCTACCTGTTTCTTCCCGACCCCGAGCACTAAGTCAGTACTGGTGGGGAAAAACAGCAATGCCCCAACCACTAGAAACACCTTCGTGCAGAGAGTGGCTACAAGCTCCGGTTATCTCTCACTTTGAGCACTAAGTTAGTGCTGAAGTGACCTTAGCCTGGGGGTTGCCGCCCAACCCGTAGCAAATGCACAACCATTAGAGGCTTGGTGGCCCACACGATTCACATCCCTGATCAGCACGCATGCGTGGGGGATCAGTGGGGACTCCTATCGAGCTCATGCCAGCAAGTCACTATTGGGTTACACTTTAATTACCATTCCTGTTTAAATGCACTATGTAGGCTGTCAGACCGGTCCGCCCTATGCCTTACAAGGTGAGGAGTGACAAGAGGCATAGAGAGTGATACCTGGCTCACGTTGCTATCAAACCGTGGATAGTATTACCACATCCTACACAGGATAGGCAGGTGGAACGGGGCTGCGCCACCTAACTTAGACGATAAGCAGTAACACCTGCTTCAGTAACAGTAATTTTCTTGTCACCGTGCATTTTCATTCACTCTTCCTGCCACCCGGTGGTGAGGGTTGCTAAACCGAACAGAGACCAGATATGGCTGGGCGAACCTTAACTCCTGGAGCCATGAAGCCTAGGAATCGCTGCTTCATAGTAGATCGAGCTCGCCGCTATTGGGTGAAACCCTCTTCAACTGCAACACCCAAGATGATGGAATAAATAAGGAATAGCCTAAAACCCTCGCCTCGTACCATAGAACCAGAGTAAACCACCTTGCTTTTGGTCTAGCGGAAAAATCCTCGACATACATGTCAGTCACACTTAACCGGCACGTGTCAACGTAAATGAGCGCAAAGTGTCCGGCCGTGATCTGGGCAGTTAAGCAATACAGGGCCTATTTAGAATATCCGCGCTTCAACTTGCTGATACGCTTTCACGAGCATGAAGCGAATGTGGTTGTGTGCAACACTGCAGAGTGGGAAGAAATTTTACCACCAGACGGATAGGAACCGTTCCGGGAAGCACAACTAAACCAAGTGACTGTCGTAGTGAATGATGAGCTAATTTCCAACCTGTGTAAGAAAGAAATTACTGTGAAAGAAAAGTGTACATTTTCACAGCAACAAAAGGAAAATGTGCAACAAGATACATTGAACAGTGACGTGTAGTAGAAGGACGGTTAGAGAAGTGTGAACTCAACAACAACAACAAATGGCACTTGTTTGTACCGGAAGAATGCATGAAATGCATCTTTGCACATGCACATGCACATGCACATGTAGGCAGTGTAGCGGGACACCCAGGGGCGGAACAGACATGGCATAATATACGAGGTCACTTTTTCTGGCCTGGCATGACACAGAGCACACGAAAATGGGTACAGCAGTGTAAGGAATACAACTGGTTTAAAGCCCACAGGGCGGACAGAGAACAACAAAACAGCCACATGCACCACAGCACCTGTTCAAAACCATTAGCCTTGACCTGATGGGGCCATACCCGACAACAGGCACCAAGTTCATTTTAACAATTGCAGACAATTACTCAAGGTGGATTGAAGCTTACGCAATCAGTAGTGCACGAGCAGGTAACATAGCAAAAGTGATGGAAAATAAGTTCTTCATGCGATGGGGATTTCCGCGGGACTTACTCACAGATAACGGACCAAAATTTACTGGCAGAAAATGGAGAGACCTGTGCACCCGGAAGAGAGTACGGCACTTGAAAACAGCGGAGTACAACCCCCTGTGGGAACCCCGCGAAGCGTCGCAACCAGGAGCTGAAGACGCAGCTGCGACTCCGTATGGCCGAGCAGCACGTGACATGGGCACAACACCTGGCAGCCGGACTCTTTTTACTCTCCACTGGCATGTGAACGCTGCCACAGGAAGGTCACGAGCAGACGTTCTGCTCTACCAGAAACTGAGCCTGCCTAGTGAGAAATTTTGCCTTGTCATCGGGAACAGCAGTGCAACAGAGAGCAGTGGCGCACAGGAAGAGGGGCGACAATGCCGCCGACGAGAACTGAGGCGCTGCCAGGAACAGTACGCGGCAAAGTGGGTGAGAAATACGAGACCTCCATCAGCACTGACAATTGGGAAAGAAGTGTACGTGCGTGGCACCGAAGTGGACGGGACCGCACAAGGTAATGAAGAGCTTCGGACCCACAACATTCCTGGTCCGAGTGGGGAGGAAGCAGGTACGAACCCACCGTGATGATATCTGGTTGTCGCTGGGAGATATCCCCGACGCTGCCGCATGACAGGCTCTGGCAACCCCCGACGGTAATCCACCTGCATAGCTTAGAACTGCCAGTACAGTAGAAAGAGGTGGGCCCGCACTTCCAGCTGGAGGGGCACTACCTGGGGACCCGGGTACTTCATGCCGAACACCACCATGTTCATCAGGGATCAAAGTGATGAGCAACCCGACGTGAACAGCGACTCGAGTCTGGACAGGGACGATGATTCACAGCACGAAAGAGAGGAGACAGCAGAACAGCAGGAGTTGGAGGTTACAAGCCAAGTGACCCATGACGAGGAAGCCACTGCAATGTAGTCAGGCCAATCACCAGCGAGGAAGGTGCATTAGCACCTCAGATGGAGGGGTCAGCAGCGGGTGTAGAAAGCCCGACGTCGCCCGAGGAGGCATGTCAGAAGGCAGCCACCGCAATGCTCGATGGTGTGGGGCTGGTGAGCTCTGCCATTTGAGCGCCGGCACTGGGACCAGCGCCAGCACCTCCGGACAAGCAGCTACCAGCGGACGCCCCAATGCCAGCAGAAGCCTGTGCAGAGACGGAAGAGCAACATGTGACTCAGCCAGCTGTGGGGACCTATGCAGGGGATCAACATCCCACAGTGGTCGTCGATCCGGGTCGTGCCCGATGGCGACACGACTGCAATCAAGGAGAGGAGTGCAAGCTTCAGCAGCGATGCAAGTGGCGAAGAAAGCGAGTCGGCTGGCTCACCGGAGATGTGTCGGACGGGGAGGCAGATCAGGCCGCCAACTGTATGTGGAGCATGTGGGGATGCCTCACCGCCCCAGCAGACACAGAGGACTACAGCAGCAGCCGCAGTCTACGAGGCATGTGGGGCACCAGAAGAGCCCAGCTTCTCCCTAGACCGTTTGCCTGCCGCAACGAGGGACCTGCGCCGACAGGATGTACACTCTACTCAAGGTGCAGCAGCGTGCAGTGTCTGGTGAAGTGTATCAAGTCAGTGCAGGGTAGAGTAGGAAAAACGAGGTATAGTGAGGGCAGTTTAGTGTAGGGATGTGAAAGTTTGTTCAACATGCCAGCTACTCCGTGTGGCGGAGGGATATGTAATGAGTAATGAGTGCAAATTGTGTTGAAAACATAAAATATATGATTAATGGTTCACGGAATACACTTCCGCATGCCCGGTTATACTGACTTGGCACGTTGGTCTAGGATTTTGTCTACTAGACCAAAGGCAGGGCAGTTTAGTTTAGATAGATGTCGGGGGCGAAGGGTGTGGCATCCTGTATTTTATCTTCGGAGCCAAATGTCGACTTCGTCGAAGTAGGAAGTGCCTTGACTTATGGCTTCGGCGTTGTATGGAGTGAAGAGGTAGGTGCTAATGCAGCATTATCAGCAAGGTGTCTGACAGGGTCCTCGTGTCATGTGGACTGCAACATGATAATTCGAAGCAGCTAAATTTTGCTTTGGCTACGATTTTCTCGGCGTAGCTGCATGGCGTCGAGGGCATTGATCTGATGGAGAATGCCCCTTGGCGTAGTTCGACATCTGGCTTCCATGGTGCGATGTAACTAGGAGCCCTGTTAATAAAATTGGACATCGGCTCAGGTCTTGTCGAGGGTCCTGGCTCTGTATCGCGAACTACCCTTTTGGGTGGGGGTTCGTCATCATCCTCTGATTTGCCAGGTGTGTCCCCTTCGGCTTCATCGTCCCCAAGTGTCGGCTTGTCCTCTGGGTAGGGTCGTATCTGGCCTCGGGTGGCCTTTCGGATCTGTCCGTGTATATCTTCGGCCCAGTAGACATCTCACTTGCCTATGATACGGTATGGTCCATCCCATTTGTCCGCATCGCCAGCGCTGAATTACTTGCTGGCTTTGCTAAGAGGGTGACTTCGCAGAAGGATGGCTTCCCCTAAGTTAAATTCTCTCACCCCTGTTTTCGGTTGGGGGTATTTCTTTAAAATGTAGGCATTATGGGCTTTCTGGGCATGCATGATGCAGGCCAAGGCTGCTAGCCGGATATCCTTGGGTTGAGGCAAATTGGTGGGCTCACTTTCCCACTGCCAGTCTAGTCGGCTTAATGTTTGTCCCAGGAGTAGGATGCTCAGATTGGTGTCGACTGCCTCGTTCGTTCGGTGTCGAAGGCCAAACAGTATGGTAGGGATGTGTTTATCCCAATGTTTGTTATCGTTACCCACACTGATACAGAGGCATTTCTTGATCTCCTGGTTCCTCCATTCAGTGGAGTTGGCTTGGGGATAGTAGGGAGGGATAGTCTAGGTTTCTACCCCCCCCCCCCACCCACTCTTGACAGGCAGTTTGCCATTGACGGCTCGTAAACTGTGTGCCATTGTCCGCCACTATGGCCTTCGGATAACCCCTTCGTTTGAAAATTTCCGTCTCCATTTTTTTGCACGATTGGGGCGGTTTCTTGGCTGGGTAGAGGAAATGCCTCTACCCACCATGAAAATTGATCTGTTACCACGAGCAGGTAACGGTTTCCTTTCGTGCTATATGGATACGGGCCCATCAGATTGATGGCTATGTGGGTCCAGGCCATCTTGGGTCTCTGTGGTTTTGCGGTGGGAGAGAAAACCAGGTATGCTATGCCATGGCAATACGTGACACAGTTGCTGACGTACTGCCAGAAATTGCTGCTTATCCTGTCCCAATTGTAACAGGTTTTAATATCCAGAAGGGTTTCCCTAGTACCCAGGTGGCCAGCTTGGGATGGTCGTGATGGTGCAGACATATATCAGCGCGTAGTTGTGGTGGAAACCAGATCTTGCAATGTGTATTGGGCTGTCCGCTACTCGTCCATATTACATCATCCCTTAGTTCATACCGTTGGGACTGTTTCCATAGTAGGCATCGGATGTCATCCTGCTGGCTCAAGGTTATTTGATGGCGGGTTATTTGCAGTTGAAGAAGCCGGATTTGTTCTTCCGGACTTCTTTCGACCTGAGGGGGGGGAAGACATTTTCTCCTCCTCTTCCTCCTCAGTTTTCTCCTCCAATGTCGGGGATCGAGACAGGGAGTCTGGCAGATCGTTCATCTTACCTGGGTAATACTGGACCTCGAAGTCGAACTCAGTAAGGAACATGTCCACCAGCCGAGCTTGGCCTTCGAATTCCGGGACTCGTGTAGACATTGGTGGGCTTTAGAGTCTGTCCATAGAATGAAGTGTTGCCCTTCGAGATAATACCTGTATTTCTTCATGGCCCAGATAATGGCCAGACACTCCTGCTCATTGATGAGGTAGCTCGGTCTCGTTTAAGCAAGTTGATGCATACGCTATCACATGTGTCTGTCCTTCTACATCTTGCTGGTATAGTACTGTGCCCAGGCCATTTTGACACGCATCCGTTTGCAGTATTAAGGGTTTGTCTTCTTGTGGTCGATGGCGTTGGTGGATATTCTTGAAGCTGTTCCTCAAGTCGGAAAACGCTTGTTGTTGTTCCGGGCCCCATCGCCAACAGGTGTCTTTCTCGAGGAGTGGATGTAGCAGCGCCATATATTCCACAATATTTGGAACAAAGTCTCGTAGCTAATTACACAGACCCAGGTACCGTCGTAGTTGTCGCTTATTTGTAGGTTCTTCCGCTTCTTCAATTGCTCGTATTGAACTGTGTTGCAGGAAGTTCCCCTCGGGTGATATGACTTGTCCAGATAATCTATTGATGACTTGCCGAAGAAGCTTTTTGACAGCTTGCACGTCATTTTGTGTAATTCGAGTCTTTCCAACACTCTCTGCAGATGGCCTAGATGTTCCTCCCAACTATTAGAATATATTATTACATCGTCGAGATAGGCGAAACAGAACTCGCCGATGTAACCTGTTAATACTTCCACAGACATTAATTGTTGGAATGTTGCGGGGGCATTTTTCAAGCCGAATGGCACGACTCGAAATTGAAGAGTTTCGCCCTCGGGTGTCGTAAAGGCTGTATATTTGCGACTGTCTGGGTGGACCGCAATCTGCCAAAATCCAGACTCCATGTCGAGAGTACTGAATATTTTGGCCTTTCCAATATCTCATAATGTATGAGACAAGTCTATAGCTCGGGGAGTGATCAGGTGTGTGACTTCATTTAGCGATTTGTAATTTACGCGAAATCGCAATTTACCATCTTTCTTCGGCACAAGGATCACGTGTGAGTTATATGGGGACTTCGATGACTGGTCCTTTATGTCGTTGACCTGCTCCATGATGAGGTCACGGTGGCTGGCTGATACTTGGTATGGACGGTTGTAGACTGGTATGTCGGTTGTAGGCCATATTTTATGTTGTATGAAACATATTTGTCGTAGCAGTCCTCCTTGTCCAAACGCTCTGGCATGCTCATCTAGTATGGCTTTTAATTTATAGAATTCTGGTTCAAGTTCGTGGTTAATGCTCATTGAGTCGATGGGCATTGGCAGGATGTCATTTGGGTTTTGATCCCAGTTTACTGTGATCCCATTAGTTTCTCCCAGCTAGGCTCTACATTGTCCGTGATTGAGAAGACATTGATTGTGGATGAGTCACAGGCAATCTAGTATTACTGATTCGGACATGGTATGTGAGAGAGTAAATTCTGTCAGTGTAGCAATATTTTAAATTTTTATGTTCAAGGTAATTCTGCCGGTTACAACCAGGGTGGAGTCGGGTTACGCCATTCTTACTGTTTTGGTTTACTTCTGATAAAATTTCCGGTGGCTGCAGAGTCAAGTAAGGCAAGTACCCTGTCTTATTTACCTCCACTCCTATGTGTGGGGATATGTGAATCGGGACTTCCTCACTTAATCCCTGGAGGAAGGGTCCTTGTAAACCGGGGTTAGTGGCCCGCTTCATACCCCGGCATCGGCGTTTCCCGGCTTGGTCTCGGGAGTTGGTTTTCGAGCTGGTCGTATTGGGATATTTGACGGCATTTTGTCAACTCGGTTAGGTGGAACTGCAGCCCCCTCTAGTTTCCGAGGGCACTCCTTATTCCAGTGGTTCTCTGAAGAGAACCACCATTTGGGTACGAATGCCATGTGAGGGGTTGAGGTTGGTGCACCTTTAAGGGACGCGACCAGTTGTGCTCGTACCTCAGGGGCCTTCGCTGATACTAGTTTTTTTAAACTTGCCTGTACTGCAAAGTTTTACTCGGCTTCTCGGGCTCAATCAACTAATTTTAATTTGTCCAGGTTGGTGGGTCTAGACATCAGGAGTACGTTCCTGAGATTAGGCAGTAACATTCCACTGATGGAATGAAAATCGGTAGCTTCGTCGACTCTGGGGAACATTTATCCAAACATCTGTTCCTTTGTAAGAAGATTTCCGCTTCTTCGTTGAGTACCTGGATCTGGCTATAAAACTTTGTCATTAGTCTAGTCAATACCTCCTCACCAGTGTATTCCGCCCACAATCCGGTTACTGAACTGCTTCCAGTCCGTTAAGAAGTCTCTGTATCTTTCCCACCATGTGAGGGCGAGGCTCTTCAAATGTAATTGGGCCCTGTGGACCCATTATTTCGGTGGTAGGTCTGTTTCTTTTGCATTCCTGTGTGAATGCTACTGGATCTTCATGTGGTCGGCCTGTAAAGTCGGTAATCTGAATGTCATTGTCTCTACCGGTTGCCAGATGGCCAGGTGCCGTCCCAGGTTGTATATAAATCTGGGATGGCTTGGATCTGTGGGAGTGAGAGATGTGCTTTCTTTGGCATCTGTCGCACTGGTAGGCCATCTCAGGCATAGAGAAGCACTTGTCAGGCCACCCTATACATAAGAGATGATAGGGTTCACTGCATGCCGTGCATCTGATGCAGTTTATGCCTCGGCTGGGACACGTGATTTCATTGCAGAAACTCGTGGGATATTGACGGCAAGCGGTACAGCGGTACTCTAATCCTTCTGTATCACGGGCCTCTTCAGGCCAGGCTAGACAAGCATAATGAAATAGTTTAATGCAGTAGGAGCATTCTATTCTCAGTGGGCTACTGCCTGGACAGTCAGCATAGCTACACTGTACGTCAGGTAAGTCGTGCTCGTTGTCATGGTTTTTACCTGTGGCTGCAATGACCTCTGAGTCGGACATTGTAGAGGTTAGGGTGCCACAGGTGTTTTGTGGACTCCCCGAAGTCAACTTGATTAAACATTTTGATCCTTAGTTCTCAGGGTATGGTTGGTCTAGTTCGTGCCATTTACTGCACACAGCTAGTTGTCTGATGCCCCACGTTGGGCGCCAGAAAATTTCTTGATGCATGCCTTGTCCGCTAGACCAAAAGCGGGGCAGTTTAGTTTAGATAGATGACGGGAGGCGAGGGGTGTTGGTTGGCACTTATTTACTACTGCTTCTTGGGTGCTGTGGTTGTGGTGGGTTTCACCCATGCGTAGCAAGCTTGGCCCACGCCGAAGCGGCGATTCTACTGGTAGGCTTGGTTGGTCCAGAAGTTGATGTTGTCCCAGCCGAATCTCACTTTGGTACCGGTCAACAACATTTTTACTACAGGGTAACATGAGAAGTGAACAAGTAGACAAGGAGATATGTACAATACAGTGACCGAAGCAGTCGATAATGACTCGTGCCTGAGTTGGGCAGTGCAGTCTCATTCCGCCTGCCTTTCCGGTGTAGGTTGAGGAAGTGCACTCGAATGTCTGGTGGCAAGGAATGCTGCATTTCGTTCCCTACGCTTTTGGCCATGCCTCTGACTGTAAGGCATCAAGTCTCTACTCACACCTTACTGGGTACACCCTGACGCGAACAAACTAAACACAATTTACAGTGTTAGTCCAGTTTTGGCTTGCTGACCAGGCTCTGTAAAGTCTCCACTGATCCCCCACGCTATGTGGGTTGATCAGAGATGGGGAGCTGTGTGGGTCACCAATGCCTCCACTGGATGTGCATTCATACACAAACGAGCGGCAGGACTGAAATTACAGTTACCCCAGCACTAACAGTGCTCGTGTAAAGAAGTTACCTGGGTTTGTTGCCCCTCCTTGAATAAAGGTGTTGCTAGTGGTTGTGGCTCCTCTGCTCCTCTCTGGCAGCACTAGACAGTGCTCTGGCAGTTGGAAAGCAACAGATGGCCGTCTAATGAGTGTGTGAGAAAATATGACGGACCTTTTAAGAGCGCCCATAGTTGAAGCTAATTCGGTTATTATAAAATACCCGGTTCTTGTCAAGGGTGTACATTGCAACCTGTATCTAGCAGGCAAACAGACAGCTACTCTAAGAAATAAGATCTGAAAGGTAGGAAACAAAAGTATGTTTATTGAAGTCTCAATAAACATGCGACACATGTTACCTTCTGCCAGGCAATTGAGTGCTGAAGGTTACTATGCTGGCCAGGTGTAGGCGACCTGGTTCTAGGTTGTAAGTGGGAAGATAAATCTAGACGGTAAAATATATGTTACTTCTAAACTGTTCTAATAAAGGTGTTTTGAGGAGACAAAGTGAATTTAATACGTGTTGGTGAGTGTGTTCGCTGGTTGTCGAGATGACTGATCGTCGATGGTGAAGTAGCCGCAGGGGGCATACTCAAAGTTTTGAAGTTCTCTGGAGGCCCCAGCACTGAGCAGTGTTCTGGGATGTCGCGAGAGATGAAACAAGAATGACTGCCCGAGCCTGGCAGCGTCCAGACTTATGTAGGTAAAGCTTGTAGGCTGCTGACGCGGGCTGCGGGGAGGTTGAGCATCCTGCCCTGGTGGCGTGGGAGTTGAAAAACTCTGGTCAGCGTTTCTGCTTCGTGCCTCATCGGTAGCGCTCAGCCTTGCCCGATGTCTGGGCAGCTTGAAGGCTCTCAGTGCGTGGTAGGAGGGCGGCGTGGCTGCTGGGTTGCGTAAACTTCAGGCGACGAGAATTCACTTATAAGTTCCTGTTACCTGGTAGAGTAAGCAACCGAGAATTCATCTGGAGATTCCCTTTCAATGTGTCTCTCACGTCTGTAGTAGCGGGAACAGGAAACTAGTGATAAGTCGTAATCATAGTTGATTAGTTGTATAACCAGCATGCATCAACACAAACATATTTCGAGACTGGGAAATACGTACATATCAAGCCATTTTAAGGCACACCTGCTTTCATTATTGTTTTCTGTAATTTCCAGTTGGTTTACATTTCACACGTTTCTCCCCCATTCTTCCAATAACTTGTATTAAGGGTTCATTATGTCTTTTGCAGTGTACTTTAATTTATTGTGTGCCTCCTACACCTGTGCTTGACCCCAAGTAAGTCTAACGGTACTTCGTACAAGAAAATAGTGCAGTGTGATGCGCTGGCTCGCCACTGCCGGCCCTTGTATCTACGCGGCAGGTCAGCCATCACTCTGCATCTGGAGGGGTAAGTCGTGTTGTCGTTTGCCATGTCATGCATGTCCGGGTGGCGTTCACACTTTGTTACTGATCATCTTAATTTGCAATAGACTTTACAACTACCGGAATATTGTTACGTTTAGCCACTTGGGACAACACCCCTCCTCTCCCAGTTGGTTTGCATCGCCACCAGGAGCTTACTTATACCTGTAACTATTGTGTAACCCATGTGGCCTTTTGTTCAGTTTTACTGTCAGCGACTGGTTAAGTTCGTTACCTATGTAAGTTACTTCCAAGAGGAGTATGTAAATTCACGGACAAATAAATAACGTCTCTCAGGAAAGTGCGTGTTTAATTGTGTCTATGCCTTCGGGCGCATAAGATCACAGGACCCTCATTTCCCACCCTTTATAAAGTGTGCATTTTACATGTTTATTTGAAGAGTGTTCTGTACTGTAGTATTTTCTATTCATAATATTTAATTCAGGTCATGTGTAGTCTGCCCTTAGAGTCCACGAAGCTTTACATTTAATCTTTATTCATCATTCTTCAAAGAGCCAGGAAAGGAAGGCATTGGTCGTCGACGGCATGACCCGGAGTATCAGCAAGAGTCAGCTCTACAACTTTGGCACCACCTCTGGCGATGCCTGGTGCCGGGCAAAACCTAACCTATTTACCAAATTTCCACTTACATGCTCCTTTTTCATTTCTCCACACCATGGAGATACCCCGCTTAGTGTCAGTATATTTTATTCAGTGAGTTGACAGGCAGATGCAAAATTCTCCAGTGTGAAATTAAAACAAGTTGTGCTGATATCCAGCTACTGCCGATGGCAAACATTATGGTGGTCTGCAAGGCATGATGCATGCACAACACTGACAACATGCTAACATACTTTTCATTCAACTGCCACAAATATTGCCAACAACCCTTGTGAAAAACTGGAAACACAAGCTGAGGTTGAAGGTTTGTGTGCTATATTTGCTAAGTTGGAGACCGTGATATAAACCAAATTTTGGACAGAGATACTAGAGCGGTTTGTTAAAGTGACCAGGGTCTTCAAAATATTACTACTAATTTAAATGATGTAGTCCTGATGTAAAGTCACTAAAGAGTTATGTGGAAGGACACTGAGACAGATTTGACTTCAACAAAGCTGAAGGAAAAAAATTTATCTGGATGTGAAGTGTATGAAGATGAAAGACAAAGGGTCAAGAGGAGAAGACTGCAGTGTGATGAGATCAATAGAGATAGTGCCACAATTTTTGACTGCAGTAAAGAGTTTACCATTGAAAACTGGTTGTGGAGCTTTCACGCACAATATCTACATATTCAAATTTTCACTTAGCACTTAAGATTTTGCTTCCTAAGTCAGTTATCTTCAATGTTAATTCATGATATTAGAGAATGTGCCAGGAAAGCTATTGAAGCATAACCTGAGGATGTGGATAAGGAATTAATTGAAGAGTGTGTCCATTTCCAGGAGTTCCTCAAAGCGATAAAGCTAGATGAATAATCACCTGGGAATTTACTAAAAACTATTAAAAGTAAGAGCCTAATCACTAATTATCTGATTACAGACATTTTCCTCCAGATATTTTTGTGCATCCCTTCTCCCAATGTAAGTTCTGAATTTTCATTCTCAGTTATGAGAAGGGTGAAGAACTACCTACTTATGAAATTTAGTAAATGAAGAGAGACTTTTAGGGATGGCTCTTCATTTGCTACAAATGCGGCATTGCTGGATACAATTACATTTGATAATTTATATAACTGACAAATTTGTTACAGTAAAATTGCAGAAAGTGGACTTGTAATTAAATAAGGACTGGAAAGATTATATAGTGAGTGGACAGTGAATCTTTATTATCCTTAGTGTATTTCATTATATGTATGTACTAAAATTTGAACACTTACTAATTTTAAAAAGTTATCTGCATACTAGTGGTTATGTAATTTGCTTTATAAGGAGTAAATAAGTGATTCAGAATTCTTCATTGTTTTGTTAAGTAAAGCTAAATTTTTCTTCTTCTTATTTATTTATTTATTTTTTTTTTACTTTCCGTATAAGTATTTGGTTCTCTGTGTGTGTTGTAAGTGAATGTTGGTAAAAAAAAAAAGGGAAATAAATTGGAAAGGGCAAAAAAAAAAATTGGGAGAGGGCACCTCGCCATTATGTATTTGCCTATGGGCGACGTTTACCTTAAGCTGACCCTGATCACAATTAAAGCAGTTCAGTCATCATGCTCACTATAATATTGTCGACCAACAAACTTTACAGTTATTCTTTAATCAAACAGTACAATAAGAGGTGTTTGTAATCACCACCCTGGAGTGGGGGTGGGAAAACCACTTTATGAAAAAACCAGAGTGCAGCCAGTCAGGATCAAACCCACAACCTCCCGAACGTCAGTCAGGCATGTTACCACATGACCAAACACACTCTGTATGTATAGTATTACACAGACTTATCTTGGTACTTCAATAAAATTGTTACATATCTACTCACTGATGTGAAATACCAAAATTAAATGAACTACGCTTCCATTGGGGAAAAACTTGAACTGAAGTAGATATGAAAACAAAAAAAGATATTAAAAATTACTTTTAGTAGTGAAATACAAAGAACTTAATTAAACCACACCTGCTGTGAACATTTATTTGCATTGTAAAATGACATATCAATATCATCATCATTATGAAATGAAAATGAAATAGTCACAACAGTAAAAGAAATGAGTGAAGAGATTTGGGCGGCTCTTAACAGTGAGGACTTGAGAGCAGATGAGGGTGATTGAGGTGAGTATGGAGCAGCACCGGAATGAAAGGGTGGGGGAATCAGGAGATCCCCGAGAAAACCCACCGACCTACAGCATCGTCCGGCACGATTCCCACATGCGAAAATCCGGTGACCCGGACGGTGATTGAACCCGGTTCACCTTGGAGGGAGGCAAGCGTGCTAAGTGCTTAGCCACTGCTGCCCCAAAAATTGTGAATTTGTACCATGATATTATAGAACACACATGATATTCTGGTATTTTCCTAGCTTAAGCAGAGTATTTATTTTTGCATTGCACACCAATGTCACCAGACGTGTTGTCACTCACAAATTATGAAAGGGATCTGGTAGATGGCAGGGATTGTCAGGCCCACCACAAAGCGGCATGCTGCCCACAACCAGAAGTTCTGTGCAATGGCTGTGAGAAAGCTCCCAGCCAGCATGGTTCCAAGGCACATGAAGAATGAAAAACGCCTCCCTATTCTGAAAAATTATAAAAAAAGTGACAGTAATTTTTTTTTCCTTTATAAATACGTAATACAGTTGGATTAGTGGTGTATTATATATGGGTAGTGAGGGGAGGAAGGTTGATATACACTGTGCCTCCTACATTTAGGAAAGGATGCCAGAATGAGAGCAAATTGGCACCCTGCTGTTTTTGCTTACAAAAATGCATTCATATACTAAATACAATCTCTAATGACATAACACAGGATTTAAATCCTCACTTTAAATTCAATTTTTGCAAAATTTACTGCTGAAAAATTGTTTTAATTTATTTCTGATACTTTTACACAGCTTTGCTTCTGGGTTGTAGAAATTGCCCTATACTTTATATAAAATATAATTTAAGTTTTGATTGCACCAAAATAAAATTTGCAAGAAAAGCAACCTCCACCCGCCCTGCTTTAGGGGGGGAAGGGTCATAGATATTTCTCTATATCTTCATGTAATTTAGGTTTTCATTGTGCGCCGCTAGCTTGAGCTTTCTACTCTGTGGTGCCATTTGATGTTCAGCATCGAGCTTGTGTGCACGCTTGGCTTCCTTCTCTTGTTTCCTTTCTGTGCCCAATGCTCCTTAGTTCCCCTCCTTTCTTCTCCCAAGCATGCACATTGTGTTACTGTTGACTACGTTTGCGTCGGCGATGATTGCCAGTGGGCTACTTCCCTTCAGTGCGTCTGAAGGTATACATTGTTATTTTTATGTTAAAGCACTTCCTCTGGGGCATCAGATTACAGAGAGTCATGAATTAATGTGTCTGAGGTTGGGTTGTTTAATGGTTTTAGATAGGGTGTTTTATTAATTGTGGCATTGCCTGTTTGTTCTGGGAAGTGCTGTCAAGGAGTTTGGTTTTTCTCAATTATGTTTCAGTCACCTTCAAAAATTTGGTTTGGTAGCAACAACATAAGCCGCTTCACGACAGCATTGTCCAATTAATTTTATTGCTTTGTTTTAACATGTGTGAGTTTTTAATGTTTTTGTTAGCCATCCCGGTTGTTTGTGGATTGGTTTATTACATGAAAGTAACACCCATGATCCATCGTGCTACATTCTGAGTTTGGGTTCTATATGAGAAGTCAACGTGCTCTTATTTTTAATCTTTCAAAATTGTTCATGGTTTTACGTAGTGAGAGCATTGATTTAGATCCATATGACTGTCCCCTCACTACTTTGTTTTATTTGTGCTTTTAAGGAGAAAGTTTAATATTGTTTGAAACTGAAGGGTCTTGAGTGTGAGCATTAATTATTAACAAACTTAGATTGGATCAATATGAGAAGTTAATGTTGACACGTGCTGCTTATATCAACTATTTAATTATGATTACGACTCATCTCACTGCAAACCTAGTGTTACTTCTACCCCCGAGTGAGTCAAATCCCGCGCCAACCCGTACACGGAAATTGCTGCTTCCCACAATCCTGGAGGGCAGCTGGATGTGTGGATAAGAGGGGTTGCGCAAACAAGTGATGCGTCATTCCCCCTCCCCACCGCGCTGAGTGCCTACAAAGCCATCAGCTGCTTCGGAACATGCCCCAGCACCACCGAAGTTACGCGAAGGCTGAGAGATGACTAGAGGGTGCTACCCCTAATCTGGCCTCACAGCAGAGGGACGTAACACACCCTCCCCCGTGGCTGCCATGACACACGTTACCCTGACTATATAAGTCCGTGAACGGCAGACCTCACGAGTTGTTCCTGTGAGTCTTCGAGCTCGCTCCACCACTTCCAGTGCTGGGGCTCTCCGACTACTAGTAGATCTTCGGCTGCCCTTCCAGAGGCAGCCACCAACAGCCCAACACTCTTCAGCAGCCATCCAGAGGCTGCTACAATTGGCGTCAATGAATCAACAGCCACCCGATGCTGCCTACCTTGAACATTGTTCAACAATCTTCGGCAGCCATCTGAGGCTGCCTACTTTGGACTTTGCTCAACAGTCTTCGGCAGCCACTAACGGCTACCAGCATTGATGTCAATAGACTTGAGCAGTTACCAGCGGCTGCTACCATTGCCGTCACCATTAGAGGTCTGCAGCACTCGCAACCAGATGCTCCAAAGACGCCAATCGAATTACCAAGTTACCAAAAGCTTCTTCACTAACTAGAGACATACCACACATCACCTTCACTGTCTCCTACAGACATCCTGGTTATAGTTAGTTTTGTCGTAAGCAATTTCCATCAGTTTTATTTCACTTTCCCCAACTAGCCTAGGACCAGGTCACCTAACACACATATTAGACGGCCATCTATTTTGTTCCTACCAAGTATACAGGTACTGGAGGAATAAAATAGAGGAGCCCCAATCACTATAAACACTTTCCACCCAGGGAGAGACAGTACGCCTGAGTTGTACCCCTACCGAAGCACCTGGGTGCTGGCGGGGGCATTTGTTTAGGTGCTACGGCCTGGCCTTGGTTGGTAAACTCACACCCAGTAGTAGCAGTGGTAGCCCACACAGCTTCAACACTTCTGGTTCGCCCGCTAAGGTGGGAGGCCTTCTGAGGCACCGGGCTTGTGCCACCAGCCACTACTAGGCAACACTATTCTAGGGTCACTCGTGTCCAGGATGCTCGACCCACAGTTTTCAGCAGCAAAACCTGCTCTATGCCATTTAAGGTGAGACACAGAGCAAGAAGGGAGGAGCTAAAAGTTGCTTGCCTCGCTGCCAAGCAGCCGGGTGGTTTAGCTTCCCCTACAGCAGGCAGACAGGTAGAACAAGACTACACAAGTATCAACCGTCTGCAGCCAACCACCACTCATCATCAAGACATCCATAATTAAACCCTGAAAGCACAATTGGCCTAAGTGCAACCAAAGCCACACGGCCATGATCCAGCCTTAGCTAATTGGACACGCTTCAAGTGGTTCCCCTTATAATCTTTTAAAATTGTATGTGGTTTTACGTAGTAAGGGCTTTGATTTTGGGTCCTTATGACCATCCCTGACCACTTTGTTTTATTTGTGTTTTTAAAGGAAAAGGTTAAATATTGTTTGAAGGTGAAGAAACACTTTTTGAGAATTATTGTTAAATTGTGTGCTATTGATTATGCACCCAGCTTTGTATTGAACACAGCATTGCAGAAATTTAAAATGTTAACTGTATACAGTGTCAAAGTTATTTGTGCACAGCACACATAATTATCTGTGCCACTCTGCTCTACTAATTTCAGCTTTGTTTTGTTTCATGTTAATGTCATCCATGGTCAAAGTTGGAATTGTTTACTTCTTAAAGAAGGTCTTCACGACCTTGGGGATACAGTTGACAAGACTACCACAGTAGTAGATAGGAAATGAGAGAGCAAACACAACACACTTTAAATAGGCAATTTCCCTTTAAAGTAAAAGGAAAAAACTACCACAACTATTTCCTGCTATTTTTAACGAAAGTACAAAAAAATTAACAACTCAAAATTTGAAATTTGATGAAAAAATGTTCAAAATCTAGCAAATTAAAGCTAAAATCAAGTAATTTTATCCTTTTCAAGCAACTTTTTCATGTTTCTAGAAGCAACAATTTTCAATCCTTAAAAACAAGGAAATTTGAGCCAAAATCATGACATTTTAAACCGAAAACAAGCAAATTGTTCGTTTTTTTTCACAAATGGCCATGCAGGATTTGTGCCAATTTAAAAAACAGCAAAATTTAAGCTAAAAACATGGAAATTTCTTGATTTTAAGCAACTTTTTCCTGTTTTCTATAAATGCTTATTTTGCAAGCGAGCAATCTAAATTAAAAAATTTAATCCAAAATCATGTAAATATAAATCAAATCAAATGAAATTTGTTAATTTAAAAAATTTATAAATCTTTAGTAATATTTTCTTTCAATTAATCATATGTTCGATTCCTTTGACTAAATAGAACAACATTACACATTGTTCCTGCTTCAACAGCTTTGTTAAAATCTACACTAATTTTTATGTTTATTTTATCTTTAACAACAGTTGTTTTTCTATATAAACAATTCATAACAAATAATGGTCTTCACCCCCAAAATAAAAATTAATTGATATCACCTTCAGTGTTTACAGTTGGTTTATAATAAAGTTCATTATTTCTATATAGAGTATCTTGTTTTGATTTCTAATTTCTAAAATAATTATAAGCAAGAAACTTTGTATCACAAAGACCAATTTCAATATCAAGATTCCAATTTTATTTTGGAAGATTTTCAGTTCTACCATTTTTAACATAAATATTTTTTACATTACAGTGATCAAACATAGGAGCAAGATTTTTTTATATTAGCTTGAAAGCTTACAATTACAAAAACAGGCATATAATATTGTTTATAATAAAACTGATCTCTTACATCAAAATTAAAAACAGTTGTTCCAGCAGGAACTTCTTTCTCTAAAAATTGCCAATAATTAAAACTAATAGGTATTTTTGGATGTTTGTATATTTTTTCTTTAATTGCAATGGCTGTGTTAGATTCACATTCAACAATTGGCCACATAATTTCTAATTTTTTAATAACAATTTTACCTGAATCAGCATAAATTTTATGAACTGCACCATCTGCGTTCTTAGTTTCATAAACATATATAGAATTGTTATAAAATGAATTATGAAAAAAAAAAAAAAGTAATTTTATAACCTGCTTTACAGTAAATTTCATTGTTATCGCGAATAAAACCAAACAGATATCTCAGTGGATAGGTTATTTCACTTGTTTTATCACTATAAACAGATTTTACTCAATATTTATTATCAACACCAGTAAATACTAAATAATGTTGCTCACTTGGAGATCGTAACAAATGATTCATCATTGTTGAAGTTAAAACTGGGTTATCAACAGTCTCAATAATATGTCCATGTTTTGAAATTTCTATTCTAGAAAACTGAAAAAAAAAAAAAGTAAGCACAAACATCAATACTATCTAATTTTGCATATTTTGCCTCATCTCCTTCTTTATCTCTCTTTATTAACCTAAATTGCTCAAAAACATAAGTATCATTTGAGAAAGAAAAACCATCTCCTATAGGAATATCAAATTCAATTCTGTTATTGTAAACATTTAAATTCCCCCTAGTTGATCAGTTGGAGGAAAAGTTTGTCTTTCAAAACTCTCGAGACTTTTAGAATCATTTATAAGCAAAAAATTTAATAAATATATAAATGAAAGATTTATCAAAGGCAGTTTCTTGAGTTAAATTACTCATTGAGAAATACAAAAATTATAAAACTAATCATGAAACAAATTATGAAAAAAATAAGAAGAAATATCTAACATTAGTTCATGAATAACAAAATATTGGTAAAGAAGTAGAACAGATAAGTGAAGAAAATAAAGATTTAATAACAATACTAGTTCCTGTTGCAGCAAAAGATTTAGATTATCCAACAACACCAGAAGAAACATTGTATGAAAGAGAATTATTCTCAGAAAATCCCAATTTAAAAGAGGAAATAGGAATTGTACCCATAAAAAATTTGACACATCCTGATTCTACTATAAATATCGGAAAATATTGTGCAAAAAGAATCAATTTTATTGATACTCAATATGGTTTACGAGGAGAAGAGAATAATTTTTACATTGGAGATAGAAAAGTAAAGATAGATGATGATAAAATAGTTGTTAATGATAAAGAATATAAATTAACAGAAGGACTTTCTAATTTGTTAACAAAAGAAAAATATTATGATCTTGATGATAAATTCACTGATAATGACTATGACAATTACACAGAAATTATTTTAACCACCAAAGCTGCATTCCAAAAATATATTCCAAAAAAGAAAATAAACTCCAATAAAAGTTGGAAATACATAAATATAACTAAACCAATTTATGATAACTATATAAAAGAATCACATTCAAGAAAAACACCAAACACACCAGAGAGAATTATTTCTCCATGGGAGAAGGTATAAAAAATACAACAATTTGCCAAAAGAATATGTCTGGATGGATGATGTTAGAAAATTGGTTGATAGATTATTAGTTATTCATGGTGAAGAAAATGCTGGAAATAAAAATTATGTATTACAATGAAAAAGTAAACATAATAAATATGCTAAACAATAAATTCTCTGATTTTGTTGTTAATAATCCAAAAGGAATTCCTTGTTTTATAAGAGTTTTAAATGTAATTCCACGTTCATTTTGGAATTCTGAACATCATGGAAAAGGTATAATAAATTGGACATTAAATAATTTATATTTACCTGAAATGCATTTGCCTGGTTATCATTTTTGTGGTCCATTTACAAAATTAGATGAAAGGTTAGAAAAAGGTGATACAGGAATATAATAAATTAGATGAAGCATGTAAATATCTTGATATTGCTTATAGAGATCATAAAGATTTAGAATCTATAAATGAAGCTTACAAAATTTTACAAAAAGAAGCCAAGGAGATTATGTTAGATAAATATACTCCAATTGGTGAAAAAATTGCTCCTGCGGCTGTTGGTTCAACTATGTTTACAAAGAGATAATTAGGATGGGGCATTAAAATGTATTAATTATTTTATATATTTTTACTTATAAATGAAGATAACAAATATAAGTTTTGATATACCCATTTATCAATCAAGAGATTTGGGTATAGATAAATTTTTAACAAAAGATCAACTTCAAAGAAAAAAAAATTAAAAGCAGGAAAAGGTTTCTTATTAGCTTTGTCAATACCAATACTCAAAAAAATATGAAAAGAAAGATCTGGAAGTGGTTTACATCGTGGGGGCTTTTTACCATTTATAATTCCAGTTTTAGCGTCACTCTGTGCTTTAGCTGGTGGAGCTATGTCAATTTATAATTGTTGAACAAACTAGAAAAAAAAAAAACAAAAAAGAATTAGAAGAACAACGAAGACATAAATTAGCAATAGAAATAACATCAGGAAGTGGTTTAGTTGCAAAAAGAGGTAGACCAAAAAAAATTTGAATATATTACCATTATCTAATCATGATATTCAAAAATATGTAAAAATACTAAATATTAAGAGTTTCAGAAATGTTTATATGATTGATGAATTCCAAAAAAAAAAAAAAAAAAAAGTGCACAAATATGAATGTGCTGTGGTTAATTTCGACATTTCATCAAATCGAGGAGTTCATTGGGTTTGTTAATTTAAAGAAAATAATTATGTATCGTATTTAGACTCATTTGGAGGTAATATTCCTACTAATTTAAGTAATTACTTCAAAAAGAGAAATGTTTATTACAATGATAATAGAATTCAGAATTTTATTTCAGTTATCTGTGGACATTTATGTTTAATTGTATTACACCTTTTTCGAGAGGTTTAAAGTTTCATTATATAATTTATTTGTTATTAAATGACGAATACATTTGGAAAACCATTAAATAAAAACTCTGACACTAACGCTAATGAATTAAAAACATATGTAGATTCAAAATACAATATTATTGTTTCTGCTTTACAAGATCAAATTAGTAAAGTTTTTGTTTTTCAACAGATTATGTTTCTCTTCAAAATCGTACAATTAATAATATGGCTGATACTACAGATGGTAAATATGCAGTCAATAAAAGATTTTTTGGTAAAGAAATAGCTGATAAATTACAAAATTTTAACCAATCAGTTTTGAATTATTGTGATTCACTTGTTAACTCAAAAGTTGAAAAATGTAAGGAAGAAAAAACTCGCATATTTTATTTACCTGCAATGTGAGAATTTAAAAAAATGTTTTTCAACTAGATAATAATTACATTTTCTTTACTTTTTTTAATAGATTGTACTGTTTACAATATAATTACTGTTATTCTCAATTTACCTGATGATACTGTGACTGTTATTTATGATTTCAAAATAATGGATTATAGTAAGCCTTTTGGTAATCACAGAGGTAATATTTTATATTTTAAAATCAGAAAAAATAAAATAGTTATGATGATAGATTGATGACAATAGGAATATTCGTGCATTATAAAGATTAAATATTGTTTTATTATTCAATGGAGAATACTTGGTGCTTGAAGTGTAAGAAAGTTACTAAAATTAATAATATAAAAATGACAATACAAAAAATGGACGATTAGTTCAGAAATTAAAGGTTCAATATGTAATTCTAATAAATCAACATTTAAAAAAATTCGCCCAACGTAAGAGAAGGAATAATCAATGAATTATATATGCCAGCACGAAAAAATTTTCCAAAAAGAAAAGTAATTTCACATAGTAGCGATGACTTATGGCAAATCGATCTTGTAGAGATGGATACTGGTAATTAGAAAGGAATGCCACATATAAATAATGGATACAAATATATTATGACAATTAACAATGTTTTTTCTTTCAAAATATGTATTTGCTATACATATAAAGATATAACTGCTAAAAAAAGTATCAAATGCTTTAGAATCTATATTAGTTAAAAGAAAACCAAATAATTTACAAAGCGATAATGGATCAGATTTTTATAATAAATCATTTAAATAAATTATGAAAAGGTATAACATCAGTCACTATTCTACATTCAGTGAACTTAAAGCCAGTGTTGTAGAAAGATACAATCATACAATGAAGAACAAAATGTGGAAGAAATCTGCTTTAAATGGCAATTACAAGTAGGTAAATATAATATATGATTTAGTTAAAGAATACAACAATACAAAACATAGTACTATTGGTATGAAATCAACTGAAGTTAATAAGAAAAATGAAAAAAAAAATAAATGCAATCAGTTTTTGTGAATATAATTACTAAACTGAAACACAAAGTTGGTAATATTGTCCATATGAGCAGAAATAAATGAATCTTTAAATAGGGTTATATGGCTAATTGGACAACAGAATTATTTCCCATTTTTTTATGGTTTTAAATTATGACATGGCAACTTACAAATTAAAAGATATTAATGGAGAAGAAATAAAAGGCAGTTTTTATGAATACAAAACTATGAAAACCAACTATCCTCATGAATATTTGGTTGAAAAAATCTTAAAAACAGAGGTGATAAAATGTATGTAAAATGGTTGAGTTTTGATAATTCACATAATTCTTGGATTATAAAACAGATGTTTGTGATTTTGTAATATTTTTCTGCAATTATATATAGTCCTTAAAGGGTTAACTTTTTAACAGATTGTAAGAAGGCTAATCATTTCAAACTTAACATCGTTTAACGTACATAAAACACGTTCAATGTTTGTTCATAGTTTAACGTACATAAAATATGTTCAATGTTCGTTCATCATTTAACATACATAAAATGTGTTCAACATTCGCTCATCGTTTAACGTACATAAAATGCATACAATGTTTGTTCATTATTAGTTCAACACACATTTCACCTATGGTTAATTTTATTTTTAAAAATTACAAATGGTTTACGGGCTGTTACACCATGGCAGGGACCTCCCAGGTTTACAGGCTTTTACACCTCGCCAGTGACCTGTTATATATTTTTCTGGCCTTGATATTGGCACCAGAAAAACTCCATTGGAGAAACTTTGTACTTCACCACCAGATGGCCTATTTTTAAAAGTTTTTAAAGTGGGAATTTTTTTATTATTTTTAATTTTTATTTCTGGTTCCTCCTCTCATATGGTGTTTGCACCTTACACCATATGAGACACCCCAGCTATACATCTGTTATATTACATTTGTATTACAGAGAGTGTTTGTTGGAGATTCAGTGAAAGCAATTAATTGCATCTACTGCTCGTATTTTTTATAAGCATAAGCAAAGTTTTTTAGCTCAAATTTGGAACTTGGGTGATAATTTAATAGTGGAAGCACCTACACACCATTAAATTATCCTCATTGACCAGGATTCAACCAACAAGTTTGAAGTCGAACTCCTTGTCACTGAGCTATGGAGACAAGACACTCACAGTAATGAAATGAAGGCTCCATGTGGGATAGCCACAGCTCATTGCAAGTTTGTTTATCACGAGTCTCTCACCAAATGTCTCACGACTGCTGCGCCAAGCTCGCCCAAGGTTGGCAAGTGGAGTCATTCTCGTCAACTGTTCGATGTGTTGCAACTAAAGAGCAGCTTGCTACATCAAGGTCGAAGAGAGAGGGCATGTGTTTATCTACTCTCAGAATGCAGTTGGCTTTTTCCTGTTGAGTGTAGATGGCAGCACAGTAAGTAAAGCTTTCTGCTGTCACAACTAGATGCCAGTACAGTATGAAAAGCTTTCTTTGATCGCAACTAGATTGCAGCATGTTTGCCAAAGCAGATAAAAGAATCCTCGCACAGTAAGTGCAACTTTCAGTTAACCTTCTTATTGAGACTAAGATATTTTATAGAAGTTTTTAAATCTATTACGAAACTTTCCATCTGTCATTTTTCTACTCATATCTAATGTTATAAAACCATAATTTTCCTCCCAACATTTTGCAGAAATTTCTTTAAATTTCTCATGTCATATCTCAACCTACAAAATTGTTATAAACATGTTTCAAATTTTTTTTCATCTTGTCTAAATATACACTAAACATTTGCATTATACCTTACTAATTGTTTTGGTACTTTTGAATAAGTCTGTGCCAAATAAAATACATCAACATTTTTATGCATTCCCATAGTAAAGTACTCACAAATAACAGCTTGATTTTCTAAGTTGCCATCACAGAAAATAACTAGAGAATTATTTTCACACTGATCTAGCGGGATCATTTCATCATTGCTTTTTAAAAAATAAGCCGTATTTTCATTAAACTTGTTGGATATTATATCAAAGTAATTTTGTAACTGAATATATTTTGGTTGATTGAAACTTTTTGAGCAAACATACAATTTATTGAAATTTAACCAACCATTCTTATAAATGAAATTTATCAATAAATTGGTTTTCCAAAATTTACTGGGTTCTACGATCTAGCTCTCATTTTGTTCGGAAATTATGACACCAACACCCAATCGACTTTTTTCATTTAAAACAATACTTTTTTTTTATTAAGTGGATAATGAGGTACTTCAGTTAACAACTAATAGTTTCATTCTAAAGAAAAAACTTAATTATGATAACATCCATAAAGATAATTTGATTACATTAATTAGTTTTTATACAAAATTTGTTGCTCCTAATATTAACAACAATACCATTCCATTGATTGATAACAACGAAGTTATAAATATTCCTAGGGGGCAATACAACATTGACTCATTAAAAGAAAGTATAGGAATGTACTGTTACCAACTTTTGCAGGACTTGATGCACAAGACCCGGGCACATTCTTAGCTGTATGTGAAGAGAAACTGCACCGACACTGTGTACACCGCGAGAACTGTATGGAGGTCACCACAAACAGATTAAGGTGAATAGCTGCTATGTGGTGGAACTTGGTACGCAATTACAGGATAACCTGGGAGGAGTTCTGTGAGCGATTATTAGGCAGATTCGACACTGACAGTGATGCCATCCAGTCGCAAGCCATGCTGTATCATGAGCAACAACACAAGTGTGAGGGGATAGAGGAGTTTATCCAGCACAAGCTAGGGCTGTACAAGTCCTCAAACCCAGGTCAACCTACCAGTGGAGTGCTGGAAATAATGGTGATGTTGTCAAAATTGGACATCAGGCCGTTGTTGCGGAGAACCAGCTATGAGAGTGTGAACCTGTTTATGCGAGAGGCATGTGCCTACGAGCGAGATAAGCAGGCAGAACAGAGAGAACAAGTGCCGGACCAACGCCGTGAGCCACCACGCCTGTACACGTCATGCTAGCTATTGACGTCTCACGACTGCCGCCGCCGGTCATGCATATATCGCAATTGCTGCTGCAGCAGGAAAGTCTGCCCACTACACGTGCACAACAGTGCTCCAATTAAGTAACAGTACTGTACATGTATGAAGTGTAAATTTGGAACTTGAAGGTAAACATGTAATCGCTGTGATAGACACTGCCACAAGCCACAATTTTGAATGTGAGGGATTGATACAGGCCATAACAACTTGAGTGTTGCCACATTGTCTGCTATTTGCTACTACCAACCAACAGAGTGAGGCGAAAAGTGTAATGCACGTGACCATAGGAATACGTGAACTCCATACAAAATGTGATATTTACATTATATCACACTTGTGTGAAGAGATGATTTTAGGGTTACTGTGGTTGATCGGCAGTGATTGAACCGCATCCCGACCATCTTCACGTGGGGACACTTGGGAGGTGGACGCTGTACGAAGTAGGAGAAACGCAGCCAACATCCACAGCTGCCATACCATTAGTAGAATTTGCGCACGAGGTGCCCGAACAACATAAGGAGAAGCTACAACATATGCTGGATCAGTATGCCGGTGTGTTTCACACTGATGGGAAACTGCAGCTTACTGACCTTACCGATCATGCCATCATCATGACACACGAGGCCACGGTGTACACCATACCACGAGACACAGGTATTTTCTTCCGGCAAGTGATCAATCAGCAGGTATGTGAAATGTTGGGTGACAATGTAATCGAACCCACAAAAAGTCTTATAACTCAGGCATCACACTAGTCCCTAAAAGTGATGGTGAATGGAAGTTTTGTGTAGATTTTCGTCCGCTGAATAAAGTAACTGTAAACGTGCCACCGCCAGGAATTAACATAAAGGACACTTTGTTAACACTAGGGCCAGCTGCTGTGTTTACTTCATTCGACATTAAGTCAGGATATTGGCAAGTGCCTATCCGCCCCCAAGACCTAAAGAAAACTACCTTTACATCACCAAATGGGCGCAAATTCTAACTTGTTGCAATACCATTCGGCTTAAATTGTGCTCCTGCCACTTTAAGAACTTAATAGTAAATGTGTCAGATGGATACAATGGAGACTTTGCGATGGCATATCTTTATGATGTACTTGTGTGGTCAAACAGCTGGGAAGAACACCTGCACCACCTGAGCCTTGTGTTCGAGAGGCTTGAACGCAACAAGCTGACATGTAAGGTTGATAAATGTAAGTTGCGGATGAGTAACAGGGGACGGACACCAACCAGAGCGACAACATGTACAACAGATAAAAGAAAAAACCCACACCCTGGTCATGCAAACAAGTTAAAAACTTTTTTGGCTTAATAAATTGGCTGAATTTTCTGTAATTACTACACCTTGACTGAGTTGTTATGTGAGAAGCGTAAATTTGTATGGACACCTCAAGTTGATCAACCATTCAAATAAATACAAATTGCTTTAGTAAACTGTCAACCACTAGCCAGGTTTAGCCCAGAACTGCCAGTTGTAGATCAGACGATAACCAAGAAGACATTGGGGCACTATTATACCAGGTGGGATAACAAGGGGAAAAACACATCATCAACTACCACAGCACGAAGTTTCGTAATGCCGAGCGGAAATACCACGTAAACGAACAAGAGTGTTTGGGAATTGTGCATGCGGTGAGGAAGTACCAGCCATATCTGTTAGGAAGGAAGTTCACACTGCAAACCGATAACCGACGATTAATTTAGTTTGAAGGCATGCATAACAGGAAGAGCAAAAGCGCCCGCTGAGCTTTGTTGTTACAAGAGTTCGACTTTCAGGTAGAACACATGGCGGGAGAAACCAACGAACTCGCAGATGCACTGTCTTGGAACCCACATCAAAATATAACGATAGCAGATGACACTGAGTGGGAAGAGGCGCTACCACCATGCCGTGCCAACCAAATAACAGAACCACCATCTATTGTTTTGCAAAACCTTGTTACCACACCACACGGAGAACTTGTTTTGCTAAACGTCCACTGTGTGTTAAGAGAGGTGCATGCTGCACACAAAAATTCCCCAGATGCTGCAAAACGCCGGCAAGACTGTGCCGCGAGGTTTTCTGAACACTGGAGAGTAGTGGACCAAGAAATCCAAGTGAAACCATCTCAGAAATTGCTCAAAATGGCAGACATATGTACCCAAGGAAACACGTGAACTCGTATTGACATACGGACACAACAGCTTAGAACATGGCCACCCGGATACAGAACAGACACCTAGGAACGTACAGAAGTTTTTCCATTGGCCGGTACAGGGGGACGTACATAAACACGTACAGAGTTGTGTTATGTGCAACACCTGGAAGCCATGGAGAACAGACAGCAACGCACTACAGCAACCAAGGCAGCCAACTTAGCCATTTAAAACTGTCACACTTGACATCATGGGCCCATATCCACGCACAAAAGGCGGGAAATGTTTTCTCATTGTCGTCGCTGATTTGTTCACAAGGTGGGCCCAGACTTGTTCAGCCAGTAATGGCAGTGTACACATGGTTGTGCATGTAATGCAGAGCCAATTTTTCCCCAGATGGGTTTACCCAGAAAACCTGTTAACAGAGTTTGTGGGCACGAAATGGAGAGAGTATTGTACCGCATGGGGAACCGAACACTGTACCACCCTAGGGCAAACCAGACTGAACGTCATAATAAAGACATAAAAATCCAGTTACGAGTCCGGCTAGGAGCTGACCACACAAGATGGACGGAACTAATTCTATAGGTTATATTTTGCATAAGGAACCGAGTTAATGCTGCAACTGGAAAAACACTCATGGAGATGGTAAAGGGCAGTGAAGTGTGTGAGCCGGGAGAACCCCGTGAAAACCATCTGGAACCGCATGAGAAAATCGTTGCCCACCAACTATAGATCCACAAGCAGGCAAGGGAAAACCAAGAAAATTATTGTAGCACATTGGGTACCAGAAAGAAGAAAGCCACCACCAGAGTTAGTACCAGACATGCATGTTTATGTGAGGGAAAACCAGTTATCTGCAGGAGTTATAATAATCAAATCTGCAGGACTGCCACCCAGGTGGATTGGGCCAGTAAAAGTAACTGCAAACATGGGCAATTCCACATTTCTTGTGAAACTGGGTCCGCGACGAGTCACGAAATGTCATCGCGACAACCTGTGTATAGTCCGCACACCTGTAGGGAAGAGGAGCAAAGAAAAGCCGGAAAGCCAAGTACCTCAGTAAGCACAACGTTGCGTACCATGTAGTACGAGGATTGACAAAAGCAACACGTGTCCAAACTAAATCATCAGCCTCGTGACCACGGGCCCAGAAAGTGTAAACAACAGTTCTGTAAACACCATGCCATTCAAGGGCTTCGTACCATCCGAACACTCCACACCAAACAGGGTGGGGGAGGGCAGCGAAAGTGTGACTACGGAGAGAGTGAAATGATTAGTAGTGAATCACCATTTCAGGGCTTTCCCATAGATGTAGGTAATAGTTTGGCAAACCAAAGTAGTTGTAAAGGGTTTACCAATATAAATGAGGAAGGAAGTGGTAACAACAGTGTACACGTAAATGGTATCACAACCAGTGCCAGTAATATGCCTTTTCTAGGTTTTTCTACACCCAGAGGGGACAGCCTAGCAGAGCAACACAGTTTTAAGGGGTTTCCACAGGGTGCAAGTGAAAATAGTTGTAACAGAAGTGAAAACATAAATGTTAATACCACAAGTGTAAGTGGAACACCTTTCAGAGGTTTTTCGGCACCCTCAGGTGATAGCCTAGTAGGGCAGGCAAGTTTCAAAGGGTTTGGGGAAGGTAGTAGGGAAGTAAATGTGACTCCAAATGTCAACAATCCGTATCACGTCACTCGCAAGAGGCGAGGCGAGTCACCACTCTGTCCCAACAACATGGTTACACTCCCACCCTCTGCAAATGCCGCAGAGTGAGAAGACCTGCGAGGCCATGTTTCCTCCGCCCCCAATCGGTGGTCCCAGTTCACAGCTGGGCAGAGCCCATCACAGCAAAGTTGAGTTGCTTGCACCATCTTGGCCTTCGAGGAAGGAGTCGTTTCACACCCGCTAACCACCAGCGGCGTTCAGACAATGACAGCACTCACCACTCACGTGACACGTGGGTAAGCACGTGAGCGAAGAGGCCATAACCTGGACTTTCCCGTAACAGGATTATTGTTTTTAAGTATAAATCATGTTTCTCTATTTTATTTCAGGGTCAAAGTGTTCTAAAATTTTAACATTGTATGTTCATAAAATATTGCACCATGCTTAATTCAAATGCAAAATGCTTGCTGCCCGAAGAACAAGGACGTTATTATTCCGGCGTAAACACTGCAAAATGGAACATTCAAATAACACCAATATTTCACAATTTAAATTAATAGTGTGATCATGTTCTTGAATTCTTTATGTGCCATTTATTTTTAATAATAAAAGTTTAACTCGGCATGCATAGCACTTCCGCTTGTGTGAACCCAGTAGGCAGCCATGGTAGGTCCGCGCGACCCCTGCCTCTGGGCAGTCTGTCAAGGAGAGCTGGTGAGGTAAGACGCTGTCACGTATGCACTTCACATTTTTGCACTGAATTAGATTTCCATAGTTCACTTTTAGTATACCGATTAACCTTTGCTTTGCGTACATTTTGCTTGACATTCCCCAGCATTATGCTTCCACTTAAATAAATAATTTGCAGCCGTTGTGGCTTTTTGAACTTAAACAAGGGAAGGAGGAGAAGATGTCGGAGAAGCCACAGTGCCCGCGCAACATATGAAACAGGCTCCATCCGCCTACGCAAAAGGCTTTTCATTGTAATTTCTGCTTAATTGCTCCGTGTAATATTAAGGGTGATAATTCTCTGTATGTATTTCAGGGTATTTTTCATTTTTAATTGTGTTACGGCCATATCGCCATTGCCATGCAGTCAGATATCGCTAAGTCCATATCTGGGCCATCAATAGGTTTTAAGGGTATATTCTTGTAATATCATATGCGCTATAAATGAACTCAGGGTAATATGTATTGTTTCATTCAGGGTTCTATATATTTTTCATGACTGATGCTGTTTTATGTATGACCACGCAGTTTTTTTGCACATGTTTGATTTTGCTGCCGTCTGGGGTGCTACAAGCTTTTATATGCATGAATCTTAAGAGGAATAATTTTCCCAATACCGCTACCATTTTGTCTGGTATTAATTTTCCATTTTTACGAAGAAATATTACAATTTCACCTGCAACACGTGATCCGCTATGCACTTAAAACCAGCGGCACCCCCGCCATTTAATGATACTTTCACGCATCTCCATGTTTGTTGTGCCTATTGATATTGTGTCCCATGTTGTATCATCATTATTTGTGTAATTTGTATGATGACATTATTTCTGTCCTAGCTGGCTATGTGTAAAGACCATCACCACACTCACCACGTGCTGGGAGACACGTCCCGACGAGTCCACGTTAGTGATGTAAAATAATCACACATGTTAGTGTTCATCTTGTAATTCTCACTGTCCTGTCTCCAGGAAAATCTACAGATCATCCTAGCAGCTGTAGACCCCTTTCCTTGTGGGGACTGTGTTCTCAAATACCCCTAAGAAAATCATCCATCTAGGAGTGTGCTAGACTAATTGCGAGCTGGAGAAATCACCCAACGGAGTTAGCTAGACACGTATGAGAGTATTCATTAATTCATCTTTCTGGCACGATATTGTACTTGGGAATCAATAAATGGTATGTTGTTTGGTGAAAAAATCCATGTGTTTATCTTTAGCCTCAACCCAGCAACTCCCACTTTTCTTTCAGTGATAAATGTTTAGTAATGATCAGTGTTTTGTAAAGACGCTCGAGTGAGACGGGCATACAGAACCCACAGCATCCCTGAGAACCCTGAGTCTTGAAGTACGGTGTCTGGGAAGCACCGCTGGCACCCACCTACCATAAGTAAATTGTGTCATTGTTCATCTCGTGTCTCACCCAATGGCATCAATTGGTGTTCCCAAGTGGAGCCAGTGTTTTCATCTGTGTCGCGTCAACCACGTTGAAACGCAAACACCACGCTAGATCATCTGCAAGAAGGCATCAAGACATCCGCGTCAGTAACCGCGACACCCGCGATCGTGAACGCGTCAACAGTGGACATGCCAGCTGAACAATCCGTGCATTGTGGAAGGATAAGTGAAATAAATCTGTTCGGTGAAAATTTGTGAGATCACCCGTTTTGCCAAAGCACGTCCGATACTGTGTCAACGCTGCCAGAACCACGTCTGTGAATGCGCACGGGATGTGACAGGGCGGGAACCAAGTGGGTGCAGTGCCAGCAATGCAAACGGGACTTTAATTTGTGATGCATAGGGCCAGACGATTATGTAACCTTCCGTAATGGTGTAATAAACTGTGTTGAGTGCCGTAACACAAACTGTGCAGAGAACGCGCCACCGACAACACCAGAGGTGAAGCCCACACCGCTGCCAGTAATAGTAACATATATGTCACAGGGACTAACGGGACCCAATAGAAATGTACTGTTACCAACTTTTGTGGGACTTGATGCAGAGGACCCGGGCTCGTTCTTAGCCATATGTGAAGAGAAACTGCACTGACACAGTGTACACAGCAAGGACTGGATGGAGGTCACCGCAAACAGATTAAGGGGAACAGCTGTCACGTGATGGAACTAGGTACGCGATTACAGGGTAACCTGGGGAAGCGTTCTGTGAGCGATTATTAAGCAGATTTGACACTTACGGTGATGCCATCCAGGCACAAGCCAGGTAGTATCACGAGTAACAACACGAGCATTAGCGGATAGAGGAGTTTATCCAACGCAAGCTTGAGTGCCGCCACGTCGTGTGCAATTCGCTACTACTAACCCACAGGGTGAGGTGAAAAGTGTAATGCACGTGACCGTAGCAATACGTGAACTCCGTACAAAATGTGATGTTTACATTGTACCGGACTTGTGTGAGAAGATGATTTTGTGGTTACCATGGTTGATCGGTAACAAAGCAGTGATTGAAGCATCTCACAAATCTTTATGCGGGGACATGTGGAAGGTGGATGCTGTACGCAGTAGGAACAATGCCGCCGACAACCACAGCTGCCATGCCGCTAGCAGAATTCGTGCACGAGGTGCCCGAACAACATAAGGAGAAGCTACAACATCTGCTGGACCAGTATGCCGGTGTGTTTCACACTGACGGGAAATTGCAGCGTACTGACGTCACCGAGCATGCCATCATCACGACGCAGCCGAGGACCCGGAGTACTTCAAGACATAAGACCCAGGTATATTCTTCCAGTCAGTGATCAATCAGCAGGTATGTGAAATGTTGAGTGACAATGTAATCAAACCCACGAAAAGTCTCTATAACTCAGGCATTACACTAGTCCCTAAACATGACGGTGAATGGAGGTTTTGTGTATATTTTTGTCCACTGAATAAAGTAACTGTAAACATGCCACTGCCAGAAAATAACATAAAGGACACTTTGTCAAGACTAGGGCCAGGTGCTGTGTTTACTTCACTCGACCTTAAGTCAGGATATTGGCATGTGCCTATCCGCCCCCAAGACCAAAAGAAAACTGCCTTTCCAACACCAGATGGGTGCGGATTCCAATTTGTTGCAATGCCATTCTGCTTTAAATGTGCTCCTGCCACTTTTCAGAACTTAATGGTAAATGTGTCAGATGGACACATTGGAGACTTTGCGATGGCATATCTTTTTGATGTACTTGTATGGTCAAACAGCTGGGAATAACACCTGCACCACCTGAGCCTTGTATTCGAGAGGTTTGAATGCAACAAGTTGACATGTAAGGTTGATAAATGTAAATTGGGGATGCGTAAGATGGAATTTTTAGGACATTACGTAACAGGGTACAGACACGAATTACAGCGACAACATGTACAACAGATACAGGAAAAACCCACACCCAGGTCACGCAAACAAGTTAGAAAATTTATCAGCTTAATAAATTGGTTGAGAGAGTTTGTTCCTAATTTTTCTGTAAGTACTGCACCTTGACTGAGTTGTTATGTAAGAGGTGTAAATTTGTATGGACACCTTTAGCTGATCAAGCATTCAAAGACATAAAACTTGCTTTCCTAAACTGTCAACCACTGGCCATGGTTAGCCCAGAACTACCAGTTGTAGTTCAGACAGATGCGAGCCAAGAAGGCATTGGAGCAGTATTTTACTGGGTGGGATAACAAGGGGAAAAACACATCATCAACTACCACAGCGCGAAGTTTGTTAATGCAGAGTGGAAATAACATGTAAACAAATAAGAGTGTTTGGCAATTGTGCACACGCTGAGGAAGTACTGGCCGTTTCTGTTGGGAAGGAAGTTCACACTGGAAACAGATAACCAATGTTTAGTTTGGTTAGTAGGCATACAAAATGGGAAGAGTAAACTCACCCGCTGGGCTTTGTTGTTACAAGAGTTCGGCTTCCAGGTAGATGCACTGTCTAGGATCCCATTTCAAAACATAACGGTAACAGATGACGCTGAGTGGGAAGAGGCGCTACCACCATGCCGTGCCACCCAAGTAACAGAATTAGCATCTTTTGTTTTGCAAAAAATTGTTGCCACACCACCCGGAGAACTTGTTTAGCTGAATGTCTGTGATGTGTTAACAGAAGTGTATGTTGCACAAGAAAATTCCCCAGATGCTGCACAATGCCAGCAACGCTGTGCCGAGAGGTATTCTAAACAATGGAGAGTAGTGGACCAGGAAATCCAAGTGAAACCCCCGCAATTGCACAAAATGGCGGACATAAGTACCCAAGGAAACACGTGAACTTGTGCTGACATACGGACACGACAGCTTAGAACATGGCCACCCGGGTTCAGAACAGACACATAGGAATGTACAGAAGTTTTATCCATTGGCCAGGAGTACAGGGGGACGTAAGTAAACACATACAGAGTTGTGTTACATGCAACACCCGGAAGCCGCGGAGAACAGAGAGCAACGCACCACAGCAACCAAGGCTACCAACCTAGCCATTTAAAACTGTCGCACTTGACATCATGGACCCGTACCCACGCACAAAAGCCGGAAATGTTTTCTCATTGTCGCCACTGATTTGTTCACAAGGTGGAACGAGGCATTTCCGGTCAGTAATGTTCGTGCACACAACTAATTTCAGAGGTTATGATTTGCATAAGGAACCGAGTTAATGCTGCAACCGGGAGAACACCCACGGAGATGGTACAGGACCGTGAATTGCGTGTGCCCGGAGAACCCTGCAAAAACCCACCACTGCCGCCTGAGGAAATCGTCGCCCACCAATTACAAATCCACGAGCAGGCGAAGGAAAACCAAGAAAATTACTGTAGCATATGGGTACCAGAAAGAAGAAGGCAGCCGCCAGAGTTAGTACCAGACATGTATGTTTAAGTGAGGGAAAACCAGTTATCTGCAGGAGTTAAGAATTATTGTGCAGGACCGGCACCCAGGTGGATTGGGCCAGTAAGAGTAACTGCAAACATGGGCAATTCCACATTTCTCGTGAAACTGGGTCCGCGACGAGTCACGAAATGTCACCGTGACGACCTGAGTATAGCACGCACACCCATAGGGAAGAGGGGCAAAGAAAAGCCGGAAAGCCAAGTACCTCAGTAAGCACAACGTTGCGTACCATGTAGTACGAGGATTGACAAAAGCAACACGTGTCCAAACTAAATCATCAGCCTCGTGACCACGGGCCCAGAAAGTGTAAACAACAGTTCTGTAAACACCATGCCATTCAAGGGCTTCGTACCATCCGAACACTCCACACCAAACAGGGTGGGGGAGGGCAGCGAAAGTGTGACTACGGAGAGAGTGAAATGATTAGTAGTGAATCACCATTTCAGGGCTTTCCCATAGATGTAGGTAATAGTTTGGCAAACCAAAGTAGTTGTAAAGGGTTTACCAATATAAATGAGGAAGGAAGTGGTAACAACAGTGTACACGTAAATGGTATCACAACCAGTGCCAGTAATATGCCTTTTCTAGGTTTTTCTACACCCAGAGGGGACAGCCTAGCAGAGCAACACAGTTTTAAGGGGTTTCCACAGGGTGCAAGTGAAAATAGTTGTAACAGAAGTGAAAACATAAATGTTAATACCACAAGTGTAAGTGGAACACCTTTCAGAGGTTTTTCGGCACCCTCAGGTGATAGCCTAGTAGGGCAGGCAAGTTTCAAAGGGTTTGGGGAAGGTAGTAGGGAAGTAAATATGATGCCAAAAGTCAACAACCCATATCACGTCACTCGCAAGAGGTGAGGCGAGTCACCACCCAGTCCCAACAACATGGTTCCAGCCTATACCCCCACCCCTGCAAATGCCGCAAAGTGAGAAGACCTGCGAGGCCATGTTTCCTTCGCCCCCAATTGGTGGTCCCGGTTCACAGCTGGTCTTTGATTTGGGTCCGTATTACAGCCCATCACTACTTTGTTTTATTTGTGCTTTTAAGGAAAAAGTTAAAAATTGTTTGAGATTCAAGAATTTTGAGTGTGAGAATTAATTGTTAACAATCCGAGTTTGGTTCAATACGAGAAGTTAATGTTTTCCTTTAAAATCTTTTAAAATTGTATGTGGTTGTATGTAATGAAGGCTTTGATTTAGGGTCCTATAACCACCCATTCCCACTTTGTTTTATTTGTGTTTAAAAAAAAAGGTTAAATATTGTTTGAAGGTGAAGAAACTTGCACTTTCTGAGAATTATTGTTAAATTAAATGGTATTAATTGTTGACCCAGCTTTTTATTGAACACAGTATTACAGAAATTAAATATGTTAACTGTATATTGTGTCAGGATTATTTGTGCATAGCACAATTCAACAAAAATGAAATTTATAAGATAAGTTAAAATGTCTTGACAGTGATGCCTAAAGCCTGAAACACATTAGCATCTTTCTTGTACATGAAGGTGTACACCTTCTTGTGCAAGTCAACTAGCATCATGTGACTGGCTAACTTGTATGCAAGTAGCTAGCATGCAAGGGCTTGCATGCTAGCTAGAATCATTTAGAGACAGTCCTATAGTTCGTACACCTTCTTGTGCAAGGTGTTTGTTTATATTTGCATTTTATACATTTGTATAGTTCCTGCACATTAATTTATGCTGATATTGTTAATTTGAGCGTACAAAATATATTTTAATTCTATATTAGCGATTTGTTTTGTTTGCAAAAAATTTTTGCGTTGTGGTTATGTAGTTCCCGCACATTTAATTACGCCAACAGTGTTAATGTGAGAGTATAAAACAGATGTTAATACTGTGAGCTACTATTGCCAATGCAATCCAACAACCCCAAAAAGAGCCCCGAGCTCCAAATGTCATGGCATACTGCAACATTCAAGTACTAGTACTGTGTGTATAGTATGTGCATGGGACTTGCATACAAGTCTTCATCTTCTTGTTCACCTTGACGTGTGCCCGATTATACTGACTCAGCATGTTGGTAGAGGATTTTGTCCGCAAGACCAAAAGCGGTGTAGTTTGGTTTAGGTAGTCGGCATGAGGTGAGGGGTGTTGGTTAGCACTTACTTACTCCAGCTTCTTGGGCGTTGTGGTCGGGATAGGTTTCATCTAGACACTACGGATTCTGTCTACGGGGGATTGGAGATTCCACAGATGTGCTTCATTGGTCCAAAAGTTGAGGTTGTCCCAGCCAAGTCACACTGCTGTACCAGTCAGAAACCCTTTTACCACAGGATGACACGTAGGCTGTATGCAGATACAAGGTGGGAAGTCAATTACCAGAACCGGAGCAGGCGCAACTGCCTGACGTCTAAGTTCGGCTGCGTGGTTCCGTTCCACCTGTCTCTCCTGCGTAGGACGTGGTAGTGCGATCCACTGTTTGAGAGCAGAGTGAGCCAGGTATTGTTCCTTCTGTTTTTCTACCACTCATCTTCTTGTGAGTCATAGGGCAAACAGTTCGACAGCCTACGTGATGCACTTAGACAGGAAGGTTTGACAGTGTAACTCAATAGTGACTTGCCGGCACAAGCTCGATAAGAGTCCCCACTGATCCCCCACAGTATGCGGGCTGATCAGGGACATGGAGCCGTGGGGACAGCCAAGTCTCTACTGATTGCGCATTCGCACTAGGATGAATGGCAAAACTTCAGGCTACAGTCACCGGGCACTGACTTAGTACGAGTGGTGAGAAACAACCTGAGTGTCGCCCCTCCCGATGTGAAGGTGTTTCTAGTGGTTGTGGCATCGCTGTTTCTCCCCCACGAGCACTGACTTATTGCTATTGTGTGACCGGGAAGAAACAGGTAGCTGTCGAATAGGTATGTCTTCTGACGTGCAGATACCTGAAAGGGTTCCACACTCAGGCTAACTCTGTTTAAATAAATCTCCTGGTTCCTGGTCCAACCGTTAATTCAAACAAATACCCTGGAAATGAAAAACAGAAACATAGGAGAATGATGAGTGTTTATTGAATATTCAACAAACACGTGACCCGTAGTACCTCCTATCAAACAGTGGAGGAATAAAGGTAACTGCGGTTCCAGGCGTAGGCAACCTGGTTCTAAGTTAAAAGGGGGATAGCTGGTTCTAGACAAAAACAAATTAGTTAAAGTTAAACTGCTAAGTAAAAGGTGTCTAGAGGAGACAAGTTGAAGTTGAATATGTATGTTCGTGTTCGTTGGTCGTCGAGATGTAATAAGTAACTGCTGGGGGTGTACTTGAAGTTTCCAAGATCTTCGGAGGTCCCAACACTGAGTTCGTGCAGGATGTCATGAGAGAGGATGCGTAAGAATGACTCCCGAGCCCGGCAGTGTCCGGATTTATATAGTGGAAGCTTGTAGGCTGCTGGCATGGGCTGCGGGGAGGGCGTGACGTCCTTCTGCCCTGGTTGGCATGGGAAAACTCTGGTTAGTGTTTTTGCTCCATGAGTCGTTGTTTGACGCTCGGCCTTGCCCGATATCTGCGCAGCTTGTAGGCTCTCAGCGCAGGGTAGGGGGGCGGCGTGCCTGCTGGGTTGCTTATTCTCCAGGTGAAGAAAATTCGCTCATAAGTTCCTGTTATCTGTAGGGTAGACAACGTGTCACTCACATCTGTAGTAGTGGAAGAGGTACTCTTGGCTATGAGTCGTAATCAAAATTGTATTAGATTAGTTGTATAAGCGGCATGTGTTAACCTTTTGAACACAAAAGGTGTACATCTTGTTGTACAAGAAAGATGCCCGCGTGTTTCAGGCTTAAAGGCTTGCTCCCCTCCAAATTTGGAGACATTTTACCACTGAGCTGGTTGGAATTTAATTAAGCACTTCTTAAAATCCTTTTTGGATTCTTTTTTCAATATAGTATGGATATCAAACCAACCTGAAAACTGACACAATTATGAGGCTGTAAAACTTTTGCAAACACAAATATATTACTCGTACAACAATTTGTGCTATAATGAGAACAAAAATAAAGCATCCAATTTCAGAGATTACTTATTCAATATTCAATCTAATAAAATGTTAATAAATGAAGCTACTTTTTTCGAGCCTACTGCCAACACCATTGTAATTACTCAAGTTAATGTTTACATTACAATATTGTATTGTTACAGGCAGTGATTTTTTTTTATAAAGTAAATTTTCAAAGTGCTTAAATTAACTGTATGTAATGCAAATCTAGTCACTTATAAGAAGTTATAGTATAACAGTACATGGCCTGGTACTGAACTCAGGTCTACAAGCATGTCTGTTGTCATCCAGACTAGCCAGGCTATTGACATTTGAACCAATAGCAGTATATTAACTGCAGTTGTGTTTGTTTGTTTATGGTTGTTTGGGTTTTTGTGAATTATCTCATTTTATAAATCATTTTTCTACAACCAATTGACAATAATTGGTAAACTTTGTATCGTTGGCTGGCACACAAAATAGAATGGATGGATGGTGGACAGATGAAATAAAATAAATATTGTATCAATGAGTAAATGAGTGCATAGGCGTGACCATAATGTGGTCTGGGTATGCACAGGACCACCCATTAGGTATGACAGGTGGGGAAAAAAGACATTAAAATTACCCCTTACACCCGCACTGGGCAGGTGTTACTTTCATTCCACAAGAGAAAAATATATTCCAGTGTTTTCAAAGGGGCCATCAATAAATTTATATTGAGCCCTGGCCACATACATGTTAAAGTAGGTAAAGGATATGTGCTTGTTTTGGGAAAGGGACAAACCATTACCTTAACTCTGGCCACACTTATGAATGAGTGAGTGAACAGATGAATTGATGAATGTATTGACTAAAGTTAATAAAGAAAAACTAATAAATTAATAAATAAATTAATAATGATGTCACTGATGTATAGTATTCCCAGGCTCACACACCTGTCATTGAGTATTCCAAAGATGTACACACCTATTGGCCCACCAGTGTTGAGGGAGGCCAGGCCAATTGTAGGGTAGATGGCTCGACTGCACACTAAGTCAAACTGCAAACAACAGTCACTTATCATACAGGTTTAAGGCAACATGTAGTACAAAAATGTTTGCTCCAATTTAAACTCGTTTATAAACATTAAGGCAAAAAAAATAATCTTGATAGGCACCTCATAAGTACAAATATTTTATTGTATGTTTTCCACTTAAATAAACAATATATTCATGGGCCAAGTAAAGAGAGAAAAATGGAAAGGCACAATACTTAAGTGAATATGGACAGCTGGCAATACAAACTGATATGAGATACACACAAAAGTACATGTGAACAAATGTGATGTACAGGTTACACCTCATTTTCAGTGCTGGTTGTATCTACTTAGTTTTTTTTAAATAATCTAATTTAATCAAGTTTTCATGCATGAAAGCCATTAAATATACACTGAAAATATACACACATAATATGAATCCATGCCAAGGCTCCAACTAAAAACCTTTCGCTACCCATGCTGTTACTTCATCAAAATGATAATCAGACAAAATAATTACAGATAATTTTAATCATAGTACTTTATTCTAAGGTTTCCATATAATACAGTTAGTTAAAATTTTACATACCATTCCCATAACAAGCACTTGTATTTCAACAGCTACAAATACACAAGCTAAATGTTGGCACCAGTAACTTTCAAATCAGCACTTACATCAATGACGATTGATGAAATAACTTCAGTGGTGTTGTATTCCCAACCATTGTTACACTGCTCCACAGGCCAACTGGAGTTCGGAGTCAGGTCTTCAACTGAATACTCCTCTAACAACTCCGTCCAGTTGGCGCTATACTGGGTACACTTACTGTATGTGGAATTAGAAGAATCCTGTCACAAGAAGAAGGTCTCATTACATCTGATCACTTATGCATCAGAGTTTGCTTTTCTTTATGCTAGGAAGAGAGTCAAGAAATGCCTTATATATATTAAACTTAAACTTACATCTAAAACAGACATATCCACAGCTAACCCAGGACCCTGAATGTAGAGCTATCTGATGGTGCCATATTTTGGTGTGTGTCTAGGCTATAGGCCGTGTGCGTGTATAGGTCGCACCATAAGTTTTTGATGAAAAATTAGGGATAATTAATATTTCTCAAGTATAGGCTCCACTGAATTTTTGTATTCCTGTAAATATTGCTGGGCCTCATCGTGCTAGTGTGGAGGCCAACCGGCACAGCAATAGCAAACTACTGGAACGTCAAACACAAATTAGTTTGCTGTTGGGAGTGTCATTGCCGAGCTGGCATCTTCACACTCGCATGCACGCACACACACACATACACGCACAATAAAAAACTCCTGCTGGCTCTCTCATCTGCCAGAGAGAGAGAGAGAGAGAGAGGGGGAGAGAGAGAGAGAGAGAGAGAGAGAGAGAGAGAGGAGAGAGAGAGAGAGAGAGAGAGAGAGAGAGGAGAGAGGAGAGAGAGAGAGAGAGAGAGAGAGAGAGAGAGAGAGAGAGAGAGAGAGAGAGGAGAGGAGAGAGAGAGAGGAGAGAGAGAGAGAGAGAGAGAGAGAGAGAGAGAGAGAGGAGAGAGGAGAGAGAGAGAGAGAGAGAGAGAGAGAGAGAGAGAGAGAGAGAGGAGAGAGGAGAGGAGAGAGGAGGAGAGAGAGAGAGAGAGAGAGGAGGAGAGAGAGAGAGAGAGAGGGAGAGAGGAGGGAGGAGAGGAGAGGAGAGAGGGAGAGGGGGGGGGGGTGAAGGGGGCATTCTAAAAATACCAGTAGACCACTCAGCCTTCGTAGCGCTTCCCCTCCTTTGCAGTTCTCCTCCAACCCCCGCCAAGCGGCTGCATGGAGTATCGGCGAGTATGAAGAGGAGAAAGACACAATTGGGGGGGGGGGGGGGGGAGTACAGAGCGTCTTACACAATAGAAAACTTTAACATGTGACTGCACCTTTCCTTTACTTTGACGAAACCACCAATACACAATACAATTGTAAACTCAAAGTTGAAAACAATTAAACACCGGTTCTGCGAGTTTGGTAAAAATGTGTTTCTTGTTATGTAAACCATTATCATATTATCCAGGAATGCATTTTACATACCTTTTTTTAGAAAAAGGCTTAAAATTTGTCTTAAAAGTTTATTTCAAAACAAAAACTCACTTGTTTATTTTACTCAAAAATGTAAATTAATATATTTCTTCTTCACATTATACTCATTTGCCATATATTTCATTTAAGACAAACTCTGTTTAATATACCAAGGTTAAAATCGCCTTACAATAAAACAACACACTTTACACATAACCTCTGTCAGATTCTCAGAAAAATGGCTGCTTGACTTTGACTTTAAATTTCAACTTTTCGAAATAGTAAAATCAAGAATGCTTGACTTCACCTGTAACAGTTCCGTTGTGTCAAATTCCATAAGAAACAACATGCTGGAAAGCAAACGTAAAGTAAAATGGTAAAGTAAAATGTTAAAGTTTTCAATTGTGAAAGGGTCTTGACAAAGAACTCGGTCATGGTATGGTAGAGGGGATGAGGGAGTAGAAGGGAGGGATGCCGAGCGAGAGGGAGAAAAAAAAAAAAAGGGAGCTAGCAAGCTGGGCTGGCACTGGGCGGCTGATGAGAAAGAACAAGGGGGGAGATGGAAAGGAGAGATACCAAGCGAGAGGGAGAAGTAGAAGAGAACTCGGCTGGTGCTGGGCGGCCCATAAGCATTAAAACACCAGTGATAAGCTATTCATTTGTTGTTTTTTTTACTTCCTTAGAAACTAAGTTAAAACATTACAATGTACTGCATGTTTGTCAAATTTCTGAACATTTCTGGATTGTGGGGGGGGGGGGGGGGGGATTTTTTTTAATGCCAACATCTCGTAAATAAGCTGCAACCCACTTTTTGTAGTCATTTTTTGTACAAATGTGTGGCCTATACATTGAAAAACACTGATAATTTAGATGGCACATTAGCCAATAGCTGATGACTGACTTAGCCCAAAATGCAAATTAAAAGAGTCATTTTCAAATAACTCAAAACCATATTTTGTGATATGGTACTAAGGCAGTGTCTCAACTGGCCTAGAGAGAGCTCTCTAGTGCTCTCGCTCTTGTGACAGAGAGAACGCTCTCTGGTTGTCTCAATTAGTCAGAACGAGCAAGAGCACAGAGAGAGCGCGAAATTGTATACTTGCTGGCGCTCTCTTGCATTATTTCTGTGTTTGAATAAGGTTATAGTAGCTTTCTGGGCCAAAACGATGTTGGGTTTTAACTTTAAATGAGTAATATCAATTGTTTTAAACAGCGAAATGACATATGCAACATGTATTTATAAAAATATAAATACGGATTTCTGACTAAGTCTCGTTTTTTTGTCACTTTGCTGTAACAAGGCGGTTAAAATATAAAACAAAAATATTAGTATTTTATATGCTAATGATTATTCTGGTACTGTTATAATTATTTGTGAACTATTTTAAACACACATAAATTACTTACAATAGCTATGACCGTGATTTTAGCTTAACATTATTTCCTGCCTTTTGGCACAAACTGTTTGCCTGAGATTGGCGAGATACAAATTTCAAAATAGTAACTTAAGTAAAATATTTTACTAAAACTCAAAATAATTTGTAATGTCACCAGAATGCCATAAAGAAATTTCTTGAGAATTCATCATGCGAATTGTGTGAAAATTCATTCCAAGTTTCATTATAAATGTACAAATTTAAAAAATCTTTAACTTTAGCCTGAATCATAGGCAAACTAAAAAGTTCTGCACTTCACAGAAATTGATTTGTAGCATTCTTATGATTCCAAGAAATATTTGCCAGATCAAACATACTGTGTTTCATTAATTTTTCTAGATTTATTTGAAGCATTATTTACAGTCAAAATTGTGACAAACTGTTTTTCCATTGTTTTGAAATTTTAACTAAATTATTGTTGATACCATATTTTAAAAACTGTAAAATTTCTCCAAAACTTGGAAAAAAATTTTTGGCATTTGTTAAGGCTTACCCACCTGGAGATGTTTTCTGCATTTCAGATCGAGAAACACTGGAGTGATATGGGCTACACTGTTATGTGTATCATGTGTGCCATCACCACTAAGTACAACGCTCTGAACTGGCATGCAGTGTTCTCGCCAGGCTAATACAAAAATCACCACTGTGTCCATTTTTGCCCAGGCCACATTGCTACAAATAGTTTCGTTGTAAAAGTTTTAATACCCTGAAAATTATGGGTAAATTAAGTTTTATGGACCTAACGACGACACAAACATTTTTTTTTTTCTCCCACTTGCTCTCTTGTGGCATGGTTCTTCTCTTCAAATGCACTAAGTGTTTAATGTTTGAAAGCGATATCATTAAAGGTAGCTGTTACATGTCTATAGGCTATTCATGATAAAGTGAGCACTTTTTTAAATTAACCTTAGAAAAATGTCACTGCTCCTACCTGCATATATTTTAATGGGTGCACTAAGTGAAATGGGTCCAGTATAGCTGGTAACGGTGGAGGGAAAGTAGTTCCATATCTTAACATTTAATAAAAAGTGTTAGGTAACCATTTGTGATAACTTTAATTATTTATCTAGCTTTCTGTTTTTTTTTTAAATGCACTGAAGTGCAAAAATGAGCAGATTTATAGAATATTTACTTTCGTAATAATTTCACAGTTTCACTTAACCGACGCATAAATAAAGTGTTGAGGCCTGTTGCAATGTTAATTTTATATAAGGCAAATGAATACACAACGTTCATACAAGTATATCTTAAGCAAGGCTTTCAAAAGTGCTCAGTTTAATGTGAAAAACCTTTAAAATTGTCTGTAGCAAAGTTCATACAGAGTTTTCAAGTATTTTTTTATGTACCTGATATGTATATTTTGAGATACAGTACTTTGTAAAAGCTTTTCTCAACTGTGTTGGAGTGCTTTGGAATGGTGTTTCTAATGAGTGCAAGACTTAAAAGCACTCAACAGGCCTCATACGAAGTGATTTTTTTTAAATATCAGCACACTGGGTGCTCATTTAAAAGTTTCATGGGAAAATGTGTGTTTCAAACACACTGCAACACAGTTCCAGAGCCAGATTGGTGGGTCCATTAAGAACACCTGGTATGCTAACTGATTTTTAGCATGTTTTGTAATACATGTTTTTAAAACATTTTCATATGTACAAAGTCTGTTTGTATACAAAAGGAAAAAAAACATTTCAGACAAGGGTGGGGTATCATTTTCAACAGATCATGCTTATTGCAAACACTACTTTGAAGCTCTTCAACATGGCCATAAACCACATTTTGAGACTGTTTAAGCTAAAAATATTCTGGCTGAGTTCCTGCAAAACTGGAATAGGGCCCTGAACTGGATTTTGTAACAGACTTTCCACCACAGGTATGCGCAGAAACGATGAGAACCCTGCATGCCAATTGAGAGCCCTGGTGATGGCCCACTTGATGTGTGTGGCAGTGTTAACCTTATCACGTGTTGCATACTCACCTGCCAGAAACATGTAAAACAGTTCCAGGTAGGCCGGTTAGTAAGGGTAAATCCCAAGTAAACAATATTAAATGCCACAGGGTCACATCCTGTCATAAGGAAGCACCGCAACGGAAATGAAAAATAACATGAACACGCTTTGCTTGTGACCTGTTATCTCAAAATTTTAAGCAGTGACTATAGAGTTTTAATACAGCAATCTTTTCCCCACCAAAAATTTACAACAGAAACCAACAGTACACACAACAGAAATTCTTGTTGGTTTCAATTGTAACTTCTGTTGTATTTGATACAGAATTTGGCCTCTTTTGGGTTGCTGTCTGTTGTTTTTTATTGTAACCTAATCATTTTCATTGGTTTTTATTGTATTATGATGATTTCTATTACACTATCTATAATCTGTTAGGTTTTGTTGTATTCTAGTGGTCTCCATTGGATTATTTTGTGTTTTGTTGATTTATATTGTGCCGTAGCCAGTGGGTTTCTGTTGTTTTGTTTGGTTTTTATTGTGTTGTGGCCTGTTAGTTCCTGTTGTATTCTAGTAGTGTCCATTGGTTTCTGTCATGTTTTGTTGGTTTCTGTTGTGATAACACAATTGGTTTCTGTTGTACTCTGCCGACCACGACTGAACATTGTTTGGTGTTTGTTGCGAATAGAGATTGTAGAGACATTTAAATATTTTTCCGTATTCCTTTGTAAATTAGGAAAATGATACTCGGTATACTTTATTGTGATGAAAAAGACCTGCCATGGTGCTATCAGTTGGTGCGCTGCCGGTCTTTGGTGCAGGATGTTATGGACTCGAATCCTACGTAAGGTGTGGGTGTTAGTTTAGGGTAGGTTATCATTTAGTTTGTAAGCCATCCCCTAATAAGCCTTCAGGTATTACATCAAGCAATGTTAATAAGTACTATCCAGTCCAATGTATTGTATTCTTGTGGTTCGCATTGGTTTCTGTTGTGTACTGTTGATTTCAATTGTGCTGTTGCCAGTTGGTTTCTGTTGTTCTAGTGTTTTACATTGGTTTTTGTTGTGTTTGTTGGTTTCTATTGAGTTGTAGGTAATTGGTTTCTGTTGTGTTGTGTGGTTTCTATTGTGCTGCAGCCAACTGGCCTCTGTTGTATACTAAGTGTTTTACATTGGTTTATGTTGTGTTTTGTTGGTTTTTATTGTGTTGTGGCCAGTTGGTTCCTGTTGTATTCTAATGGTTTCCATTAGTTTATGATATGTTTGGTTGGTTTCTGTTGTATTACAGTGGTTTTCATTGGTTTCTGTTGTGCTTTGTTGGTTTCTGTTCTGTTAGTAATTAAAAGAAAAAATAAATTGTTGCTGATTTTTATCTATCTGTTCAGAAATTATGCACTTAATAATCACATTAAAATTAATATGTTTGAGTGAACTCTATTCGAGCATTTTCGAACTGGTAGCACACACTGGTTTCTGTTGAATTTTGTTGGTTTCATTTCATTCTGTTGTAATTTGATGTCGTCCCACATTGGTTTGTGCCGTGTTCTGTTGGATTTTATTTTATTGTATTTCACCCTGTTGGTTTCTGATGAAATCCTATTGTTCTACTTTTGTGCCTGTGTGTTTTGTGGATTTCTGTTGTAATTCTAGTGGTTTCCATTGTTTTCTGTTGCTTATGTCGCATTTCATTCTGTTGCATTCTGATGTAGTCTCAGTAATTTATATTGGTTTATGATGAGTTTTATGGTTTTCTATTGTATTTCTCATGGTTTCCATTGCTTTCTGTTGTTTTTGGTTGGTTTCTGCCAAATTTCATTCTGATGAAGTCTTAGTTATTTCTATTGGTTTCTGTTGTGTTTTGTGGTTTTCTTCCATATTTCTAGTAGTTTCCATTGGTTTCTGTTGAATTTGTTGGTTTGTCACATGTCATTCAGTTATATTCTGAGTGAGTGAATGAAGATATTTGGGTGGCTATTAAAAGTGAGACCTTGAGAGCTGATAAGGGTGATTGAAGTGAGTATCGAGCAGTACCAGAATGAAAGGATGGGAGAAACAGGAGATCCCTGAGAAAACCTACCGACCAGTGGCATCATATGGCACAATTCCCACGTGCAAAAAATCCAGGAGTGGCCTGGCTGGGGATTGAACCTGGTTTGCCTTGGTGGGAGGCGAGCAGGAAAACCGCTCAGCCACTGTCACCCCTGATGTATTCTGATGTTGTCCCAGTAATTTATATTGGTTTATGATGTTTTATGGTTTTCTGTTCTATTTCTAAATGTTTCCATTGTTTTCTGTTGTATTTTGTTGGTTTCTGTGGCATTTCACTATGTTGTATTTTTATGTAGTCTCAGTAATTTATATTGGTTTATGTTGTGTTGTGTGGTTTTCTATTGTATTTCTATTGGTTTCCATTCGTTTCCGTTGTATTTTGTTGGTTTCTGTTGCATTTCATTCTCTTCTATACTAAAGTATAGTCTCAGAAATTATTGTTGGTCTCTGATGTGTTCTGTGGTTTTCTGTTGTATTTCTATTGGTTTATGTTGTATTTGGTTGGTGTCTGTCACATTTCATTCTGTTGTATTCTGATGTAGTCCCAGTAATTTCTATTGGTTTCTGTTGTATTTTGTTGGTTTCTGTCACATTTCATACTGTTGTATTCTGATGTAGTCCCAGTAATTCCTATTCATTTCTTACTTGTTTTGTAGTCGTCTTTTGTATTTATAGTATTTCCATTTCTTTCTGTTGTAGTATATTTTGTTTGTTTCTGTTGCATTTCATTATGTTGTGTTCTGATGTAGTCCCAGTAATTTCTATTGTTTTTTATAGTTTTCATTTGTATTTCTAGTGATTTCCACTGGTTTCTTTTGAATTTTGTTGGTTTCTGTCACATATCATTATGTTGTATCCTGAAAAATTCCCATCAATTTATATTGATTTCTGATGTGCTTTGTTGCTTTATGTTGTATTTTTTGTGGTGTATATTGTATTTTGTTTGTTTCTGAAGCAATTTATTCTGTTGTATTCTGAAGAAGTCCCAGTAATTTCTATTGGTTTGTTGTTTTTTTGTGGTTTTCTGTAGTATTTTTAGTTGTTTATATTGTATTTTGTTTGTTTCGGATGCATTTATTCTGTTGTATTCTGAAGTATCCCCAGTATTTTATATTTGTTTCTGTTGTGTTTTGTGGTTTTGTTTAGTTCTGGTGGTTTAAATTGTATTTTGGAGGTTTCTGTCGAATTTCATTCTGTTGTATTCTAATGTAGTCCCAGTAACTGGAATTATTAGTTTCTGTTGTGTTTGATTGTTATTTTTCATTTCACCCTGTTGGTTTCTGATGAAATCCTATTGGTGTATAATTCTGTTTTGAAGATTATGTTGTATTTTATTGGTTTCAGTCGAATTAAATTCTATTGAAATCTATTGTAGTCTCAGTGGTTTTCATTGTTTTCTGCTGGGTTATAGTGTACTTGTCCTGTTGCTTTGTGAAATAATAGTAGGTACTTATTTCTTTAGTTTCTGTTGTGTTTTATTCATGTTGGGTTTGTTGATTTTTATTGTATTTAGGAAACCACTAAAAATAAAACAGAAATCAAAACATAACAGAAACTAAGGTAAAACAGTATGAATTTCATCAGAAACCAACAGTTTGAAATATAATGAATACTAACAATACAACAAAAAACCATAGAAAATCAGGAAATGCAAAATATACCAACAAAACAGAATAATCCAATGGATATTACAGGAAAAACAACAAAAATCAAGATACAGCACCATAGAAACCAACAAAACTCCATAGAAAGCAATTTAAACAATAAGAATATCACAGGTACTAAAAAATGTAGCACAACACTAACTAATGGAAAACACCAAAATACAACCAAAACCAATGGCCAACAAGCACAATAGAAACCAAGACAATTTAATCAAATTAAATAATCAGAATACAAAATGATCCAAAAATGGGACAACTGAAACTAATGGAATCCATTATAATACTACAAAAACAGCAGACACAAATAGAACACAAGAGAAACCAATGTAATCCACTAGAAAATAACAGAAAACATAATGCTACAGCACAACAAAACCAAATGGAAACTACTAGAATAGAACACAAACAAACTGACTTCAATATAACAGAAATTAACAAAACAGAGCAGAATTCAATTCAAACAATCTGAATATAATAGAACCCAAAAACTGTGAGACAACAGTAACACAAAACACAACAGAAACCAATAAGACACAACAAAAAAATGTAAACCACTAAAATACAACAGACACTAAATTTATGACAACAAAACCCACCTGGCTACAGCACAATATAAACCAACAAAATACAACAGCAACCTATGTAAACCACTAAAATACAACAAAAATCAACTGGCGACAGCACAATAGAAACCAATGAAAACTACTAGAATGCAACAAAAACTAATTGGCTATAGCACAATAGAAACAAACAAAACACAACAGTAACAAATGGAAACCACTAGAAGACAACAGCAACAAACTCACTACAATGCAATAGGAACAAAAAACACACCAGTAACCATTGGGAACCACTAAGACACAACAGAAACCAAGTGGCTGCAGTGCAATATAAACCAATACAACAAAATGTAAACCAATGGAATCCATTAGAATACAATAAAAACCCCATAATTATAACAAGAGAAAGCAGTAGGAGTCAATGGAACACAACCAAAACAAACAGAATACAGAACAACAAAAAAAAATGGAATAAAACAGGAACTAATAGAAACCACTAGAATCTGACATAAAACAATAGACTACAGCACAAAATAAAACCACAAAACACAACAGAAAAAAATGGTAACCACTGAAATACAACAGAAGCCAACCATCTATTGTACATCAAAAACTAACAAAACAGAACCAAATAGACAGAAATCAATGGAAACCACTAGAATACAACACAAACAAACAGATTAACTTACAACAGAAACCAACCTAATCCACCAGATTTTGTACCCCAATTGAAAACAATAAAAACAAATGGTTCCAGTGTTTCTGACAACAGGAAGCAACAAAAATACATAAGAATGATAATATCACACAACAGAATCCACTAAAATTTTTGATGGATTTGGTTGGTTTCTATTTTTGGTAGCACTCAGAACAGATACAGTATTGTCACTATAGCTTAGAATACTGTTTTACTAAAGAATAAATAAAAATGGAGCACTACTTATAATGATTTTTTCTGGTTTTGGCACTTTTTAATGACCACATTTATGTTTCAATAAACAAGTTTATGAATGGGCAGCAAAATATACCTTTCATTTCTGTCCTGAAAAACGATGTACATTGAAACAGTCCAAAGTTTTTGCTTTTAATTATAATACACACAACTGCTTACGAGGCCCATATGACAATTAGGGAGGGGCCTTAATGAAGCTCGATGTCCTCTGGCAGGACCGGAGTTGCTCACCTCAGTGGGGATGGCGAGGCGGCGACGCAGCTCAGATGGTAGATGCAGGAGGCCGGGCACGCGGCACCAGTGGTCCGGCGTGTCGGCCATGAAGAGCTGGCTGAAGGCACAGAATCCACAGGGGACGCATGCCGGCAGGCACACCAGCCACACCAGCAGCTTTTGGTAGCGGCCGAACTCACCCACGTGTGGCAGCAGGTCATCCAGGTCCACCTCATCCTCCCCGTCTGCCTGGAAGCATCCCCCCCAGACACCAACCACAACGCATAACATGCGTATTCACCCTGCAACAATGATAGTAGTAGAGATGTGCCAGTTCTGGAACAAGGTACTTCAAAATCGGACCTAGCAGTGTTGAGATGCAAGATGCAGGCCGGACCAGTTGTTCATGCTCAGTCATCCCCAAGCAGCCCCAGCAACTTGAATAGGGAAAACAAAATCCTTACCGAATGTACTCACTCAAGTTGAGGTTCTACGGTCATACAACTGCGGCATTAAAAAAAAAAAAATTGTTGTGTATTTATACATGATATTTGCTGTTTGCACATTGTGTGAATGTATAATAAATTTTATTTTTGATGGTGTTAGCACAATATTTTTATCTAGGTGTGATTCACAAGTGTTGTTTATTCCATACAATGTGTAGTTTCGTGAATAGTTGCTTGAAACTGTTACAAAGCAGTGATTCATCTTCATGATTATGATAGTTACTTCAAATGCATTTGTGGTATGAAATAACTGTGGATAAATGATGGAATCAATAGTTTAGCCCAGAAAAGTAGGCAGCCAAACTCACTCAAAATATTTCGCCAGGAGATTACTTGTGGAAAATGTGGTAGACATGCAATACAACTTATTATAGGCAGCTCAATTCCTACAGAAAACTGTGTGGAAATGTGATTCTCTGTAAAATTTTCTGTGTTATCTAAATATTCTACCTATAAAAAACTGGAGATAATCCATTCCACCTTCATAAAATTATCAGGTTGGCCACCCTCTAATTGCATACAATTGTTTTACCCTCAAATTTTATGGAAATTGCGTACCATCTCAGTGAGCAGTACATACTATTTTAAAAAAAACTCTTGTAACACGTTCCTAGGATGCACAATTTTCTTTAAAATGACTCACAAAGTGTTCAACTGTGACGTTACAATGCTTGACATGTAGACGACCCGTCATAAATAAGAAGATAAACAAATTGTACAAAACTCATATTGGGCCAACTATTTCCCGAAAGCACAAGTGAAACAAGACAGACATTGTGTGCTGGGCTTCTTACTTGTGCATAGTACTGCACTGTAGACAGCCTGTCGATGTTTACGCAGGAGGATTAGACCACATGTATTTGATGTATGGTGTGGCATGCTACATTGGTCTAGTATGTAATTTTTACCAGCAGAAATACCAACACCGTGTGAACCCTCATCATGGGATGTTAGTCACAGTTGTCCCAGGGCATAAGGGAAACAGTTACACTGACCATCTTAATAATTCATGATTTTTTTTGTACTTGCTGACTCATGTGAACCTTTATATTGTTTAAACAAGATGATAGCTACAAAGCACATTCACGCATATACCCAATACCCGATCGTGTCACATAGGTATATTTCCCATTTAAGTCAACGTAAGTTTAGACGGTCCGATATTGGTTGCTTACGATATGTTTACCTCCGTGTGTATTTAGTATTGCCTATGTGTCAGGAATTTTATCATCACAGCCGAAAATTTTGTGAGCCTTTTAAGTAGAACGTGCTGCTCAACAACACAGCACAAAAATTCCATAAAACTTGACACCGGTTATTAATAGGTTTAAGATCTCGATAATACGAAACATTATCCAAATAATGGTAGTTTAATTCCAAACTGTTTGATATTTTGTGAAAATTGAATATCTAAACTTGATTTTCAAGAGTGTATATCTCCCTTAGGAAATCAGCTAGGATTTACATTCTATTGCAAATGTCTACCTAGTAGAGTACTTATGTCGATTCTGGTGCAGGCATTAAGGCGAAGGAGTCACCAGCCATCTTGGATATCATAAATTTTCCCTTTTTTCCCTTAAAATTTCCCTTTTTCCACTAAAACAATCAGAAATTCATAGAATTTCTAATATGTGCCCTTTTCGCTTCTCAGAATTGCTCTTTTCCAATTAAAAGATTTTTCCCGTTTTTCCCTTAAAAAAACAGAGCCCCCCACCCCCCACCCTTCACAAAAAATGAGCCGCCAAAAGCCAATTTTAGAGTTATTGGATCAATATAGGAGGCTCACTAAGGATCAGCGAAAATGGCCCCCTCACCCCACCCAAGCAAAACTTACCTAGCCCTTCCCCTCCCACAGCTATTATTATAAAAAATAGAAAAAATTGAAAAGAAAAATCTAAAAAATTGAACAACATAAAATGTTACCCTACCCTACCCCTCGCATGCTTTCACCAAACTTACGAAGCCACCCTAACCAAACCCCACACCCTCACCTAAATCCACCCACTCAGAAGAATTTGAAAACTACAAAATCTCGAACAACTGATTATAAAAATCTAAGAACATATAATGTTAACCTCACACTCATTCCACCACCCTCACCTTACGCACTCTCCACCCTACACCTTCTGACAGTTATTATAAAATCGAGAAAAAATCGTAAGAAACTAATTAAAGTTTAGGAACATATTACATCACTGATTCAATTGATTGAAATGATATTGGGCCCAACAAATTACACAAATTCTAAGAATTGTCTAAAAACTTACATTTCCAGAGATTTCCCCAGTACCACATCCGGCAGACGACTGACCTCTCTCCAATCAATCACATTGTCATATTCATTCCATACTATGCAGCCATTTTTTTTTTTGTTTAAATTTTCATCACCTTGGTAGCGCCATTGTATTAATTATCGATTTACCCACTAAGCAAGCTGGTGATTTAGTTACCAGGTGGCAGCCATATTTGTTTATGTTTTCAACTTATAGGTGGTGCTGTCTGCTCCCTTCCAAGCCCCCTTCCTGACCAAACCACATCTACTGTATTTTATTTTTAGTATCGCCCACTAGACCACAAAGGTAACTGTTGTTTCAGTTGTCAGAGCTGATGAGCTCCATACCCACAAGGTATGTAAATTAACGTATTTATTTATTTACTTTTATTTTCAAAGTAATTTTTTATACTTATATATAAAAGTTGATCATTATAACTGTCATTGTGCTGAAAAAGAAATAAAAAACAGACTATTTTTAAAAACTTATTTTATTCAGCAATGTACAACATGAGAATAAACAATTGAAAGAATGCATATACACCCTATATTACTTGCAATCTCCAGTGCTCACAGCTCGATGACCATATTTGTGCCTCAGGAATAGTAGCAGGGCGGGAACCCCACCACTTGACATATGATATGGCCTAATACTTCAGACTGAACCATAGCCCTCCTCCTGCACATGCTCACATAAATTTCATCTAAAACATACTCTCACAACTGATTGTTTACACTAATGATTTAAAAAGTCTTTCAGAGAAACAGAAGGAAGTGTATAAGAAATTGCACACACATTGCCAGGTATATATAAATTTAATTTATTTACTTATTATGTACATTCTATCTTTCTAGTCATTTTGTACATTCTATCTTTACATTTCTCAGAGGTTTGCAGATCATGGATAGTTGCCAACAGTATCATCTGATATAACTTCGATCCTTCAGTTCATCTATGATTAAAGATATCTCAATAGTGTGCGACAGATCCCTGCTTTTTTGCAGGTCAATCAAATATCTGAGTATATAAACAAGGCTTCTGCTTTCTCCACACCACTTGTCGAAGAAAACTCAGTAAATTGCGTGGCAACATCGAGAGAATCATCACTGTTGTCACTGTTGTCTTCATGATCGTCTTCACCTCCTGTTTCATCCTTAATTTCAAGTTTATTTTGCAGTTCGTTGACTTTGCATGAAAGTCTTGCAAGTGTGTATTCCACACAAACCGACTTTACTGCACTCATTCTATCTTTACCATTAACTGTCTCATCAGAATCGCCTGGCGAATCAATACGCATCGATGCAGCAAGATCAGACTTGCCAACTTTTAAAGTTTCCAATCAGTAAAATGGATAAAAACTATTAAAACACACATAAACTGCCCACGGAAATTTCACATACACTAATTTTCTTAACATTCATACAATTTCAAGCAATAAAATTTCCACAATTTCAAAATTAAAGTTTTATATAATCTAACATTTGTTCAGTGTTTCAGACCAGAAACTATGATTCCCCCTAAAGAAGACTTATACATCATTGAAATGTGTTTGCTTAGTAGAATGTGCAAAGTATTCCTTGCCTTGGGTGAAATATACATTAATTTAAGATAACTTCCATTCCATATATATATATATATATATATATATTCATATTTATAGTATTAATATGCTTACCATAAAAGTATTAAAAATTCACTTTGTAACACACAAAATCTCAAATCTGCAATGATTTAAATTTAAAAATAACTTTTAAAACTTGTATATAAAAACGTGTATATATTCACATGTAGGGTTTCGAACTAAGAAAGCTTACAAATTTTATTTAGAAAAACAAGCCTTCCTTTTTTTTTTTTCTGGATTAAGTCAGAGGAAATGTGGGAATTGTTTATTACAGGATGAAAAAACAATAGCAATTCTACTGCTACCTGAAGTAAGGTAAATTTATTATTCTGTTTGTAGTTTTGTTGGTCATTTTCCCAGATTCTACACACACAAAACATGTAAAATAAATATGAAATACCGGTTGTGAACAGAAATGGCAAGTAAAAAATTCTAAATATGTACTTGCATTCAGAATAACAAACAAAACATAATTAAATTTTGAGATTTCTAGAAACGTAACATGGCACAATGTATCCTTGTTAAATAGCTGCTCTGTCTATGAAGAAAACAATGAGTGTAAACAAATGCTGTGATCAAGGTAGGTTACCACTCCAACCTACTTTGTTTTTGTTATGACAAAGTCATATTTCTGGGACTCCGATAATTTTATTGACAGCAGATTGGATGGGGTTGGGAGAATTTTTAGTTTAACATCTTTCATGAGACGACATTGTTTTGCACCTCTTCTTACGAGAATACCATTTTTAATTATACCCCCTCTTTAAATGGAAGAGTCGAAAATTTGCTCATTATTTTGTAAATTCGTGATTTGATAGGTATAAGTTGTGAAGTCGACAGTCACTTGTTTAGTATTCGCGGCAATGCATTAAAACATTAACAGTGAAAAATATGTTTTAGCTAAACTTTATGTCTCAAAAGGTCGTAATATTTCTGCAAATATCACTGGAATGCTACGAATGTGTAAATAAATAACAAAATAATAAATTATGCAATAACGACTTTTAAAAGATTTGGTTGCGCAATATATAAACATAGGCCAACACTTACTTGCTTATTAAAACATGCCTAGTTTATTTTATGTACAAATATTTGTTTTAAAAATCATTTTATTTACACATTCACATGTTTTTAAAGGAAAAACAAACATGGCACTGATTTTTTCATTTTGTATTTCTGATAACATCCGCTAGATACAAATATGAAATATCAAATTACCAAATACATCACCATTTATGTATACGAAATTGGATCACGTGATCATTTTGTTAACAAAATCTACCAATTCAGACACTGCCCCAAATTATTATATAACCTGTCAAGTTTTAACAGAAAGAAAATGCTATAAATATGTGGTTAGTACCAATCCGAATACTAAACATGCTTGAGACGTAAATATTTTTGGCAAAGTTAGTTTTACATACAGTAAATGTGTTATTTTTACACTGTAAAACAGACTGGAATAGTAGTTTTGTATACCATATACATTTCAAACATTTTAATAACTGTTTCAAAATACGTTATTTACAATACACACTGATTTACTGTTTGTTAATTCCTATTTGCAACTCCTGAATACATGTTCTGTTACATTCTTACTACACATTTCACTGCCATAGATACAAATTAATAAGCTGAATCATTAAATAAATACGACATTTCACCGGCTCTTCGAAACTAGTAATCTAACTGCAGGACGAAAATACTGTTGCTTCGTGACAATTGGGAAAATGGTGGACCAAGCCATTCTCTTGTCAATAATATAGTATTTCATGCATCGAAAAAAATGTACCGATAAGCATGTCGTGATAATCGATACGTCCTGATATCGAGGTATCTAAAAATCGAGAGACCCATTTCCTAAGTAAATACTCACTCTAAATTTTATTCCAGTATCGGAATTCGGAAAAAATCAAGGCGTTTCCGTAAAATCGTAAAAAGGGTAGATTTCCCTACATTTTATGGAAAAATCTTAAAAGTTGGCAAGTCTGCCAGAGGTATTGGTGGCAACACTTGCTGTCTTAAAAAAAACATATCCTTACAGTTCTGGTTGTGGTTTTTCAATGTATCACCTTGCATAAACTGCATGTGGCCATTCTCATAATACTTCATGATGCGAATTCCCTTGTTGTCTGCGAACATTTTATGTAGTATATTAACAGGAGGTAATGAAGTCAAAACATGCTGTTTCTCAGTGGGTGTAAAAACACTCCAGTTGTCGGCCTTGATGTGATTTAAGTTATCACATTGAGTGAATTGTCTGGAAAACTTATAGCATCTAAGAAAAGCATCAGATCGAGTCTTCGAACAATCACTCTTCTCATGTTGCAGAGCATTGTAGCTTTTGCTGAAGATATTTACACAGTAGCAACACTGTTTTCCATGTAATTTACCAGTAGTGGCAGAAGGTATATCTACAGAGGTAAGCTTTACAGTAGACAAGGTACAATCATTGGCATGCATAATCATGCTACGTCATCCATCTGCCATCTTTGACCCATATGACATTGACCCTTGACTTTGCCCTGGTGACCTCCGTCACCAAAAATCCAAAAATTTGCAAAAACAATGATTTAAAAATTATTAAAAAAAAGTATTATAATAAAAGGTTAGTAAAAATAGTTTTAAAATCTATAACAAAATGTTTAACTAAAATTTTTATATACCTTGGGAGCCATTTTTCCTAACATTTACCCTTTTTTCCTTAAAACCTCCCTTTTTTTCTTTAAAATTTCTTTTTTTCCTTAAAATTTTTTTTAAAAATCCTGAAAAATTTATTTTAAAACTAACATTTCTGGAGGTCCTCCCGGCACCACATACTCACCTATACTCATTGTATCGTATGTTGCCATATTGGTATTTTTGTACATCATTTGTTTAAATGATGTGGCCATATTTATTTTTTCATTCATTTGTTTATACATGTTACTAGAGGTAGCCATATTTGTTTCGTTCCTCATTTGTTTTATATATTACTGCAGTCTGCCATGTTTGGAGGCAGCCATCTTGCCATGTGTTTTTTACTGTCATTGGTTTTAGAGTTTTTGTCTCACATTCATTCAATTACTATATTATATTTCATATGTCTACATCACCTATGTACGACCAGGTAACAGCCATATTTGTTTATGTGTTTAAAGTATAATTTGTGCTGATTACCCCTGCCAATGTTTGTTATTTGCTAATTAGTGTTTAGTCAGCAAGCCGCACTACCTTCGTTCCATCCCCTCCATATTAGATTATATTTATCAACATGTAACTAGTATCGATTATGCCACCTGCTATTGGCCTGTACCAAATGGTGACATTGACCATTCCTGAAAAGTACTTAAATTGTCGTACTTATTAATTTTTTTATTCTTAAATGTAAGTTTTTTTATATTTATTATTTTTAATATATTTTATATAAAAAGCAGGGAGGTTTTTGAAATAAAACAGAGCATATATTTTCACATATAATGTATTGTACACATAATAAAATATACAGGTTTATTAATGTCATTTGATGTCCACCTTGACGACCCAGGAATTGAAGCTGGCAGGGAAACACCACCACTTGAAGTATGCCCTTCTGTTACATCGTTTCAGCACCTTCTTGAACCTTGAAGCTGACAATAACCAACAGACTAATTGTATGTAGCCTGTCTCCTTAAGTTTTTCGATTGAAACTATCTCGGTATGGGAGTAATTTCAAACACTTTGCAGAACAAACAACTGCAGCCTATCCACCAGTTCATTTGAGTCATCCCAGAATACAAAGTTGATGTTCTTGCCGTAGTCTGTCTTCTTCAGACATTCGCTGCTTTTCAGTGCTAGGCTGCTGAAGAGGTCTGCAAGAATATAGATTTTTTCGTCATATTCTTTCTGTATACACCATATGTCATATCATTATTATGAGATGTGTACAATCGTAGGTACAGTCGAGCCAAAGCATTCAATTTCAGGGCTCTCTTCCGTACTTTCTTCTTGTGTGGCAAATCCACATCTGATCCACCATCCTGATCTGACTGTACTTAATCATGTTTTTGCTTCTTCAAAGACTTAGTGGTATTGTCGATTTCAGACTTCACAGCTACGGGTGCTCCATAGCTCTCCCTGAGTACATCGAAATGATGAGCAATGGGCTTAAAAATTTCTTCATTTATATGGTCGCATGAAATTTCGGCTCTCTTGGTGAGCAAATACTTTGAGAGGACATGTTGGATTCCCCGATGTAGTTTGCTCACAATGTCTGACATCGTACTGAATAAAAATGCTCACTGTTTCTCTCTTTAATAGGTTTAGTTGTGAGTCTGTGCCAAAATATTTTCGATCTTGCTCAGACGTTCGCCACAAACATACAATATGTCCCTGCTAAAATTTTGAATATCTGTTTTTGTGGTAAGGTGGGAAATTGAGGTATCGAATGTACATCTCATATATCCTTCCAGGTATTTCAAATCCTCTTCATTTTGTGCAGATGCCACATTCAATCTGTCGATAATTTGCCTTTGAACACCATGCATGTCCATGACCACAATATTGCTGACGGTATCTGTTTTCGCTCACTCCATCTTTGTTCCAAGCTTGAGCAGGTAGTTATGAAAGAATGTGTTTTGTTCGCCCAACATACTGCACAGTTCCAATATGATGTCATTACAAGTTTCGAGGATGATATGTTTAGTAGCAGCATTCCCGAATACTTTGGGTTCACCAATGTTTCGAATTTTTCTTCTACCAGCATCACAAGTTCCATAGTTTCCTGGTAGAAGACAACCTCTGTTTTTGTCTTTGTGAGGACACATATTTACGCTACTTTGCCCAAATCTCGATATGCTGTAACTCATTCTCGACAGTTGGTGATGAACTGATCAAACTCACACCTGTACCTCCCATTATATAGGGGCCAGTCCTTTACAATCGTCAAAAATATGTATTTCTCTTTCCAGCAAAAGGCACACATATTTTTGAAAAAAGTGTCATATCCATATTGACATGATCATTGTAAACATGGCATAAATGAGTGTTGTCCATGTAAAACAGCACCAACACATACACATTATAGTGTAGCATCAGTTTAGGTATCTGCAGATAAGTCTGGCTGAGGTACACACAGTCCATGAATGCATGTCGTCCCATGCTAAAATATTCTTGAATACAAATTTGTTTCTCATGCACAATCTCATCGAAGACAAATATAGAATTTGACAGTGGTTTGCTCTGAGGTATGACAGCTTTATCACTGGATTGGGGGGGGGGCATGCCTTCTACAGCATGTAGTACTTGTGCCAATTGCCCGTATTTCATTTACTGGAGTAATTTCGAATATAGGTACATGTTCATGAACCAAAAGCCATTCTCTACTTCCAGCAGGCTCAGTAGGATGCACATTTTTCCACAATTTGATGGTTCAGTGATGATGCACCTCACTGTATCTGGAAATAGGTTTCTATGTCACAATTTGTTGAAAATATCTTCATTTTCAGCATGAATGCATATGGGTAGAGTAACATCTTGCTTGATAATATGTATGTTACCACTGCAATCTGGTGGTGGTGATTGTGGTTTTGGTGGAAGTGGTTGTGGTGGTAGTGGTTGTGGTGGTGTGGTGGTGGTGGTGGTGATGATGGTGTTGGTGGTGGAAGCAGTGGCTAGACCTTGACCATTGTGAAAAGGTTCCAGCTGCGAATCAACAAACTGGACCCAACATATGCCTCTTCTTACACCACCATGCCTGCTAATATTGCTGCCAAGAAGGCTATATAATCAATCCACAAAACCAAGACAATAGTTTGTTTTTAATGGATGATCCTAGTATGCTCTGTAGAGGGGGTAATTGTGAACGCATACACTAATGATACCACGACATGGAGGAGAGGTTTGTTTATCCAGCATAGACATCCCTACCTCTCTGTCAGATACCCTGCTTCCAGAGGAAGAATCTCGAGGTCAGCATGATCTATGCTCGTGAGGAAGGAGAAGACTACAAAATTGTTCCGATGAGGGTATCGAAGGAAGAAGTGAAAACCCACTTCGATATCTTCCTCATGGTTACAGAAAATATGGCAATTCGCATCACTGCTACACAGCTGACTTCTCCCAAATCATACACTCACAGATAACTGCTCATAAGGAAACCATCATATTTTGCAAGATATGTCTGCAGGTGTACATCGACAGGCCGCAGGTGACTGGGTTCAGTGGTGCTGAGACTCTGGCTGAGCATAGACAATACTGCAACAACCATGAAGCCGTCCAAGCAGACATGCCGACAATGGAGACGAATGGCCAGCCTCCTGTGCTCAAGTTTGAGAACTATCCCAGTACCAATAAGGTACCCATAAGCATGTATGCCGATTCCGAAGCACTGTTGGTACCAGTGCAGATGTACCAGCCTGACCCATCAATGTCATAACCTATGGATACCAGCACCATGTGCCCTATAGCTATGGAATTTACATCAAAGTGGACAATTATCTCATACCGGCCACCAAGACTGCCAGCCTCCCCATTAAGGTGGAATTCTACACCGGCAGGGTGCAGCAAAGATCATGGATGAGATTGTTAGGATTGGCAATCTGTTGAAGGTTTGTAGCCAGTCCAAGCCAATGTGTCCACTCACCACAGACAAATGGACTGGCTATATGATGGTCGATGTCTGTTACCTTTGTTATGGCTCCTTCACTGAAGCGAACCAGAAGGTCCGAGACCACGACCACTTAACCCGTTTGATTCTTGGGGCAGCATGAAACTGCATCAAACTCAGACACTGGCCCAAATGCTTGCATATCATGTTCCACAACTTAGCATATGATGTACATTTCATCATCACTCAGCTTGATTATGACACAGAGGAGAGATATATATATACATATATAATTCCTAATATAGAGGAAAAGTTAATCACATCTTCTAAAAGTGTGGACGACAAATTCACCATCAAGTTTATCGACACCTTCAGGTTTATGTCTGCCAGCCTCACAAATCTTGTGAAGAATCTACAGGCTGACAAATTTAAGATTATTGCTCTGTTCTTCACCGATCCCTGGCAGCTCGAGTTGGTGACTCGCAAAGGAGTGTTCCCTTATTACTACATCACTTCAGTGGAGGCACTTGATGAGCCACAGCTTCCGGACATCGCCACCTTCCACAACTGACTCACCGGGTGTGGAATCAGCGAATTTGAATATCATGCACAGATGCTTGGGAGGTATTTGGATGTACGTCGCTAGTTTGTTAGTGCCCCCAGGTTCTTGCTCTATGGCATGCTGCACAATACAGGTGTGTAGCTGAAGCTCCTGGTAGACTACAGTGCCCACCTGTTTATCGAAACTGGTGTTCAGGGAGGGGTGGCCCAGTGCATCACACATTACGTGGTGGCTAATAATAATAAGGACTTGCCTGCCACATATGATGCTACTCAGCCATATACCTACCTCCAGATGTGGTCTCTAACATCTTGTATGGATGGGAAATGTCCCTGCCCCTGCAATATGGAGGCTTTGAATGTACCGGCATGGATATTGGCATGATGTCAATGCCAGATGAGACCTATTGGATACATACTTGAGGTGGATGTAGACTACCCTACTACACTCCACGAAGAACATCCAGACCTACAGTTCCTGCCAGTTAGCGAGTGTCCTGCTGGGTCCAAATAGGCACTGCTAATGATGAAACTTGAGGGGAAGACACACTACATTATACTTTGTCACCCTCAAGCAGGTATTAGTGCACGGGATAGTGTTGACAAATATCTACCATGTTTTGAAGTTCCACTAGAAAACGTGGCTGAAGCCCTACAACGAATTGAATACCACCAAATGTCAGGCTGCCATGAACACCTTTGGGCAGGGCTTCTTCAAGCGGATGAAAAATGCTATGTACGGCAAGCTGATGGGAGAACAAACACAAACGTCAGCAGATGGAGCTTATCTCCAAGGAGCTGCAAGCAAAGAAGCTTGTCTCCAAGCCAGCATTCCACTGTCAGAACAATGTACAGAGAGACACTCTCCCTCAACAAGCTCGACTACGATAGTATAATGTTCGACAAGCCGATTTATACTGGCTTTGCAATACTGGACCTGTCCAAGACCCTTATGTACTGCTTCTAATATGACATCATGCGGGCACAGTATGGCCATGATGTTTGGCACCAGCTGATACCCTCCCACTCATCCCTGCTACTCACCAATCATTGCCAAGGCCATCTGCAAGTTTAAGGATGAGTGGGGAGGGAACGACATGATAGAGTTTGTTGGGCTGAGGGTGAAGCTCTATGCTTATGTGTGTTGGGACAAGGTCGTGAAGCAGGTCAAGGGGATCCATAAGGGTATCATCCATTGCAACATCACCATCGAAGACTACATGCATGCTCTTATGGACAACTAATTCATGAAGGTGCAGGTTCATAGCTTGCACTGTCATGGATGGACAACAAGCTTTGGATCCTGGACGATGGTACACATACTGTCTCCTATGGCTATGGCAAGTAGATCTAGACACACACATCTGGGCAGGCATGTATTATCATATATGTATCTGTCCCCTGGAGGAAAACCATGTCAGGATGCATAGTAGGAGACAGTTCCTCACCCCAGGATTGTCGAAGCTGAAGTGCTTCCAATCCCCTACAGATTTACTCCCAGCATGCTTGAGCTTCTAGCAGGAGCTCTATATGAATCCTGCCAAGTATGCTAACGTTCTCCTGCTCCAATTCCAACACATTATAGTGCATCTAGGAACCATATCCCTCTTACCAAGTGTGTTGGCTGCCTGGACGGCATGCTGTAGCACATACAAGGGCTGTATAATATCCTTGTCACATGTACCACCAGTGTGTTCATGTCTGCATTGTGAGCATTTTACAGCATACTGGAGAACATGCTACAGACCATTCAGGCATCCTGGCTGGCTGTATGCTATGGTACCAAGCATACAACTGGTTTTATCCCCTCCAGTTCCCCTGGTATAGCGCACACAAGTCATCTTCAATGTGTCTGGTATACTTTGTGGTTTGGTTCCAGCATACCAGAGCACATACGGGAGACAGAGTGATCCCATCATGTATGCCGGCTAGTCCTGTGCTGGAGAACATGTGTGGAGCAGACCTAATCACATGCAGGCATATGACTAGTGTCCTGGTACATATTTGCTTTCGACAGCACTCTCGAGTACATGTAGTAGTTGTAGAATATTGCTACCATGGCTGCTGCTGCCACGTTTTGAAGATGATTACATTAGTAACACACTGGCACCTACTGTGAGCAAGAGATTGTCAACTGTTTCTCTCTTGCTGATGGTATGTTACTAGCACTTGTAATGCATGTACTGTTTCAAATTCACTCACTATCTGCAAATTACTTCATTCTAGATATCTCTATCTACATATCCAATATCTGCTAATAACCGTACTGCTACTTCAGCTGCCAGGGATATATCATCCATGATGCATCTCTAACCCAGGGAACTCTGTTTTTCACCCTCCCTGGAGAGCACAACGCTTATCCTATCGGGGTGATGTGAATGTGGAAACTAGTATATGTATCCCTTAACATTGAAGCATGTCTGGTTTGCTATAACAAAGCAGCTTTTCTTCTTCTATACTTTGCACTATATCCTTCCACCTGTATTATTCTCTTTGCTGTCTTCTTTCTTGTTGGTCCATTCTCATTTCTTTGTTTTTTCTAGCAGGGTCTTTTCTTTTTTGGTGTTGTAACATTGCCAGTCAATTTGCCACTGTCACCATTAGCAGTTTTTTTGCCATTTAGTTAAACAAATTTGTTAGCGGTGGTGATGGCTTATTGAATCATCAGTCACGAGCCCAGAAGCTGTCCACATGATATGTTATAGTGTTGTGTGGACATTAAGATGGAGTGAAATACCAGTGGTCAGATAGATAGGTTGTCGCCATAGAGGCTGCTTGGCGAGTCTGGTGATAGGTGACATGCGGGACAGTAACACTCTTGGCAGAGCCCATAGTGCGACCTTGCTTAGCTAGTTGCAGCACTCTGCTCATAGTTAGCTGTGATTTTTTCTACGAGGTTTATTTCTGTACGGATTTTCTAGCACATTGCTTTGCTGTGGGAGTGAGGGGCCCCGGTGCTGATGCTAATATAGCAGAAATCATAGCGACACTTTTTTTCTGCTAGGGCAAGAGCCCATCATGGCGTTGGTGTGGGGACCCCTATAAGGTGATTGGTGGGCGGCTTCGGGCTGGGGACATAACCGCTGGTTAGTGTTTGGTGGATTCGGGCTGCAGATATGACTGTAACACTGCCCCCTCCTAAAGTGTGTTCGAACACTCCATTTTTGTAGGCAGTGTCGTAATTATAGCTAGATAGTGGTTTGGCAGCCATATTGTTAGGTAGTATCACTTACAATATGGCAGACTGGATTGACAAAGCAGGGAGTTCTGCTTTGGTCACTTTTTTTGTTAGGTAGTGCTGACATTTTGCTATACAGTGCCACTACTAAGGTGGTGGACCAGATTGACAGAGCAGGCAATTCTGCAATGGTAACAATTTTGATAGGCAGTGCCGCCATTTTGCTAGACAGTTATACTTCACAGATGGCAGACCAAATTGACAGAGCAGGAAGTTCTGATCCAAGAAGGCAGCCAGGGTTCACAGCAAGGAGCCAGTTAGGCAGTACGACTTACAAGATGGCAGACCAGATTGACAGAACAGGAACCTCTTCTTTGGTCAGTATTCTTGCTAGGTAGTGCTGCCATTTTGCTAGGCAGTGCCACTTCACATATGGTAGATGATAAACAGAGTAAGAAGTTCTGGATTGGAAAACATTTTGCTAGTCAGTGCCACTTCCAAGATTGCAGACCATATTGACAGAGCATGAATTTCTGTGCTAGACAGTGCATTGCCAGTCATTTTGTTAGGCAGTATGATTTACAAGATGATGGGCCAGATTGAAAGAGCAGGAAGTTCTGTGTTTGACAGAGCAAGATTCTGCATTAACAATCATTTTTCTAGGCAGTGCCACCATTTTGCTAGACTGCACGACTTCCAAGATGGTGGACAAGATTGACAGAGCAGGAAGTCCTATAATGGCAACCATTTTTCTAGTCAGAGCTGCCATTATGCTAGACAGCACGACTTCCAAGATGGCAGACCAGATTGACAGTGCAGGAAGTTGTGATCCAAGATGGCGGCCGGAGGTTTACAGGGTTCACATCCAGGAGCCAGTTAGACAGTACGAATTACAATATGGCAGGCCAGATTGACAGAGCAGGAAGTTCTGCTTTGGTCACCATATTTTGCTAGGTAGTGTCGACAATTTGCTAGGCAGTACCACTTCTCAGATGGCAGGCCAGATTGACAGAGCAGGAAGTTATGTTTTGTGATTATTTTGCTAGACAGTGCCGCCATTTTGCTATAAAGCACGACTTCCAAGATGGCGGACAGAATTGACAGCAGGAATAACTGATCCAAGATGGCAGCCAGGGTCCACTGGGCCCACAGCCAGGATCCAGTTGCACTAGTCTCCATTTTCCAACTACTTGTATTTTTCTTTGGTGGACTATTAACTCCTCCTTCATTCGCGATTTTTTATTCATCGGAGGAATTATAATTTAATTTTAAATTGAGATGTACCAAGGGTTTTGAATGTTAAATGAATGTTACTTTTTGCATTGTCTAGAATATGGAATTCTTTTTTTTTTTTTTTTTTTACTTGTTCAACATTGGGGATTCTTTCTACTTTTTATTAATGGTGACAAGAGATTTTCGCTGTAGCTTAACTGTTTGAGTCAATATTATGTGTCTTTGGCTCGATTTAAAGTTGGAAATTTATATCCTCTTAAGCAGCTGTCGCTTACAAATGTTGTGTGCAGAAAACAATCATCATAGCATTGGGGTGTGAGTCATCGGAAATTACTTGCATCTTACGGAGATAATCATGTCAAAAAACTCTTAAAACATTTTTTTATCTCAAATATTGGATGTAGTCCTTGGACCTAACATCCGAGGAACCACTCACATGGAAAGATCACAGCCATATGGGTGGTAAGAGGGAGGAAGTCGATGCAAGTCCATGGAATATATATAGGTAGAAAGATGAAGGCCTAAGGAATGGATGAAAATGTACACCTGAAGGATGAACAGTGGATCCTACACCTGGCTGAAGTTGATGATGTTTACTAATGAAAGGGGTACATGAAAGCATGACCGCGTGGTTTTATGTGACGTGTGTTGTTATATAAGCAGCTAGGTTCATGGTTACTCTAGTTGGAATACTCCATGGACAGCCTTCCAGCAGTGCCATCGACTTCAACGATGTCTTCGGCTGTTACAATAGCCCCTTCACCTGTGACTGCGGCACCCACACCAATGGGAAAGCCATCAAGTTATTTGGCTGCACCATCTTCAACAGAGTTCGGCCCAACGGCTGAACCATCCTCGCCAAAGAAAACTTATCCTTGCAGCTACTGCGATAAGATATTTTTGCACCAACACATTGCATGTCTTCATGAGAGTAATTGATGTATGAAGAATCCAAATAGGATAATGTAACTTTGCTTCAAATGTGGATTGATATTCTGCCATAATGGCCTTTTCTACTAACATATAAGGCAGTGTAAAGTTAAACTACGGGGCTTATCGATTCTTAGTGCCAGTTCTGTAAGAAATAGATCGTGCAAACGTCATCATTGCTGTGATGAACTGCAATAACCATTGTTTCTATCTTCCTTCTCCGCCTACATAATCTACATACGGGCCACCATCATCGATTCCTGTACCTTAGGGCAAGCCGAAACCTCCTGGGGACAGCACTGTACTGCCAGCCTTTGAGTGTTGCTTTTGCTGCACGGAGTTTCCATTGAAACTCGCTCTGCTCCACCATGACGTTCACGCGTGTACGAAAGTATGGTTTCGTTTATAACTGGGGTCAGTTAATATGAATACTATGAATCAAAAACATGTGAATTAAGTAGTTGTGGATTTTACCGAGTAAAATATTGTTTTGGAAATAACTGTGAGTTTCGTTTATTCCTAGTCTATCAAAAAAATGTCAGTAATTTAAAATGCAAAATACATTTAAGAAACAAATAATTGTATACGGTGCAATGATGCTTTAATTAGTACTAAAATGAAAAAAAAAATACATTTTCTTTGATCAGTCTTAAAATGTTTAATACAAAAAATTATACATTTCATAAATTATAGGTATTACTGCTGGTTGAAAATATAATTTTAATAGGATGAAAAATTACAGATTATTCCTAGGTCTATAAATATAAGTGCTGCCAGCTCACCTGGTGGTTGAATCAAGAAATTAACGCACATGAGTTGAAAATAGAATCTAATATGGAGGGCGCCGACAGCACCACCTATATATTAAAAACATAAACAAATATGGCTGTCACCTGGTGACAAAATATGCAGCTCACCCAGTGACAAAATCGATTATTAATACACTAGCGCCACCCAGGTTATATAAAAGAAACATTAAATCCAAGATGGCAACTTCAGCAATGTATAAACAAATGACAAACGAAAAAAACACCAATATGGCTGCATTCGACAGAATGAGCAACGGTGATGGGAATGTTAATAAGGGGAGTGGAGGGGGTAAGTCGTATGCTGAACGTGGTGCTAGGTAGACCTCCAGAAATGTATTTTAAAACACATTTTCACAATACATTTTAAAATAATTTTAATAATTTTTCTAATTCGTTGTTTATTGGGATTTTCAAGGTCAAAGGTCACTGGGGTCAAGGTCATCCAACACGCCGGACAAGATAGCCACCGCGGAACCGGAATGACACAGCAAAAACAGCCCCGAACTCCGGTCCCAGATCCCGATGTGTACAACGCCCCATTTATATTCTACTTAAGAGCTATCTAAGACTGCTTGTTTGCAGAGCAAATGTGCAAATGCGTCTGTCCGAGCTGTTCGACCGGGCTGTCAGTCCATGTAGATTACCGATCACAAGCCTTGCGTGCTACAATTGTGGTTGTCTCATTGATTGTTGTAAAAAAAAAAACATGTCGCTATTTTCGTTTACACTTCTGTATTGCTATTTACTGTCTATTTTGACAATTACTCGCCGTATGTTATACTGCTTGTCATTTATATAAATTACCTTAGCTGCACTAGATTACTTAGCAAACAGTTTAGCTCTTCATATCGAAACTACTAAACAAATATTACTATCAGCTATTAATGTTATGTACGAACCGTAACTTTTCGCGCGTTTTCTCGCCTCTGTGTAGTATAAACAAAGCATATATGATGACATCAGATGCTAGTGGTGCAGTATGTCCTGTCTGACCTCGAAAGATGAAGTTTAGCCATCTCCAGTCTGTCAGCGCCTTACCTCACGTCTGCCATATCAGCATCTGACGTCACAGGTTACGTGAACCCATCAAATGCTGTATCGGCGACAGCACGGCCAGCTCGGACAGATCAGACGCATCTACTCAATTGTGGTAGGCCCTTAAGACAAGAGTACATAACATTGTAGTATGCATTTTGATAATATTGAGAACATAGTTAAAATTATTAAGAACATAAGAAATTATTTTTATGTTTGTAACATTCTACCTACAAAAAATAAGAGATCAAGTCACATGGAAGCAAAACTGTCGCTGTTTATTTCACCAGTTTTTAATACTGAAAGACATTTTCATCATTTCGCAAAAGCCACGACACAAGCTTAAAAGCTTAATACTTCATTCCAAGCAATAATCTACGAGCATGGGACGGGACGAAATTTAACTACGCTCGCTTTTTATGAAGCAAACTTATAACAACATTGCACGACTTGTTGGTCTATAACTGTGACTATTTTGACCGACAGCATATCTGAAAACAATTCTATTTTATTGTGGTCTCAGGACTGTAGAACAAAGGTGAACTCTTTTTTCAAACGTAGAAAAAATTCACCAGTTTTCGAGAACATAATTTATATAACAAAGTTAATTTGTAGGTATAATCCATTCACGGTTACTTCTAAAGTTTCTGAAACACTGCAAAAAAAATCTACTTCGAGGATATTCCATCGCTCATTCAAACAGAGCTTAAAAAATCACACCAGAGGAATAATGCACCCCGTTCTTGCGCACTCAGTTTAATAATATTATGCGTAAGAACTATTTATTTTTTCTCTCCCTGTCTTTACTCATTTTAGTTATAAATTAAATATTATAAGTTATACATTAAAGGCGTCATACACAGCCTGTACTTTCAAAGATTTGATTCAAAAAGTGTGAAGAAACCGCGAATTGATTATATTTATTGTTTGTTGATTAGTGAACTCAATACTTGCGCAAACAGTGTACTTTCACTTCCAAAGGAGAAGTAAGTATGAATTAATAACGCATCCTACTATCGATTATTAATCAATTAAGATACATTTTCAGAATCGATTAATTGACTGCGCAAAATAATCGGCGAAGTATGAATGAAGAGACTTGGACGGCTCTTAACAGCGAGGTCTTGAGAGCCGATGAGGGTGATTGAGGTGAGTATGAAGCAGCATCGGAATGAAATGGCAGGGGAAATGGAAGATCCCGAGAAAACCAGGCGACCAGCGGTATCTTCCGACACGATTCCCACACGAGAGAATGAGGGAGACACCCGGCCGGGGTTTGAATCCGGTTTGTTTTGGCAGGAGGCAAGCAGGCCAACCGCTCAGCAACTGCGGCCGCCACAAAATAATCGGCTTGTCACACGACTATAGTCTTATTCACAGTAAAGTGAGAACTCTTCAAAGCCTTCTCATTTGGAATAATAGTCAATAAAAATATTTTATTGTCGCCTTACACGTTATCTTCCGAGTGCTGTGGAATATACGCCTACAAACGGTGTTTATTATGGTAATATTTGTTTACAAAGGTGGTTAAAGGATTTAAAAAAAAAAATGGCTGAATGGAAAAAGTAACTACAGCCTCAAAAGTGCTCACTTTACCGTGAACAGCCTGTAGTAAAGTTGTAGCAGTGGTAGAACGCGGAGTGCTTTAGCAAGAGAAGGGGGGTTTCCAGCGTCGGCACTTGGAACGCCTCGCGCGGGCTTCTGCAGGCTGTTCACGGTAAAATGAGCACTTTTGAAAGCCCTGCTTAAGATCTACTTTGATGCACGTTGTGTATTTTCCGCCTTATGTAAACTTCACACTGCCTTGGGCCTCGTCACTTTATGCATGCGTCGGTCATGTAAAACGGTGAAATTATTATAAAAGTAAAACATTTTACACATCTACTCTAGTTTTTACACTTCGGTGCATTAAAAAAAACACAGAGCGAAAGAAATGTTTTCAGTTGTGACAAATGATTACCTAATGACTTTAAGATATAGAACTACTTTCCATCCATCGTTACCAACTTTACTGGGCGCATGCCACTCAGGGCTCCCGTTAAAATATATACAGATAGGCAACAGTAACTTTTTTCTAAGGTTGATTTCAAAAGTGCTCACTTTATCGTGAACAGCCTTTACTAGAGACGGCTATGCCAGCAGCGAGGGGTTGACGTTGGAGCAGCGACGGAACGCAAAGACTGGGGAAACGGGAGAACAACTGCATCACCGTGACCCTCATTCAACATCAGAATAAAGAAACCAATTGCCTGGCAGTTTAGTAGGCGCGCTGTTCACGTGCCTCGTACAACGGAATGTAAATAACACTAATGAATTGTCTCTTGGAATATTCGAGTTTTCCTCTAATATTCCTAAATTGGGAATTTAATAATTTACATTTCAATTTCACGTATTTTTACTGAAAAACTACACAATGAAACAAGGTGGCAGATGTCGAAGGCCTAAAATCTAATAATTAGGTTCCCGACTATGTAAACTGCCTTAACAAACTACGATGCATGTTTTGATGTAGCTATGCACATGTCCGGTATAATGTTACCAAATTAAATACGTTCTAGGAATTTATCACCAAGTATTCCTGAATAACAACAATAAGTTACACATTTTAGTCTGAATCGTATATTGTCCAGACATATTAAGTATTTCTTGCGTCACACCTAATATTAAAATTCATCGGCGAAAGATATAACAGCGTAGTAATTAATCAGTTTAATTAAATTACTGGTTGTAAAGGTTGTAATTTGGCGGCGCTGCTCTTTCTTTCTCCAGCTATCTAAAATGAATATAAACTGCAATACATGTCTGTGCATATAGGTACTATACACGCCATTAAGCACGTGGATATTCCATTGAATTAAAAACAAATCGGCCCCATAGTTTTCGCATGATTACTCGCCAAAATCATTATTTTGCTCTTTATGTATTGCACAAAGTAAACCACACGATTAGAAAGAGTGTTTACTGTCGTAACCTACCTCACTGTGAGGTATACTTTGATGAAGTTATTTGTACGAAGATTCAAAATAAACTAGGAACACAAAAAAAAAACAACGATTTCCATATATTGAACCAAAAAAAAAGCCATAATATAAGTTATTACACACATATGGGTTCACTACAGCTTTGTGTCTCAAGGAATGAATTAGTTTTTAACTATACTCGCACTGTAAATATGTGATATACGCTGTTCACGGTAAAGTGAGCACGTTTTAAGGCCATTCTAAATTTTCCCTTTCATCCAATTTCCATCTTTCTGCTGCTTTTTAATATAAACTTTGCAATGTGACCAATAAACACAAGGTATACATTTCAATTTAATTCTTGAGGTTGCAATAATATATGTTTATTAGTGGTTAATGCCTGTTGGGAGGGCCATAAAAAGTGCACACTTTACTGTGAACAGTATATATATATATATATATATATATATGTGTGTGTGTGTGTGTGTGTGTGTGTGTGTCCATTCCCCATTGGAAGCAACTTTCTCAGAACCCTGCTAAATGTCTACTTGCAGGCCCGTTTCGTATCCTTCCGCCAAATGTAAACAAACATTGTCATGTGGCTGCCATGTAAAATCTGTCAAAATCAATTTCTACATGCCATTGTATGTGTAGATGTGTTCGTATACTTTCTCTACACCTAATAATAAACATTGAAATGTGACTTTTACTTTTATACCTGTAAAATGTGATGTTTACTATTTACAGCTTACAAAGAATTCTGTCTTAGGTCTATTTCAAAAACCATTTCGTACGAATAATCACAGTTTAGGCCTATAACATTATTTAGGTCCGCTTTATGACGTTTTAAAAATGCCTGAATTAAGGATAGTTCTTATGGTTACGTTACAGTAATATATTTGTTTTCCACGACATAGCAAATTCCACGTAATGCACGTTAATATTTTGCCGCGACTGTGTTAAACACTGTTACAACTGCGGGGTAATGAACTGTAGTATTTAACTTTTTGTAATTGATATGTGTTGGGTTATTTCTTTAAAAGGACGGCCTCAGTTTGAATAACGAAGGAATAACCAGTCCAACGAACAAGCGACATTAAAATCAAGCACGTGACTCATGTCGCTCATTTTTTGTCATACAAACATAAAATATAGCGGTGAACATGAACACAAATAATCCTACCGAGACTTTTATTCCGCTTATATTCATATGTATTGCTACTTACTGTTTATTAGGTTTATTGAAATTTATTGGGGCTAGGGTTGGTTATTTTGTTGGGATTGATGGTAAATCATGTTACACGACTGTGTTTCAAACACCCAGGGCAAAGGTACAACGTAGTGATAAATAAACAGACGTGGATGTAAATAAATAACTCGTCATAAAACCAGTTAACATTTAAAACGTATAAATAATTCACATCAAATATTTGAAATCATGCACACACACAGATCCAGCATAATGATCACCACGCAGCCACGCCACACTATTTAATATGCAGCAGTTAACGAAACACGCCGTAACAGTATATTTATTACTGCCGCAGAAACACAGATTTATCACAGCCTCGTATCTTGCTTAGGTAAAAAAAAAAAAAAAAAAAAAAAAAAAAAAAAAAAAAAAAAAAAAAAAAAAAAAAAAAAAAAAAAAAAAAGTCTGCAAAAGTGATGTGATTTGAAGTATTTTTCGGAATAAGTATAATTTACGCTTCGTTCGGTACAGCAGGGATCACGTGATGCAAGATGCATTTCGCACAATATTTCGTACGAGAATGCCAACAAATTTGCATGCGAAACGAAATTCACATGCAGATAAATAAGATGACTACTGCCTCGCATCAAAATTAGTTGATAGCGCTGGTGAGTACCAAACAGCCAAGGTATCATGATACAAAATATGAAGTTGCTTACCCCAACAAGGTATTTGTTTCACAGCTAACCCTCAAATATATAACTGTTATTATTTTATTAGCGAACAGTCTAAACTTCCATCCATGCTTTAAAGTTATTTTCCAGCAATGTTTTATTTCCCTGTATTCCTCTTCGCACACCTCAGATTATAATTTTCTTTTACTCTATGGTTAAGTTTAAAAGGTCTCATGACCAGCATACAAAGACAAATAGGATCGCAACTTGCATCGCCTTGCATGAGAAAAATAGGACCTGCTCTATCCCCTCGTTTCGTGCAAGATGTGCCTTGCACAACAACTTGTGCAAGAAATTATCGTGCAAGATTGGTACACATCTTGCATCGTGTGATCCCTGCTTGAAACAGCAACATACCCATGGCTCGCCACGTCTGCCAACTTTGTTTCTGCCCCGCCATCATACCTAAATATATTAAAATAAGTATTCAAAATTAAAATCTTTTTTTCAGTTGTAAATTACAAATTCAAAAATCATTATTTTACTGTAATAAGTATGAATTATGCTACAATTGAAAACATGTACAATTTTACCGTGTACTAGCTAAGTGAAACTTCCCGAGTGTGAAAGAGAAAAAGACAGAGAGAGAAAGAGAGAGAGCGACAAGCATCGCTCAGCAGACAGTTGCTTCAAAGTTGCTCTCGCTCAATACACCACCACCGTACCATTACTGCCTACTCACAATATTTTCCGGTTATTTTAAATTGTAAAAATGAGATATGTTGACATCGGGGCTACCTAAATATTTAAATATTTCAATAGGCACCATTTAATTTACAAATAGTATACTAAAAAACTAGGTCAAAATAATATTTTAACTGTGAACTATTTCTTACCGGCCGTTGCCAACACGTCGCTGCTCTCGCCGTTGTTAATTCATATTTAAAAATAAATAAATATTACAAGTTATACAAGATATTAAGGTAAAGTTTCATTTATTCAATAATGCAGTACTCTAAAGTTAGCCACAGTGTTATATATTTGTGGAATACGAGTTATTGAAAAAACAGGTTGACATGTTATGCCTGGAGGGTTTTTTCAAAGGTTGATGTTCATAAGTCGCTTCCAATCGGGAATGGACTATATATATATATATATATATATATATATATATATATATATATATATATATATATATATATATATATATATATATATATATATATATATATATATACACACACACGCGCACACACACACACATTCTACCGACAAACTTCAGTAGGTGATTTCTTATGAAAAATCAAGCGGGAAATATATGGGACACTTTCTATACAAACTTAATATCAAGGATTGGCTCTCCACCCCCCCCCCCTTTTTTTTTTGCAGAATTTCTTCGTTGTCGCGTGATTACTTCAGTTTCAGAGGTATTACTGAAAATGCTTGATAATTACAAAATTTACAATTTACTTGTTTAATATTTTGTATCTAATTGTTACTGTGTGTATTTCCTGCTTGCAAAAAGGCGAGAACTTACTGATAAAATTATAAACATGTTTTCGACTTTTTACAACTACCAGATAACTAGAATTAAGCACACAAATATATTTAATAACTAGTGAAATGTAAATTTTCTCTTATCGTACATTGTCAGTAATTACTATGGATCCGAAATTAGGACGCGAAAACGAAGAATTCCTTCAAATGAGGTTAAGCCGAGGCTTAGATCCGTCTCTAATGACCTCGCTGTTGACGATACGTTACGGACAATCAATCTATCACCTAGCTATCTTAATATCAAGGGAGATGTGAGCTCTTGAAAATCGAATTTTAAACAACATTTTTGCGAAATATTGCACACGAAATGAAATTACAATCATCCGAACATTGTTTAATGTAATCGGAATATTTAACCTAAGAGCAAACTCCCATTAACAACTCCGACCAAAACCAAAATAACAGGGTGGCCACCCTCTTATTGGGAAAAACTATTTTTACATTGACTACCGGTACTTAAATAATATTTGTGTGTGTGTGTGTAAGTAAGCAAGATGATGCAGTAGAGCAACATCCAGCAAGTTGCCAGCGTAGTTTCCTGCTGATATAGCGTTTTAAAGATTTCTGATCACTGCCCATTATGTATTATCCAGTTACACTGAACGTGATAACCAGTAACCTTTCGTTTGTCACTTTCACTTAGTACTGCACATATTTGTTAAAGTGAAGAGATCTGAACGACCCTTAACAGTGAGATCTTGAGAGCCGACGATGGTGATTGAAGTGAATATGGAGCGGCGCCGGAATGAATGGGCGGGGGAAATGGGAGATCTCCGAGAAAACCCGCCGACCAACGGCATCGTCCGACCCGATTCCCACTTGCAAAAATCCGGTGATCCGGCCAGGGATTAAACCCGGTCGCCTTGGAAGGAGGCGAGCGTGCTTAATCGCTCAGCCACCGTGACCCCACATACTTGTTAAACAATTCTTGTTTGATGTTCATTACAAAAATTAGTCTACTTTACTGTTACTAATTCAAATATTGCAAAGATATAAAACTCCTTTTCGCGATTCCTCGCCGATATACCTTAAAGTACTGTTATAATCCGTTCACGACTGGAACAGACTTCCTCAGAATCTTTCCTACTCCCATTTTAAAGCAATAAATTAAAAAAATACGTTAAAACATTCAAACTATATTCTCTCTCCGTGCTGCCAAACGAGTTGTACCCGCGCAAGTCGCTGTTTGTCGTAACGATGCGTGCAGCTGACGGCCGAGGTGTTCAAAAGTCTTTTCCAGTCGTGAACCGACTATAGTCACTTTTCACATTAAATTTTATGCTGACAAAACACTTGAAATTTTTTCCGATGGCCGATCTGTAACTGCGAACCAGTTAAGATTTGTACTCAGTCACATAATTTTTAACCTAACAGACAGCAGTTACAATGAAACACCAGACTCGATACGCACGCTCCTATTGTGTAACAGATGTATGATGTTAAATATTTCAGTGACCAGCAACTTGAATTGCAGTTGCCTTTCACTTTCTCAACTTACATAGTACGAATTCACCATGAATGCACTATTGCGTACACATCACATAAACATCCTAGAACCTACACATCGTACAATCAAAGGACGCTCACGATGCAAGTGACGGTTCGAAATTATTTTATACGATTTCACGCCCAAGTGACTATTGCACGTTTATTTGGCAATAGTTCTTAAGTTAATAGTGGTGGTGGAGGAGGGAGGGAGGGAGGTGAATAAGCTAACGAATAGTAACATCTACGTACACATTGTTTTGTACAAACTTAACAGCGCGGGGACAGACGAATATGTAAAAATTTTTTGGTAGACGAAACTCACCTGATGACCCTGACGATCGTCCGACGGATCCGCCATGTTCGGAATACAGCAGCTTACTGACGGAAGCCCTAAGACGGCGATGGAGGGTGCCTAGGCAGCAATAGATCCCCCCGCCCACTCCACCCGGAGAGGAGGGGACACCCAACCTATCGCGACTTTCACGTGCAGGATTTTTCCACACGCACCAAAGAATTATACAATATTTCGGCACCAGCCTGTAACCTACTCAATTAAAAAAATCCCTGTAAACATATACAGATTTATCCGGATAGGAGACATAAAGATGTGTCGGTTATATTTTGTATGCACGTGCAAATTTTTTACTGAACAATTAATTTTCTTATTACCGCAATAACAAGCTGTGTATGACAATATATGTGTATATGTGTGTGTTAGTGTGTACGTATGTGGGCATGTACGTCACACGAATGAGGAATTCTAGACATTTTGAATATCAAGAAAGAATAAACCTGACTTGTATCATTAAGTTTTATGTGGAAATACGGGGGCAAAACATAAACAGAATACGCCCAATAAGAAATTTCAAACACCAGAGGGGAATAGTTTTAACAACTTTGGAAAACTGGAGGAACAGCCAAAAGTCCCGCGAAGAAATGAATCGGAGCAGCGGGATTGACTGAACTCAGCCGAAATCACCATCGCATCAGGATTTCAGTCACACAAACATTCGGTAAGTTGCTACTGTTTTCGCTGTTGTGGAGCCATGACTTCGGACTTAACGAATGGATCAATTTTAGCGCAAAGGCAATGTGCGAGTTTCAAAAGTCGCAATGAGTAATTTTCGCTATCTAGGTGGGGAAAAAATCCAAATTTTCATCTTATCCAGAAGCCTTAGAAGGGGTCGCAGTTGTATTTCAGAATGTCCATAGTATCCGGGAATGGTATTGTTGTTTTCCTTATGCAACGCTAGATGCTGCAGTCATGCACGCCGAAATATGCAGAAATTTTTATTTGGTACAGCATATCTCTATTATAGTCACATTAATTAACTCTCGCATTAATTACCTATGTGCGTCGCTAGCTGTATGCAACGAGGTAATTGACTTACAATCATAATTTCTAGTGTTTATGATGAAAGTCAACTTTTAAATAGATTTTAAGGATATTTTATGACATGATAATCGGAAACTTAATAAAAATGACAAATCGTCTGAAAAAAAACAGCATTAATAATATTTTTTTAAAGCATAAATGTGAGGATTTTAACATAAAATCTTTATCCCTGCCATTAAAAAAAAGTTGATTTAGAACAAAGTTTAGTTGCAGATAAATTTTTTATTGAAGTCACAGCTGCAGCATGTTGCAATTTATATGAAATCCGAAACTTGGTTCACCTGCAGTAGGGGCTTGACTTTTGACTGTTTTAACTTCAGATGTTATCTCATAAGTTGAAATTGAAATACGGGAAAACCATGCAACTTATTTCCAAGAAGTATTCATTTCATTTTAATAACACGAGTAAATATGTTGCGCTGTAGCGTAACACATTTATTTTTTCCCATTTTGAAATCTCTTACAAAAAAAATTACATTAAATTTGGCTGTAGCGCTTTTTTATTTGTTCAAGAACTGCGCGAATAAACTATTATTGAATAAAGCCATTCGGGTTTATTTTAGACTGTGTTAACAGGGGTGAAAAAATTAACTTAGATAAATTTGACACATTTATTAATTACGCTTTTGACTTCCATCAACAAAGTTACTACTGTGGAATCGGATACTCGTCCATGTTCTAGAAATTTTTTTCCAAGGGAGACACATGATCAAAGCTTGCATTCTGTTTACTTTTACTGGATAGTTCTCACATGCCGGAGAAACAATGACTAAGAACAGTAGTAGGAAAAAAGGGGTTTTCGCGCAAGGGGATCAGGGATTGGAGCCAGAGCAGCCATGCTGTTATGTCACTCGACCACCGTCTTGGGTGTTATTGACCTTTTACCCCTGTCCCATGTGACCTTTGACTCCAAAAAAAACCCCTTTAAAAATCCTCTAAAAAAAAAAAAAAAAAAAAATAATCCAAAAAAATATATTATTAAAAAATTATTTAAATTTATTGACAAATATTTTTAAAAAAAGGTAACTCAGAAATTACCCATTTTCCCTTCGAAAATGGCAGTAGCCCTTCCAATCCAATTTTTGGTCAATTTAGTAATTTGAAGGCTTCCTTCGGACCAACAGAGCAGTGGCGGCCATATTGGTTTTATAGGCATAGGGTATGTCAAATCGATACAAAGTATTCCAGGATCAAAGTCAGACTTAACCATAAGCTATCTTGGTCGACAGCTATCTTGCATCCATATTGTATACAAATTACTTTTGACCTTGAAAACCCGAAAAATTCTAAACAATTCTAAAAAAAAATCCCCCAAAAAATATTACTAAAATAATTAAAAAATTACTCAACATGTATTACGGTATTAAAAATATAAAAGAATTGCCATTAAAAATTATTTAAAAAGTACAACGAATTTATTATTAAAACTGTTAAAAAATTATTTTAAAATCACTAAATATATTTTAAAACTGTAATTTCCCGATGTTCCCCTACATACCCCCTCCAACCAAACAAATTAATCGGCTGCCACCACCCCCTCGCCCATCCCCACTCAGCCATCTTGGTAGGCAACCACCACCTTGGTATACATCACTTGTCTGCCATTTTTTGAAGCCAATACCCATTAGCAATTGAACTTTGACCTGTGAAACAAGACCCCTGACATTAACCTTGAGCCAATGACCTTGAAAACAAAGAACTCGAGAAAAATACATAAAAGTCAGCAAGCATAATACGTTACACACTACCACCCCCATATTAGATGCAGAATACCTCGACCTTTACCCCATGACTTTGAATGACTTTAAAAACCAAAACTCGAGAACAAATACATAAAAGTATTTTGAATATAGGTACATGTTCTCGAAGCGAAGGCCATTCTCTTCTTCCAGCAGGTTCAGTAGGACGCATGTTTTGCCACAAACCAGTGGTCCTGCGATGATGCACCTCACTGTATTCGGAAGTAAGCTTCCATGTTGCGATTCGTGGAAAGTATCTTCATCTTCAACATTAATGCGTACAGGTAGAGCAACATCTTGCTTGACGATCTGTATGTTACCACTATCTCGCGGAGGCAGAGCCGATTGCAATTGCAGAGAACCAATGCTATAAGTTTCAGAATGTCTCTTCAAAATATCACTCTGTGTAGTCTGCCTTTGGCAGAAATCACATTCAAGTGTCACATTCGAAGTTTTCATCTTGCAGGTCGTTATTTCGTGTCGTCGTAAATTCTGCAAGGCAGTAAATGCTTTACCGCAGAAGCGACACAGCAGATGCATCATTGACATTTTATGTCAGTACTGTTTCAAGTCGTAAATGATACTGAAACGAAAATGCATAACAGGCGCATATTTATACTTTGGCGAAAACTCGTTCGCAGAATCGACACTGGCGAGGTTCACAGCTCCATGATCGTCGAGGACAATATCCAGCCCTTCAAATTCGCAATTCACATTCGCGATATGGGAACATTATTAGAAAACCCAAATATTCGTTCAAGCAAGAAAAACACGCAGGGTATATTATATATAATAGGACTATACATAATTATGTATTTTTGAAAGGGAAATAAAAAATTATGTAGTTATATAAATATATAGTTATTTAAATATGTAAACATTATTTTTAATTTATTTGATACATAATTATGTATATGTAAGTAACTAGGTGTAAGTATGTAAACATATAATTATTTTCAATTATATATAATATATATTATATATAACTACGGAAATAACTTAATTTTTAATTTAATATATACATAATTATAAACATATAACTATGTAAATATAAAATTAATTTTCAATTTAATTAATATTTTTAGGTATACACGTATAAGTATGTGAATATAAAATTATTTTCAATTTAATTTATACCTAGTCATGTATATGAATAGGTATATAATTATGTAAAAATATAATTATTTTCAATTTATTTTATATGTAATTATGTATAGGACCTTTTAACCCTGGCCCATGTGCCATACATATGCCTACAAGCATATTTAGTAATACGTTATGTAAGTATGTGCATGTTTTTCTTGGTCGAACGTATATTTGGGTTTGCTCAGAGTGCTCCCATAACACGAATATGAATTGCGAATATGAGGGACCGGCTTTTGACCTCAACAATCACGGAGCAGTGAACCTGCTTAATCGTTAACTGGTTGTCGCCAGTGTCGATTCTGTGATCGAGTTTTCGCCAAAGTATAAATATGTGCTTTTTATGCATTTTCGTTCCAGTATCGTTCACACCTTGGAACAGTACGGACATAAAATGCCAATGATGCATCAGCTGTGTCGCTTGTGCGGCGAAGCATTTATACATTTGTGGAATTTACAACGCAAAATAACGACCTGCAAGATGAAAACTTCGAATGTGACACTTGAATGTGATTTCTGCCACAGGCAGATTACACGAAGTGATATTTTGAAGAGACATTCTGAAACTTGCACTGGTTCTCTGCAACTACAATCGGCACTGCCTCCACAAGATAGTGGTAACATACAGATCGTCAAGCAAGATGTTACTCTACCCATAAGCATTCATGCTGAAGATGAAGATATTTTCCACGAATCACGACATGGAACCCCTATTTCCGAATACAGTAAGGTGCATCATCACAGGACCATCCGACTCTAATCCTGGATCCCTTGTATCGATTTGACATACTTACCGTATGCATATAAAACCAATATGGCCACCACTGTTCTGTCGGTCCTAATTTACTCAAATTGACAAAAATTAGATTTGAAGGGCTACTACCATTATGGAGGGAAAATTGAGTTATTTCTGGGAATCCTTTTTTTATATTTTAAAATAAATTTTAAGCATCTTAATATTTTTTTGTTTTTTCGGAATGTCCTAGAATTTTTTTTTGGGTTTTTGGGGTCAAAGATCCTCGGGGTTGAGTTTATATGGGTCAGGGGTAATGTGTCAATAACACCCAACATGGTGTCTCCTCGGCTCCGGTCCCCTTGCACATCAAACCCCTTTTTCCTACTACTAAGCACAATTAGGAAATTTGGGAAACTACATTGCTGGACGTGGAAATCACTACACCCCTAAGGGATCGTCCACTTGCAACAAAATCAAGACCACACACAATTCCAATTTTGCAATGCAGATGGAGTGAGTAACCAGTAACCTAGCTCCTAAAAGGGTCTTTACAAGAGGCTTGAAAGTCTGCATGTCAAGGTGGCCGCCTGGTTGAAGGAATTTTGCACATCCGAGGCCTAAAAGCACCAAAGCGCTAGGGGCGACCGAGACATACACATCAACTTTCTTATCGCCTGAAAGCACAAAACACTGTACTGGCATGCAGTCTTACCATCGATAATGAGCCTCTATGAGACTTTCTGCAGAGACCATGCCAATTTATAACATAATACTAAAAATAAAGGTTTGATGCATGTCCCTATTCCTTTTTTTTTTATGTTTTGGACCAGACTGTCCATACCTAAAAATTACAATGAAAACACCAGTTTGAGCCATTTTCACTACCAAAAAAATGCTTTAGAGAGAAATGGAGGAACTGAGAAATGTGTAACATTTCTTAGATGTTATTGGTAAGATGACTGCACTCAAGACACGCTGGACTGTTTTCTAATAAAACTTTTCTGGTGGCACACCGCTCAGCGGCTTACCCAGCCAGCCACCTTAAGAGTCATATGTACCCAACTGGGAAGAGATAAATAGCTGTCTTTTGTTTAATCGCATCAAAAGTGAGTAGATAGGAATAGTATGTCCTAGGGCAATGAGACCGAGGAGTAAGGCAGTCCGCCAGCTTGAATTCCATCATCTTGAATGATGTTACAGCTGCCATATTGGATTCCGCTATCTTAGTAGTGAGTATGCGGTCGTCTTGTACCATCTGCCATCTTGATATGCATCACAGCCACCGGTCACCATCTTGGCAAGGGTCACAGCAACCATTGGATACACTCTGCAGTTCTCATTAGAGGTGCACAAAATATAGTACTTTGTATCCATGAAAAGGTTTTAATTACCAAAATTATAGTACATTAGTTTGCAGAACTATGGTATCCTGCACTTAATTTCCATTTGATAAATGCAACTTTGTTCAAAAGCAAGTGCTTCTTAATGAGGCATTAAAAGACTAAAGAAAATAAAAACTAGGGTATGCTTGGACACTAAATAAGTAGGGGGTGGGAGAGGGGATAAACCTCTGCTATCCATCAGTAGAAAACAGCTTTTCTAACAGTGACATTTTGTTGCTATTTTCCAATTATATTTCACGTGGTACCTTTGTCATTTGGTTTAATAGACTTCCGGTGAGAAAGATTCTTCCCCAGGGAGGTTTCCATGGACTATTTCTGCACTGACTTTCAAGTTTCTTCCTACTGATATCTATTCCAACAAAATTAACATACAGAGCACCTGTTTTAAAATGCTGTGTTTCAACAGAAACCATACCATTGTGAACCTCTTCTAGGTCCTGTAAAAATTCACCAAGAAAATGTGACGGCAAGTAATCTGTCACTATACAAGCGAGTACATTGTTTTCTTAAGAATCTGATGCTTCAAACAACTATAGACTTGCAACTACTACAGAACTAATACCACAATTATTATCTTGTAAAGGTTGTTTGCATAGGGGAAATTTGTTGGTGGCATCAATCACATTCCTAAAAACCTAATCTTCAAAATTTTTGTCAAATGAACCAAATCTAGTCTGGAAGAAAAGGATTTTCTAATCCAATTCCCTAAGAAATACTAGTGAAATTCACTGCAGAACTCCAAACCCATCCTTTGCACATCAGTGGTGTAGAGGTGGGCAATCCCAAATTTCCACTGGCAAGATGTGAATGTTGCTGTTGGTATTTCTCATGGCACTCCCGTACACCCCACCTTTACTTGTAGGGGTAAAGCTTTGTTTCAGCATGTGTGCTACTGTTATTGGCATGATCCACTCGCGTGCATGCATTCATTATATCTTCCACACCTCTACACCACTAAAGTCAAAGTTAAACATTACATAAAGCTATCCTAATGTAAGTACTAAGACATTGATATGTTGTTCCTGCCTGCAGTAGTGACCAAGAGTGGCATTGAGGTCAAGAGCATGCCACAGTACCTGAGGTATGGATCTGTCATTGCCCACCAACCTGAAAAATGAGAGGTGGAATTGCAAAATAAGTGTAATTAAGATGCACGGAAACTCTGCAATGCCACATAAAAACTGTTCTAATTTGCCACTCTAATGTGTTAAAATTCCCATTTCTAAGTGAAATTTCAGTTTAAATCAACTCCGACAAGACTGATTAATACATGTTCCGACATACTCGACCTTCTCACACTCCAGACTGTAATACCAAAGTACTGTGCACACAGCTGTAGTCACCACTTCTATAAATGGAGTATGTGGGCCAAAGGAGTGTACCTGTTAAAGGTTTAAGCTGTGCAGTGTGACATGAAAAGTGGCCACCTGACAATAGTGCAACTGACCTGATTCTCCAGGAACATTCTCATGCCTACAGGCCATATTACACTATACCAGATTCCGCAAAACCCCGTGCAATGTCCTACATAGTGGCTGTTACACAGACTGATGTGACACCTGTTACGGCATTTGTTGCCTAGAAAAAAAAAATATATATATATATAAAATCTTTTACAACCTTAGGTAATATGCATTTTACACAGTTTACAAAAAAACTTTGTAGGGAAGCATCTTGTTTACCATTAAAATACTCGAAAACTTTATTTTTTCTGTTTCATTGCAGGTAATATTAAAAATTAGCACACAAATAAGTATGCTGACTAAAAAGGCTATTTTTTTTTTGTATTTGGCTACAAGGTCCAACTCAAGTTCACGCATCCAGTATTTGCACTGGACAGACAGAGAAATTGTAACTCGCCCCCAGGAAGTACGACAGATCCAATTGTAGAGATTTTAATACACGTTTGTACTTCAACAGTTTTTAAAATAAGATGTCAAATGTTTAACCTGAATTTTTACTGCAATCCAATATTTCAAATTTATTTGTTAAAAACATTTGTAGGCCTAACCCTCATGATGAATGACCACGTAAATAACTATGTGAATGTAATTACATGCTCAAGAGATTTATTTCATCTTATAAATACAGTAAACTTCCGATTTTCTGGGATAATGACTGACAAAGGGTTCCTTGATAACCAATATTAACGATTAAAGCAATAGGCTACAAAATTGTTTCCTTTACATACTGTAAATGCAGGTTATGTAAACAAATTATATAGTCAAATGAGAATTTAATTTTTTGAAAGCCAGTGTGTGGCAACATGTTGTAAATTATATAAACATAATCATATGCACAAAATCCCATATGAGATAATGCCTGAACGATTGCAAGAGAATTTCATGTTGATTATTTTGACAGCCTACACTTGCGCAACAAACATCAAAAAAATATGTGAGCAGGAACGAGATTGTAGAAAAACTGTTTATTATCCATTATATTGTTACAAACAAGCTGTTATTAGGGTAACAAATTAAACTTCTAGAATAATGGTAGGTGTTGAAACAAAATGCTACAGTTTAGCTTCGTTCATCTCTTCTTCATAAGCTGTAGCTAGTGCTTGCTAACATTGATACGTGCATGCTTCATATTAATTAAGTAATTTTACAATATTTCTAAAATAATTTTATGTAACATATTTCAAACCAGAGCTGTTTTGAGCCCACACAAGTTGAAAAATTTACTTTCAAAAGGTAGTGATAGAAAGACTTTTGCGACACAGCAGCAAAATATGACAGTGCTGCCATGTGTTGGCCAATGCATGCGGCTCGCTTTGGAAGCTCTGCCTCAATGAAATGACATTTTTTCATGTGCAAAATACAAATATAAAACCGAATTCCCAGAGTATTACATTATCCACGAGCTCTATAAATATTTTAACGTGTGAAGAAATTCAGCTTGCTGATAATTTGGATTTGGCCTGCAATCACTAAGCCTTACTCAGGTTTGCGTGCCCTATCTAGCCTTGCTCAGGCTTGCTGGTGCCCTCTGGCTTATTCAGACTAGAGGGCCAGCTAAAACTCCCGTATCTGCATTTCGCACCTCCTTATATACCCATTTTATGGGCAGTCAGAGAGGTGCAGGAGGTGCTAGCTAGCCTCTCTTCGCTGAGGTTGGTGTATTTCAACTTCAGCACAGCAACGCCCTTTCCTTATCTCCCTCATTGAAGGCTGTTAATGTTTTTATCACCTCTGCACGAGGCTCTGGAAGCTGCGGTTTCCTTGTAGCGGGGTGCTGCGATCTTGCATCATCCCTCAAAACTCGCATCTCTGGTTGACTGGTACCGATGGCTCCATCGAATAAAGAATCTTGAGTGGGAAAATGAACGACCGCGTGGCGGCTTCGGTAGACATTACAATTTCTTCCTTCATGTCCCGTGTACGCAATCACTTACTAGGCTGGGAGCAATCCTGTAGGAACGCACATTAATTGACCTGTTGTAATACGACTTCCCTATGAGTGTAACAACTCTTACGATGGGGTGAAGTCGAAACGTAGAGTGCGCACGTCAGATGCGCAGGAATGCGCCATGCGTCAATCGCCCTACCTTCGAGACGACTGAAACCCATCTTCAGTGGTAAGACATTGTCTTCTGAGATAAGAATGTTCCATCTGGGCCAGGCTATTTGGTCCACAAGCTTGTTTGGAGCTATGGTACAACACCTCTTCTGTGCGTGCATTGCAGTTCTTCGCTGGGCTCACTATCTCTCTACCCAGATAGCATGCATTGCGTCTGCGATTTGTCTCCGGGGTATTGGCTTACTTTTCCTAGCTTCTTTAGTCTCTCCCTCTCACTTCCCTTCTTCTTGGTTTAAGGTGGCAGGCACGATGAACCGTATCAGCTGATGGCTTCGTTCTTCGCTTCCCAATGGGGAGGAGAAAAAACTGAGGTAGAGAGGCAGGAACAAGTCACATCTTCATGAAACCTTTTTCGCTTATTCTGTGGTTAAATCGAAGCCTTCTTTCATCGAGTGCCAGTGTATCGACTCACCAAGAAATCACTTTGATAAAATGTTTGACAAACAAAATAATAATTTTATGCAAACACGCTGGCCTCAGAATGAAACTAGCATGTGTGTATGTGGCCCCACTGGCAAAGGACAAAATTCAAAGGGAGCTGTTTACCGTAGCCCCTAGTGAGAGTAAAGTTAACAGACATTTAATATGTTGGCGCTGTCGCACAGTAAACAATACTTAACGTGTTAGACTACAGCCAAGGCGTTATCTAGCTAAAACAAACTTGTTTTTAACTACAACCTTTAAGTTTTGTTTGCTAGCATCTCACACAATATAAAGAGATAGTAAGCGGGAACATTAAGCACTTACAAAACACATCTTTATACCTTTTACAATTAATTAATTAATTAAATTACGACCTGAACATTTAACGTACAAAATTCATTACTTTTGAGGCATTCTCTAAACATTAGGTTGCGACACGCGCTCATTTCGGTGATAGGTGTTACGGTGCTGACCACCCTCCCTAGTTCGTCAGGTAAACCTACCGCGGCATGTTAGCGAATGTACTGGCCCGGTGGGTCATAGTAGATTCAGTGGGAGGCCACTTTGTGGGAGGGTACCGTTGGAAGAGAGGGTAGTCAAATCCCAAAGTGTGGCAAAACGAGATTGTTTACTGCCCAGGGAGTTTAATCTTCCTCACTACTAAGATTGCCAAGAGGCAGGATGCCAGTTGTCGCGGGGTGTACGAGATGTGAGAGAGGTTAAAACGACCGTGTTGGTGGAGGTGGATGATCTGGCTGGAGAGATAGGGGTTAAGGGGTTATTCGCAGTGGCCGTGTGGGCCAACGTGCGGGAATGTCGTTCGTAGGGGGAGAAACTATGCGGGGCATGGGGACTACCACCGGCGGGAGTCTGACCTGGACCGTCTTCCCCGCCAACTTGATCAAACACATATTCTGTTTGTCCTTCGGTGGGGTATCACTTGCTACCGATGGTGGAGTCTCCTGCTAGGTAGGATGTGTCAGTTCTGGATCGTATTCTGGCCAACAAGCACCTAAATACTTATTTAAAGGCGACCAGTGATCGAAGGGGACTAACAGTGAGATCAGCCTAAGTGTGAATTCAGGTTCCGTAGGAGGAGGTTCAACATAGTGACTTCATTATTGGAATTAGAATTTAAAGCTCTCTGTAAGACACTGTATTCTCTATGCCATATGCGACACAGTTTCATGCTTCTTATGGCACATCTCTACTGTCCTCCAACCCTTTCGCACACGTGCAGTCTTGGGGGCATGACTTATGCAGTCATACCCAAGGCCCTGACGTACAGACGTGCAGTCCAGTATTGGGACGTCACCGAAGGTAGATGCGGGAATACCGGAAACCCAGGAGCAGCGGTATGTGTTGTGCAGTAAGGCTTTCTGCAAGCACCGTCTTCTGTTGAGTTCGGTGTACTTTGCGGCTAGTCTTTGACGGGATTTTGCTGTCACACCTGTCACAAGATTTACAAACATACAAAAGAATATTAAAACCAATTGTGATCCAAGAGCTAAAGATATGGAAGTTGACTGCGGTAAAGGGGTGCAGTGTATAGGACATTGGGTTACCTCTGGAGGTGAGCTGCCCTTGCGGTCGACTGGTGCAGTTGTGGACAAGCCTTCTTCAAGCTACAGGGATGGTGTAGTTTTCTCAGTCTACAGAGGTGGTTGAAGCCGTGTTGCAGGCTGTTGGAGAGATTGAGCCATGTCGCAGGCTGAGAAGAGGAGAGAGAGGTCATCCGCAGACCAGGTAGTGCTCACTGACCTACATGGCCAGTGAGCCCAGTGTGTCTGCCAGGGCGTGCTCTTGGACTTCCTTGTATAGTGAAAAATCCAGTGGTCAGTGATCTTCTGGGGGTGCGGTATAGAGTAGCCTTCCAGTGCAGGGGTAGGTTTATCAGGGTTGCAGCGACGCCACTCATTTCTTATCTCACTGCGTGGAGGTGATAAATTCAAACACCTCATCCTGAGGCTGGCGGGATGTGACGTCACAGGGTGGCAGAGGTGCTGCTATCTCGTGTTGTCGCAGGAACTTCTTCCACAGCTAAATGTAGGGTAGTGGTTTCTCAAAAATGTTATTTATTCCTGTGGGTGGCGAATACGGGTTCTGGGCAGGCAGTACATTTCATATTTAATTGTGTTAATCATCTCTACATCAGAGGCTGTCCAATGCGTGGAGTTTCTTTGGCCAGTACGTGAAATTACTTTTCCACTGTTTATGACTTGCCCCAAGTCCTCGTCAGCTCGAGATGGGGCGAAGTCGCCCATAATGAGTGCAAATGCGCTGCGCAGAATGTTGGCATGTGCCAGTTGAAACCTGATAATTATCTCTTACTACTCAATGGCTAGTGTTCATTCTTTAGAAATAAATCAATTCTTAACACACTGGCTATACATGATTCAACACTTCAGAAATATTCCTTCAATATGACGTTTAATTATTAAGCACCATAGCAATATCCAGTTCGCTTCAAAATCACAGAATATTATTTACATCCTAGTAATTTTATTAAGTATTGGGATTATAAGTTATCCAACACTTCAGAACTGCTACTTACAGATGACAAGGTAATTTCTAAAAACCCACAAGCGACTATGGTCAACACACCAGCTACATTAATAAGACCTTACTTCTTAACATAACACTTACATAATGTTTACATTTATTACACACAACACATTTCAACAGTTCAAATTTTCTATACTGTTGCATTACCGTCTGCTTAAGGAATTAACCTCAATCAATGATCCTAACCATAATTTTACATAATCCTTAACATTACATATTATTGTCATATTTATTCTATTTGACATTCAAAATCTTTAAAATCCTGGCAAGGCAGTGGAATTGACCTGGCGGCGTATACCAGCGCGCTCTAGGTGCTTTGCTGGCGGATGCCGTACAATTCTAGTGGCCTACCTTATGTCCGGCGACACATTTTTAGGAATATCGAGTAGGTGTTTGTTTAGTGTAAATGGCATGTTCCGGGCTCGTATTTCCACGCATCTTATACTTCGTAACAGAGCTCACCCATTTTTGTTGGCTCCACGTTATCATAACCCTTATTAATCAACTTACAATTAATCACTTAGAGCACATGTGGGGGTAAGGGGTCAACTTCCAGCATCAACTTCCCAGCTGTGTGTGAGGTGGGGGGTTGACTATTTGTACTCCCTCTTGTATTTCTAAACTAACAGAAGTGACAAACTACACACATATTTACATTTCTTATACCAAGACTTACTAGTGGTAAAATGAGGGAGGATTCCACAAACATTTATTTGTTATGTGTGAAACCTTTATTCCTGGCAAAGCGTCTTTCTAATTCCGTCTCCTTTCATAGGATTAACTAGTCTAATGCAAATATTTACAATCTCAGCCTTAAATTATGTTACATGTCCTAGAACAAATCCTATAATCAACTCTATACCAAGAAAAGACCTGACAAAAAACATCTAAACAAACACCCGAGTCTATTAATCTCTCTATTGAACGTCAATGTTTCCAAGGTTCTACTTGAAAACTCTTTTTCCATGTAATGAAAGCTCTGCTTACTCATTTCCTAATCTATTACACCACATATTTTCCAGAAGAACTGCTTCACCTGAATGAGTCAGCGCACTCTCATTCTTTTTTCACTACTAGGCTGAACTTCCTAGCTTTGCTCTGAACTACATTTTCCTTAACTACACATGCATCATTGGTGAACAAAAAAAAAAAACTAACCAGACGTTGCCTGGATACTCAGTGATGGTGTATGATACGTTTTGTACATTTCTGTGGACGTCCTCACTTCTTGGGCTGCGAAGTAGTCTCTGCTAGCCACTGGAATATTGTTGGCGGTCGCCATGTCGTTTCTTTGTAGCGGTCGAGGGTATGCATCGTGTGCCTGGCACAAACACACTGGATTCGTTATGGACAGTCGATGGTGTTGCTCGGGCCTGGGACAGAGCGGCCTCTGTAGTGCTGCATCTCCTCGTGATGGGGCATCGTCGTGACCTGAGGTTGATGCCATCATAGGTTGTGGTTGAGAGCTGGACTCTTTGGCTTCCCCTGGCTGCATTTCTGGGGATACCTCTGCTCCTGATGCTGGGTTGGCTGCCTCTGCAGCACCGACATTGCTCAGCATCTGGGTACTACTGCTGTAGCATGGAGTCGTTTGCACTGGTCTCAAAGAGTAGCTCGTCCTAGTTATGCCCTTGGGACTGGGCTAGTCAGATGTCTCCACTGCTGACTAAAATCATGGACCAATTGACATTGGGGATGATACTGTCTGGTGCCTCAGATGATTCTCCTGCTGTAGCCGCTGCATCTTTCATGCCGGGGATATGAGAAGAGGAAAGGAGAGGTAGCATATAGCGTGACGCCATGTCCTGTCCCTGGGAGATTTCCACGCACTCAGGTGGTGGCATGGATGGAACCAAACCCGGTGGTAAGGGATATTGTGCAATGTCGAGATCTAATTCCTAAACTCGCACTTATTCCACAGCAGGGAGACAATTACGCCATCCGGCGATGTGGTCTCTTCTAGTCTTTGGCATCAGCCTACGCCTTGGTACAGAGAGACGCTATATATGCAGACTGTAAGGGAGCTTGGTTCGCTAACCTCTGTTATCGTACTACCAACAGGACTCCTTTGATGAAGAACTCGATCTGGGTGGCTACCTCACCCAGTCAGTCGCCGGGGAGAATGAGGGGGTAGAGGCTAGTGTCCGATCGGACACTCCTCCTTGAATGGAAAGTAATACATACGTCCTAGTCAGAGGTGGAGGGGGTGCTTACACCTCTGTTTCTGGGATCGCCTGATGGCCCCGCTGAGCCTGTCTCGGGGAATCAGGTCTGGGTAACCACGTCAATAGTTTGTGTTAGGTTGGATGCAGTGCACTGGATCCCTTCGGAAGAATACGGGAGCTTGATCTCCGTACCTGCGAGGTGTGCGAGAGAAAAGCATCTCATCATGTGGTTTCCTTTGCGAAATACTTTTCCTGGGAAACGTGGATCAGACGAGCAAAAGTTAGTCGTATGTACTAGGGGGGGGGGGGGGGGGGTATTACCGACTAGATTCAAGTCCCCCACATCTTAGCTATCTGAGACTTAGGGCACATGTTTAAAGCAATTGACTTGTCAAATGGTGACTAATGTAAAAGTATTGAAGGGGGAAGCAGGGGTGAATGACCTGGTCTTGGCCCCCAAGTCTTCGCTATCTGAGGCTTACACCCCACGTTGGGGGGGGGGGGGGGCAAGCTGATGTTTGTCAAGTAGCCAACATGAACCTGAGGGAGGTAGGGAGGGAGGGAGGGAGGGAGGGAGATGGAGTAACCGACTCGGTCTAAGATTCCAAGTCTTGGCTACCGAGACTTATGCCCTACATTGGGCACCAGTTGACGCAACTCACTCTCAAAGGAGTTAAAATTATTTCAGTTAAAATTATTTCACTCTCCTGGGATGTGATTCAAGGTAGCCACTGTGAAGGAAAAATATGACTAGGTTCGCCTGGCTAGGTCGCAATATCCTCCCACGTTGGAAGGTTGTGGTTTGTGCCCTTTGGACAGGATAGCCTTGATAGGAGGGGACCCAAACCCTAGAGTGAGGTTAACCAAATACATCTCCCGTCCCAGGAGTTTGGTTATACTCACTGTAAAGGTTGTCAAGGAGATTCGTGATGCCAAGTGTCACTGGAATCATCGGGGGGCGAATCTATGTGGAGTCGAAGGGCTCCTGCCGGTAGCATCCTCTATAGGGAACCGGTCTAATGTGGATACATGGGGGCACAAAATCCGCCAAGGGGGTCACTACATTGCATCGGCTAGTTGTCTGCAGAGGAGGAATGTGGAGTGATAATCTTACCTGCTGCTGTGTTCACATGGGATCTAGGGTGAGCAGGCCCTTAGTTCTGTGTAGGTGATAAGGGCTGTAACAACTCTACAATAGGTGGATCTGGTTTAAAATTATCCCAATAATCAACTGTATGATGGGGCCAGTCTAATCCTAATATGTTGTCCCCACCTTGCAGTGCCTCACTTCCGAAAGGTGCGATTCCATCCAGAGGAATCCCTGGCTCATATAATGGTACTGGAGAAATAGCATTATTGGAATTAAAGTGGGCAATTCCTTCACAAGTCAAGGTGTTATTTGCCTAGGATGTCTAATTCTCTTTGCAGTGCTCAGCGAGTAAATCTCCTCAAATTACTTTACGTCCTGTAGTCTCGTAAGGCATTTCACTAATAAAATAGCACCAGGATTTGTTATGGACTCACTGGGCATTATTCTTCTCAGGTCCGGCCTGGTTCAGGCTAGGACTGTAAATAAGGATCTGGAACTAGACCATGGTTCCGGCTTTATATCATGCTGAAGGGTTGGGCGTCTCGGGCTGTTCCTGAAGTAGTCCGGCCTTATTCAGGTTGGGTCTATCTAGAAAACTACGGTCCATTGCTCCCCTTCAGGATAAATTAATACTAATGCGTTCACACAGTAAAAGGTCCTTTTTTAATACTAGCAAAAAGCTCACCAATTCCAGGCAACAGCTGGTATCGCCTGGATCCAGCCTTATTCAGGCTGGGATCAAGATGGTAGCTGGAATATCGGCCTGGTAACTTTGAGGGTTCGACTTCCTCGTAGGTCAAGCAGCCACAATAGTCCTTGTCCCCTTGGCCTTACTCAGGCAGAATAAAATCAAAGAATATTGATCTCTTCCACACTTATCAGCGGTCGAGATGTTTATGACCTAGGACCATTGAATAATTAATTATAAAAGCTAATTTTACTGGAAACCAGGTAAAGGAGGGTATGCACAAAATCTAAAAATTCACGTACCGTATTTACCCAAAAGGAAGACAACCCTGAATCTAAGACGGCACCTTACTAACAAAATATTTTTAAGGGAAAAATATTTAAACCTGAATTCAAGACGACTCCTGTGAAGGGCTGAAAAAATAATTTAGGTTGAAAGTATTTTTGCATCAATTTGTGACAAACCCTTCAAGAAGAAATGCTATTATATGAATAACATATTTTATTTACTTTTAAAGAACTACTAATCACAATGAAACAGGTGTGTCCAATCTGACTGTATGGTAGCAGCACCTTTCTTACGCTGTAAAACTTTTGTCGGTGTTATATTCGGGACTTGAGCCATTTTGCTTCCCAACAAAGCGCTTCCTCTTTGCGGCCATTTGCAAATTAATCTGATTAGGGCTAGCCATTATTTCACAAAATATATTTTTAGAACATCTCCACCATGTCATTTACCAAGTGAATTAGAACCCGCCCGCCCCTACTACTCAAGCGTTCTGTGTGTCTGGGCGATTTCAGACAAGGGGTCCTTGTCAGAGTTGACAGGTACAGTCTCGGCACTACAAAAATACATCCCACCATAGGACACACTATAGTTAAGCATGAAAAGCATTTGTCAAAATCCTCTGTCTGATGGCATGGCAACTTTGGAGGATTAACTGCTTCCTGAGTAAAAAATTATGAATAGAAGCCCATAGTAATCTTGTACATGTAACACAAACTTAAATACTGAACTAGCAAGGTGGCACAGTGATGGTATTTGTGCCTTGGTTTTGAATTGAAGATGACCCTGAATTGAAGAAGACTCATATTTTCTATTCCTTTTCTGTCAAAAAACCTCGTCTTCCCAATCAAGTCAATATGGTATTTAATGGATACCTATGGAAAACAATGAGGTGCGTAGCTCTACAGGCTACCTGCATAAATACATGTGTGGAACAAAGTAAACCAATGCTATGTGCTAGCGGGGAGAGCTGAAATGCCTAGCAGTCCAGAATGGACGTTGTCACGACCTGCTACCGCAGATACAAAAGGAAATGCTTCCAAGGTAGGGATTCAGGTGAGGACTAGAGATAACTTTGAACTGACCAGCATGGTGCACTTGCGAAAATGTAGGGGATCGTACTTCGACAAGTGGAGTCTAGCAGCCTTTGCTCTCGTTAGATTGCTCAAGTCGTTGCATACTGTGAGAGGTTGAACAGCACAGCTTACTTCTGGAGACTTACTCAGTTCAGCTAGCACAAGTGGCCTAGTGGTCACAATCCTGGAGTGTTCCGTTTGAGCCTTGTTCAGACTGAAGACAGGATCTGCACTACTTACCCCTCCGACTTTGATGAAGCCTTCTCAGGCTTGTTGGCCAGTTAGTTAAGACGTACTCAGGTTTGAGTGCCCTATCTAGGCTTGCTGGTGGCCTCTGCTTTATTCAGGCTGGAGGGCCAGCCAACACTACCATGTATGGATCTAGCACCTCCTTATATACCCTAAATCTGCTTGTGGGCTGTTGAAGGGGTGTGGGGGTGACTAGTCTCACTTCACAGGGGAGTTTGTTTATTCTGGCTTCAGCCAGCAGCACTCTTTCCTTATCTGGAGGTTGTTGGCATTTTAATCACCTCGGCACAAAGTTCTGGAGGCTGCGGTGTCCTTGTAGCGGAGGTGCTGTAATCTTGCATCATCCCTTGGAACTTGCATCTATGGCTGACTGGTGTCGATGGTTCTATTTAATAATAACATCTTGATGGAAAATACAGGTAACCGCATGGTGGCTTCGGTAGACAGTACAATTTCTTCCTTCATGTCCTGTATCTGTAATCACTCACTAGGCTGGGAGTGATCCTGTAGACACGGCATTAATTGGCAAGTCATAAAACAACTTCCCCACGAGCGTAACGATGCTTGAGATGGGATGAAGTCGAAACGTATAGTGTGCATGTCAGAAATGCACAATTCATCAAATGATACAATTTTATCAGTGGCACCAATTTTTAAGGATGCCAGATACACGGGCAAAAATGCAAGACACTTATATGACTAGTGTGAAAGTTTGGTATGCACAACCACCACACATGTCAGTCTTACCTTGCAAAATAATTCTAACTTTCCGAGTGTGTGCTTATTAACAATTACTATGCACACACTTTGCTATGTATAAGTAAACAAATAATAAATTAAAATGTTTGGCTGCATATTTCATGTGCTGAGTAATATTGGACTTTCCATCATGCTCATCGCTAAAGAAGCCACCACCAACTATACACTCCACTTTATCTAACTGAAACACCAGTTTTAGTGTCTCTTTAAAATCACATTTACCTTTCAGTATTTTGATTGCTCAACAGACCCAAAGCAGAATTGAAGAACCATATGTTTGAACAATAGCCATACAGTAATTAATACTGGACAAGCATCAAACTGCTTCTCTCTCTAGTAACCAGCTACTAACATGGAGCGTGTGCTGTTATAATGAACTTACTGTTGTTGCAGTGCTGCCATCCCTCATATTGAGAAAATACGTGTCTACAGTTATCTATATTGATGGAGAGCAAAGTTTGTAGGAACTGCAAATCAAGTACATTTTTCAATCTTGAACTCTAAAATAAAGGACAAAAAGCTGTCCACCTGAATCTACATTTGCACACAGGAGTCAAGCCATTCTCTGATTCCCTTTCTCACCTTGCAATGATCACCCTTCCCAGCATGTATGTGTAAATATCCACACCAACCATTCACCTGATAATTTTGCATACTTCCTGACTCACAAGAAATGTAACCTATTACAATTTCTCTTCACATCTTGAATCTGTGTAGCCAGCCTTCACGGTATACAAAATCTTTAAACTCCACCTGCAGAGACAGTACCATGGCTTTTATTTAAAGTACAGGCTCACTAATAAGATCACATACTGAAAAGTTGCTGGGGAAAACCCATTCATAAAGGACAAATTCCAAATCTGCACAATTGGCACCCATAACATTTTACTGCTTTCTGGAACATGTCTTTTAGCTATTTCTTTAGCTTCAATTGTGTCTATTTTTCGAAATTATAGGCCGTCTTAAAGTAATATCGTAACTCTCTGCCTATTTCACTCTTGGTTATATAGCCATCTTCGCATGCCTGCTTATTTCCAATATTGTAGCAAGGTTTAATTAATTAACCTTTTGCTTATTCACACGTAACACGGAGAAACATTTTTAGACCTACCAACTTGTTGCTCAATCACCCGGGCAATTATGTTTACACTGATAATGAAGGATGACAATGTCTAAAGCGTAGCACAAACTAAAAGAAACGAAAAACTCGCCACATTAAAAAAAAAAATTTTTTATAAAAGAAAAAAAAAAAAAAAACAATAACTCTCAGTCACATACAGCAAACCCAGAGCTGAATACTGACTACAATGGCAAACATGATGAAAGAACAGACAGCATTACCAGATGTAACGATTCCATAGTTACCTAATCTTCCTTTCAACCGCACTACAAAACAGTGCATGTAAATCAACAACAGTATCTCTATAATATCATTATAAGAGGTAGTGCGAGATTATTTTTTATAGGTAACTTCTAATCTCAGAAACTGCAGGGCCAATTCTTATAAAAAAAATTCCTTCAGAAAATTCAAAATTTGTAAATCAAGTAGAGAAAAATGAGCTACTTGGCTGCTTTCGAAGCATGCTCTAATAAAACAATTAAAGATAATTTGAAACAATCTTAGATGAAATTGTGTATCTTATTAAAAAATTTGTAGTAGTCATGGGTAGTTACAGGTAGTCACAAGTATTTGTGGGAACTCACAAGTAGTCACAAATAGTAAAAATACATCTTACCAAAAAACCAACACTAATGCGATGATAAAACTATTTCCGATAATAAAGCAAAAATCTTACAAACCATATACTATATAGGTATGTATTTTAATAACTCCATAAACCTGAGCGAAGCAATGGCGGGCTGCTAGTACATTATAAAATGGTTAATTACAGTAAGATCATTTCTGCAAATTAAGTGTAATTTTTATTGACCAGCTAGTTGCATGGAAGTAAACTAGAATTTCCAATCACTCCTATCTATTAAAGAGCATGTAAAAACACAATTCATAATTACCAAAAAGATTCTAATAATTTGCATGTCATAATCGACTGTGCTGCAAAAAACTGTCATAATAATGGACAACTTCCAAGGTTCCACCCCATTACAGTTTCAGTGTGTTATAACCCCTGCGCAGCTGCAAATATAATGTTTTATAATTTGGGACAAGCAGGTAACTCCAGGTAGATGTGGAGGGGGAATATATATATATATATATATATATATATATATATATATATATATATATATATATATATATATATATATATATATATATATATATAACATGATGGACATGTTCGTTGTGATAAAATTGTCTAGAAATATTTTGCCTTTAACGCAAAAAGTTTTACAAATACAGTAAAACCCCTATATTACTACCTCATTTATTACAACCATCTCTATTACGACCCAATCCCAAAGAACCGTGAAAAGTTTAGGTCGAAAAAGTCTAAAATTAGAGGAACATCTAAAAATAGATACAGTAATCCCTCGCCAACTGCAGTATCTTGGACCTTTTCTCCAACCGCGGCACTAATTTCTATTATACACGGTTTTCAGTCTTTGAAAAACTAGCCCTTACTGATGTTAGTGGTGGCTCATTTCTCAAGCTACCATGGTAGACTTTAAAAATTTGTTGTCTCAAGCAACATGAAGCTATAAATTACTTCATGCCAGAAGGGGACACTGGTGTATTGTCCGTGGAAGAATGTAGAGGGAGGGGAGGAGGAAGTTGCAGGCAGGGGTCAGTAAGGATTCTTTGTCCTAGTCACATGCCACCACCTCTGCCTTACCCTCCCTGCCCTTTTTCGATTCCATTATCCCTCCCCTTTTGCTGAAAAACAGTCCCACATTACACAGTTTCTTAACCAGTGAATATACGATATGTAACTCCAATTTTAATTAAATGCCCTTTTTTAAATAATTATTTTTAAGTACATATCCACCCACGCCTACATAATATGCTAATTTTTTATGGTGGGAAAGTGTTTTTTTCCTTGTGAAGTCAATTTTATATTTAAAGTGAATAAAGATAAGTAAGTGCTAATAAAATGTGTTCTTATGTTACCGGCACCATTATTATGGTGAGTGAGGCCATGTGCGTGTATAGGTAACATCTAAAGTTTTTTATGAAAAATTCGGGATGATTATATTTCAAGTAGAACGCACTAAATATTTATATTCCCGTAAATATTGCCGGGCCTCATCGTGCCAGTGCAGATGCCAACACACCACCTACATTTTTTATAAATTCAGCACACTGACATGAATTACACCTATTAGCATGTTTTCCCAACGCCAGGCCGCTGTTACAAAGTAAACAGGCCCTGTAACAACGGCAGTGGCACGGGCGGCAGCCGCCCGCCATCTTGTAGCGCCCGACCGTCAGCTGCTCAGCCTGAGGATCTAGGGCCGAGCTTCAGCAGCAAACTGCCACACCCGCACCCGGCCACACTGCAGAGGATCTGGGCGCTCACCCAGCTACGTACATGCGGAAACTCGCAATGTATTCGCTGCCGCCCCAACAAGGGGTGGTCCGATATGCCTTTCTTGGGTATCAAATTTAATCAGGAGACATCGAGCTATTAAAATATTCATATTTATATTTAATTTAAAAAAGCGACTTTTTATGCGCTAGAGATGATTGATACTGAACTTCATGCAAAAAATGTAAAGTTTGGGGGCATGGGGGTTAGGGGTGGGTTAAAATTGGCCCAAAATTTTCCAAATGTGTCAGTGCGATGGTGCTCTGTCCTGCTGGAAAATTATATCAGCAGACTCTGCCACTGTAGGAAAAGCTAGTTCTGCATGCAACATTGGCAGATATGAGAGCCCTGTGGCAGTGTTGTTAAAAGAACAAATCCATAAACCTTTTCTCAAGAAACAACGTAGAACAAATTCACTTTAATACAGGAATCTCTTTCATGCTCAATTAAGGTATATGAGTGCTATGATCCCCATCTCTGTATGTTGGAGCAGTTTACTGCACCATTGAGAGAAGAAACATGGCCTCGTCACTCACTAATAAATGTAAAATAAAAGTACGGTCTTCCATTTCCTTTTTGAGAATGAATGCACAAAATGCCACATGTTTATCACTTTGGTATAGAGCATGTATGAGATTGGTCTGAATATCAACACCATGGCAAAACATGCCAGACAGTCATATGGGGAATGGCTAGCTCTCAGCTGGCAAGAACAGACTTTTGTGGACTTCTTACAAAACTCCTCCGGATGTACCCAACTTCTTTGTCAGAAACATGGAGGCAACCTTTTGATTTCCATTTACGCAAACAACTTATCTGTCGAAACTCCTCATGCCAATGTCTAATGCTCCGAGTAGTATATGCAGTGCCGTACTCTCGCCGAAAATAATGCTGCACAGCTTAGACTTGCAATCGCTGAACTGGAGAATGCAAAAGACTTTCTGTTATAGGGTTGTCATCTTGATGCATACTGACAAGCTCAGCTGCTGGCTACTCACAGCCTACACACCAGGGAGGCACCCAGTGGCAATCAAGCGAAACATTTCACTCCCCTCTCAGGAGTAAATGGACACGCTCACCAACATGTAGGAGCATGAACATGGCTCAACTAAGCACTGGTTCTATGTACATCCAAAAGATTCAAATCCCACAGTGGAGGTGAGGGGCTGGTTGATTTGAGCATTTTGCAATATTTGTAAGCAAAATTTATCAGACACGTATTCCATTCTTTTTGTACCATTGTTTCTCTGTTCCTTAGTTCAAAAGATGGAGCTTTTGAAGTCGGATTAATTCATTTGTAACATCACATTTAAGTTAAAAAGTTAATTTCCATTGTTTTGGCATTTTCATTATACTACCATTAATAGGATACAAAACTGTACACACTTAATTGCCCATAAATAATTATTTTCTGTAATACTGTATTTGCAGTGAACAAATGGTTGAACTACAACATCCCCAGGAACAACTTCAGACCATATGTGTAAGTCACATGTCTGAAGTTTACGTGGTCATGATGATTACCTGCAGCTATGCACTGCCTACATTTTTTAAATTATGTTCTGTAGTGTAATTAGACAGAGATTATTTTCAATTCACCGTAACTAAATTACAAATAATACCAGACAAAGGGAAGACAAGAATCAAAAGCTTTTAAACTTAAGATAGCTTTTATTTAATCCAAACACAGAAATATTACTGACTTACCATATACAGTGTTGGCACCCAATTTACGGGAAAACAACTATGGAGAAACGGATTAAATATTATTTGCAATAACTATTACCAGCACTTTTCCTCGAAACATAACAAGATTTTTGGGATTTTCCATTCTTCCATACTTATACACTACAATAAGATTACATAATATAATTCTTTTGTCAATATCTCATTACACAGTAATAACTAGTATAATGATTATTATTGACATTTCCTAAACAGGCATTTGAACAAAGCAGAAGCAACAGGTAGGGAAACAAGATACCTTCTTGTTCGAGGATACAATTATACTCACTAGGAATAAATGTCACCCCACGATCAGGAACAGGAAGTTGATGGTGAGGGAAAAAGCTTTGTTAATGGGGTTTTCCCATGGCACACAGTTACGCACAACAATCTGATCCTGGCATCCAATTAAAGATTAACAAGCCCAAAAATGACAAAATGAAAAAAAAAAACACTCGCAGAGTAACGTAATCGTTACTCCTCCACATTCACACATGCAATGAATGTAAACTCTCATGCACACACACACACAGACACGCATGATAATCACGCATTCATACAATACATATGGCTCATTGATACAATGCAGTTTACGTACTTCCATGCCGTTGGAAGCGTTTATGGAACACACTTCGGCTGGCATGTGATTGTTTCACAGGCACACGAAGGGACGCAAAAATCACACATCAGTCGGAATTGGATGAGGTGACCTTGCCAGACTGCACATATACTTCATAAACAGTATTGGCCAAAAAGCTATGAATATTACAAACCACATTACCAAACTCAACAGAAAATTTCTCCTCCAACACCATTTATCAACTGCTAGCATTCAACTAACATACACTGGAACATGACATTACCAGCACAAACCAACATTGAAAAATTTGAGAATGAAAAGCAGTCCGCCCAAAGCCCCCTCATATCACAGTATTTGTTTATTTGGCTCAGGTCAGCAAGTTACCTTGGATTAGTAGCCCAACGATGGATAACATCCCATCAGCTGGCCACCAAACGCAGTGGCCACAGCACAAAGTTGGGAAATTAACGACAAAAAAAGGATCTATACAAATATATATATATATATATATGCTTTCCTTAATCCTAGGTTGGAATACAGTACAGTGTATCCAGGACAAACATCACAAATTTAAATAAAATTTACTTGAAAATACTGCAAACATGGAATAGTAATCTTTTTCCTGTAATCTTTTGCAATTTTTTTACTTATGACGTATAAAAGAAATTTCAAAAGTGATAGTACAAAAATATTAAATTCATAGCGATAATAACATGTCTCGTGACTTGGAATTACGTCAGCCATAGGCCATAGACACACCTCTAGAAATACGGCCAAGGCAGAGCACTGACCTGCCACAATACAACTGCACTACAAATCCTTTCACAACGGACCAGCAGTTGCAATTATACCACAGTGATTCTCTTAATCTAAAGGCACTTCATTCATTGAAATTTCATGAAAATAATTAGCACACAGGATTGGCAACAGAGTGAAGTGCCTTTTTTTTAGTATAGTTCTGTCACAGTCGCAAGTACACATTGACACGAAGCACTTCATCTCTTGGTAACCAATTTTAAAAGTTGAAGATATGTCAATATTATCAAGCGGCATTTAGCAACCTTTACTCGCATAAAATACACATTTCGTAAATTTTTGTCGAGAAGTTCACAGATTTCTAACTACAACTTACATCATACATTTTCCTGAGCAAGAATTAACAAGTATGCCAAAAATGTGCAGTCGAGGAAAAAACAACGAAATTTAGCATTTCACATTACCCGAAGCTTTCAACCAAGAGTCATTAACAAATCCTCCAAAATTTTATAGTGTTGAAATCGGAAAATTTATTTTACACCCTCCTAAAACTGCACACAAATTTACATTATTTCTGACACACACCTGTTTGTCGTTTGGCATATGCCATGTTTTGTTTCAGTCAAGTCAACGCTCGCACACACGCCAACCACTTCGGGTGCGTCCCTTCTCGCATAAACAAGCAGACACTCGTTCGTTCGCTCATACGATCTTGCGTTTTCTTCCAGTCACTGTGCACACTTGATATACTTGTTACAAATATTTTCACCAATTAATATTTTTTATACTTGGAATCAATCGCTCCCTCTGTTGCACTGCCTCTTTCACTCTCCGGACGAACCTCAGAGTGGAGTGGGGATTTGCAGACAACCAAAAGTAGGAATAATATTGAGAAAGTGCCTTGCCAGCCAAACCTCTTCGCCCGGAATAACAGATAGAGAGATGGATCTGCAAAGGGAAATAATAAAGTTTAATTTTTTTTTTTTTTTTTGGGTACAGAAGATACCAGAATATTAGATTGTATAATACACCAGTATCTTCAAACAAAAGGTGTTGCAATACCAATCAAGAGTAACAAAACTATGAAAATTAAATTCCTTACTAAAGAAAATTAAATGTTAGGTATACCTGCCAGAATAGTGAATACAAAAATGACATATGCTGTCCACATTAAAAGTTTTCACAGACAAATTACACTAAAACAACTTTCCCAAAAACTTGAATTCATTCCTAAACACTTATTCTTGCCTGTAGTCAAAATTCACTACAGGACTGGTTATTGACCACACCTCTGTATCTGCACAAATTTTACAACATTCAAGCACACCAAATCAGAAAAACTGCTTCAATCACAACCTTGTGTTTTGGGCTCCCCTAGTACAGTTAATACTTCATCAGTTACTACTAAGCCACTCATGCGTGGGAGCGGACAACACCAAAAAGGATTTTCACTGTGATCATGAACCAGCATAGTGGCAACAAGCCTTGATGTACACTGTACAGTTATGTCCTACAATTAGGGAAAAAAATTTTCCTACAGAAATGTTATCAATCTAACCACATTTTTCTACATATTAATTCAACAACATATCCATATTTTGTGATGTCCCCAGTATCTTGCAATAAAGTTTTTTTTTTCCTCCCCTGTTCCCAATCAAAAATTGCCATGTGGGACTTGTAAAATAATCTGAAACACCATATGTATATTTTATGCTCATGTACTGAAGCTGAATTGAGGGTGTACAACATGTGAGAGTAACATGACTTCACTGCAATATACAGTCGACACTCAATGTATCATTATTGCAAGTATCAATAAACCGCATCCACCAACAATTTTTTTTGTGGTCCCAGCAAAATCCCTATGTAAATAATGTTAACATAAACCGCTTGTATCGTTCATCGCATGGAGCATCGATCGAAGTATATTTTGGGTACCTTCACCTAATATTTCCCGCAACTACAATTTTTTAGCGGGTTGTTCATGCAAACGTCTAGAAACTGAATGTGAAATACGTCACGCGTGCCACCATTTATAACTGCCCTGCGGTGCGGTGTGATGTGCGAGCCTGGCTTACCCCTACATGGCTCCGGGAAGTGGTTACCTATAGCAACGAGTGTGATGACCCAGCATATCTCTCTCCCCTCTTTCTTTCTCACCCGTGTAGCAAAAGATAAAGCACGTCCTCTCTCTCTCTGCCACGCCTGCTTCGCTTGACTTGCCCCTTCGCATGCAGATCTACAGCAAATGTGTGCCTCGCAAATTTATTTCCTTTATCAAGATTACGCATTGCTTAAAATAGTTGCACATCACTTGTATTTCAAAGCAAATGGTTTCACTTGAAAATGCTACCCAAAACATTTTAATTGAGAATTATTATTTGCAAAGACACTTTTCTTTTGTGAATAAATGTCTATTTTTCCAGTAAGGTTGGTATTTCATTGTATCTAGCGTAAAATCAACACAATTTTAAAATGTAATATTTATTTACCTCGAGGGGCAGCACTTTGCGAATAAAATTATATGCCCAGACGCATATACTTGACCTCCCCTTGTCACCAAAAATTGTTTGTACATTGAGCGACTTGTAATATAAAGTTCATTTTCAGTAACTTCTTGCGGGGAAATTGGACAATTTATATTAATTAGTTTCAATACACAAATCTCTGAATAATCTGATAAAATGTAAGGGCCTATATGACACCTTTTGCCATCTAATAATGAGTAAGTAAGCACTAAGCCGAGTGCAGTGTAACTCGCAACTGGGGAAATCAGAGGACATGGTTTTGAATGATTAATTTACAACAGCAAAGAAATCAATCATAATCACCTTATTTATTCAATTTTGTCTCAAAATTAAAAGTTTTCTTTGTAGTGAAATATAATTAACTACTTTAAAAGATAGACATTTGCCATGAATGCAAGGTGTTGCCAACAAGTAGTCGCCTTTATCATCCTTCTGGCAACCCCCCCACCCCCTCCAACCCCTACCGTCCCTCTCTACCACCATCCTATAGGAAAACTGCCCAATCTATAACTTCTCTGCGTGCTCTTGGCTGATATTGTGTGCTGGAAATTTAAAATTTGACTTGCATTCTATGTCATATTATTTTCATTTTCAAAGGGTTTGAAGTTTTAGGTCAGCTTGCATTTCAGGTCTGATTACAATCAATTACATACGGTATTTTGAGGTGTTATTTTCTTTATTTAAACTAATTTAGGTGAAATGTTTTTTAATGTATTATTTATAATAATACTTTTCTAAATTTCCCATTTTTATTGTGTTTATTAGATGAACTTTATACATAGATAATGTACAGCTCTTACTATACTCAACATAAAGTTTTATAAGGTTCAACGTTTTATTTTATCGATGTACATGTCAGAACCCTCATCTCTTGAAATTCTGCATGTATGGACATTTTTTGGCAGTCCCTTGAATAATGATGGATCAAGAGTCGACTGTATAATAATATCCCCTTTCAAAATATAAAGTTCATACATAACTCAAATCATTACAATGCATACTTAACATCCGTAACAATGCACTAAATTATAATTACAAACAAAAGCCTCGTAAGAAAAAATACTTAAAACTCAACACCAAAGAAAAATTACATTATGGAAAACAAAATTTGTAGAAGTTTTAGTCACTTTTTTTTGGCATCCTGAAATACCACAATTTTCATTATATAAACCATGGTTTGCTACATGGAAAAAATTAGACATTAAATTGTTGAACTGGTGAAATAGATATTTCTAAATACTCATTCTTCGATAACACAATGATGTTTCATTTTTAAGCTAACCCTTCATGTATAATTTTTTACAAGTCCCACAAAGTTAAAATTGATTCAAAACTACGTATCATTGAAATAGCACAGAAAACTGAAAAAAAAAACAGCTTTGTTGCTATGCCTTACTGCAATAGAGAAGGAAGTAAAAATTCAACATTAACCAGCCCTAACATGAACCCCGACATTTTGAACTTGAGCTGTATATTGTCTAAATCTTTAACTTTTTATTCTCTCCATAAAGCAGGCTGACATTTCATTGTTAGACACCAAATCTGAAGTTGAGATTTGATAATAATAAACCCTGTAAATACATTTTTTTGCAATTATCTACAATAAATATATCATCAAAGCTATTTAAAGAAAAAATTAACAGCGATGTAACACAAATGATTTGAAATAATTAGAAATGAGAGAATATTTACAACCTATATACTTCGGACAAACAGGCTGCAATAACCAAGGACTTACGAGCCTACTTGCTTGAACACAAATTCTAGTTAAGGTTGGAAGTAGGCAGCTAGGCTACCAAAAGGACATAAAAGGACCACCCAACCACTCAGTCGCACACCAGTGTGTGTCTATATATATGCATACACACACACACACACATGCACGCACGCACACACGGATGACACATTTTCCACACGGTTCTGTGATCACAAAGTTTCGCTGGCTAAGTCCGCTTCATTGGGCGGTGAGTCTAGGACACTGCAGTATGGTGGAAGCGCGCTGTTAGTAGTAAACATCAGCCTAGTGGCGAACTAGGGTGGGGCAAGAAAATAGAAAAATTGCAGCTATAGCTGATGAGTGAGGCCTAGCAGCTGCCTGGATTTTGTTATAAATTGGTGAGCTAATTTCCAGCGTCTGAGTTCTGAGCTATTGCATGAAGGCGGTGGGGCTCTCACAACTCTGGTACTGTAGCAGAAATCAAAATCTGTGTTGTATGATGCTGCATGTGCTGCACCTGGTTTGTCCTGTAGGTTATTGATGTGACTAGCTATGGCTTGTTTGATGTCTACTCTGTGGCCAGCAATAGCTCAGAACTCACGACGCTGGGAATTAGCTCACCAATTTGTAACAAAATCTAGGCAGCCACCAGGCCTCAACGTAACAATCACAACTCTCAACTACACTCTCAGCTCTGCCGGCAATTTTTCAATTTTCCCGCTCCACCCTAGTTCGCCACCCGGCCGTTAGGTTTAATACTAACTACGACCCTTCCTCCATACTGCTGTGTCCTACTACTCACCGCCTGATGAAGCTGGCTCAGCGAAAAACCGCGATCGTACAACCACATGGAAAATGTATCGTCATTTGTGTGGGCCTGTCAACAAGTACTACACTGTAAGTAATGGAATTCCCATCCTTTTATATATTTTTGGAACACAAATTATAATTGAAGCAGTTTCATGGCAGGTAGTGTGCACGCCTTCATATCAATTTCAGTTCTAATAAATAAGTTTATTTTTGAAAACTAACATTTCCCCCAAAAAACCAATCCACACACCACATTTGCTTGCACTTTGTACAAGATTCACTCTTAATCCAATCATGCTCAAATGCCATTTTTGCAAAAAAAAAAAAAAAAAAAAAACACCCACCAACACAGCACCACATGTTACTTTACAGGATTGGGGGACTGGCTAGTAAAAATATTTTAACATGCAAATATTTTATCAATTTATAATGGTTGATTAAGTCTATTACATGAAATTAAACCTCAATGTCTTATATAATTAGGGAAAGCAGCAGTACACCTATGAAAATAAGCAGAATAAGCAAAGATGGAAACTAAGAATGTTTTTACCAGTTGCGCGAGAAGTAAAAGCTATCAACTGGAAGCGCAACAAATGGAAGCGCCCACAAGATGGCAAATCTAACAAGTTTTTTACTCAATACAGATAGACAAAAAATTTATTTATTTACCTTTAAGAATTTATAAAGTAATTCTAATGAAAATTTCATCTGCACTGATTTTATACAGTACTATTACTAAAAAATTTCTCCAATAAATGGAAATGACACGATGCAAAGGATGATAGAAATATGAGCACAACAGTCTGAAAAACTTTTTAACAAGTGTACGTCCACACAAAAATTAAACAGCTTTATACAGTATATGTAATTACCAATATAATTCTCAACTACACAGTAATACGGCACACACAAAAAGTAACGTTGCAGGGGAAAAGAAAAGAAGGAAGGGGAAGTAGCAAAAAACTGTTCAGTGCCATGTACTGTTAAGATGAAAAAATAGACTTTCAAACAATTATGGACATCCACTAAACCAAATTTGACAAATGCTGGACACAAAATACTGCAGTTACAACCAGCCCACATAGGAATGTAATAAAAAATAATATTGTGTAAAAATATACGGTCTGCAGATGTCACTTAACATTACATTTTAGAGAGAAGACCACCAGAAATATTTTGGGATATTTTGGACTAAGTCTATTTCCAATAGCTTCTTGCGAGAAAATCTGAGGATTTGTTACTGAAACACTATCAATAGACACACATATTCTGAATTAACTGATGTCTCTTGGAAGGGCATATACAAAACCTCAAGGGTAGAGCTTCCTTAATTTACAGCAAGAGAAAGTTATGAATTAGTGAAGGTCATAATGAAACCAATTTTAATGACCATATTTACTTGCCTCTATCTCAAACATTACAAAGTTATTCACTTCAAAATTTGATGCCGAGGTTGACAAGGTTCAATTGCTGTGAAATACAATGGATCCACATGCACTAGTCGGGTTGAGGGAGGAGATGGCGGCCAGCTTGCATCCCACTTGTTCTCTAGGTGTGTGTACAACCACACCCATGGATTGCTTACATGTTTAGAATTATTTTGTTCGCACATAAATGCCTAGACCATTACCATAGACATTGATACGTCTGCTGAAAATGTTTTCATGCTAGAAGAGGCCCAGTAGATGTCTCTAAAGCATTAAAATATACGAATACAAATAGAATATTTAAAGTTTTATGTAAAATATTGATTTGAATCAACATTGGGGAAAAAAAAATTGAAACAGTAAAATTTGGAGGTTATATCTGCAAAACACCTAGCAGCTTTTTAAATTACACATCACTTCACTTCATAACACACCTATTCAACAATGATCTGTTCACATATAAAAAAAAGGTTAATTCTTACGTGCACCAATTTATGGGTGGGAAAAACGCACTTATTGTATCGTAAATCTGTAACTATCTATGAAACAAATAGTAAAACACATTCCCACATAAAGATACACTTTATAAATGTTACTATTTCGGAGGCAGTAAGGTTTTAAAAATATATTATCAATAACCCATACTTGAATCGCTTATTGTAAAAAGGGACCCTAAGCACCACAGATAGCCATTTTAAGTTAAGTGTGGTTTCATGAACTAGAAGGGTAGATCTACATTTTAGTGTTAAACAGTCCCGAATACACTGGAAGAAGACTATGTAAAGAAGTAACACATATTTTGATTCAGTGTAAAAAGGGACCCATGTCCTGGACTTGGGTACCTTTTAACACTATACCATTGATAACCATGTTAGGCAAACATTTTACACTACACTATTGGTACCCATGTTCGACAAGCAGTTTTCAAATGTTAATGAAACAGCTGATAGGTACATGAAGTTTGATTTTGAGCAAACAGTGGAGTGTTTTCATAAGTATAAAATTGTGGTAAAAGAACATTGTGTGATTTAAATATGAGTGGGACGGACACAGAAATGTCACCAAAAAAGCGGAAGATAGACATACGTGACGCAGACAGTTATCAACAAAATATTAAGAAAGCCAGAGTTGCCGTGAAAGAATACATTGGCCATGGAGGTTTCTTCCGATTGTACGATGTAACTGATGAAAGGGTAAGGCGTATTCGCAAATTACTTGTGGAAGGAAAGTCACCATGTGATAAGCACGGCAAACGCCCTTGCCCATTCAAAAAAGGCGGAGATGAACTTCTTCAGATTCATCAACACATCGCCTCATTCCCAGTTAAGGAAGCACATTACATATCACGCAGTTACAAATATCTCTCTGCAGAACTGCCAGTTACAAAAATGTCCAGCATGTTCAAAAGCAAGTACCCAAAAACCACTGTTAAATACAGTTTTTACCTAAATTACTTTAACGAGAACTTTAGTCTACGGTTTGGGAGGCTGCAGGTAGACACTTGCAGTTTATGTGAGTTAAAAAAACCATCATAAATAACACATCCCTAAATGACACAGCAAAACGGGTTGTGGCAGCTGAGTTGATAGTTCATCTATGCCAAGCCAAAAAGTTTTGTAGCTTGATGAGAGACTCAGAGCAGTTATCAAAATCTTCTGATATGGTTCTAGGATTAGTGTTTAATTTTATGCAGAATTTAGAACTTCCTAAAATCCAGCACAGGAAATTTTTTACCCGAGGCAACTTAATGTCAACATTTCTTGTGTTTACAATTGGAGAAGTGGGCTGGCACATTACTATGTCCACCATGAAGGAGCCCACAAGAGACCTAATGATGTAGCCGCCTCAAGGTTATTGGACTACCGTATTTACCACATTGTAAGCCAACGCTGAATGCAAGCCGACCCCTAACTTGTAGAACATCAGGAAAAAAAATAACATGATGCCGAATGCAAGCAGACTTTTGAATGTATCCCGCACGTTCTACCAGCTGAGAGCACGCAATGAGGTCATTGTGCCAAATTCTTCACGTCACGTCTGTGAATGGTTTGTGGGAGGAAAGGAAATGGTAGAAGGAGAAGGAAAGGGGCGAAAGTGGTGAAAAGATGTGACAGCTAAGTGTCGCAGCACATGAATGTAGGGAACTAGGGAGAGGACAAAAAAATGCCTCTGCGTGTTACGGACAGATATGTCTGATGGAGGGGGGGGGGGGGGAGAGGTTAGGAGCAAGAGGATGAGAATGCTTTGTTCAGCGCTCACCACTATAGGAAGGGGGAAGGGAGAAGAAGAGACAGCTTCGGAGTGTTAGGAAAAGGAGGGAACTTGGAGGTGTGAGAGTGGCTGCCAGAGCGATGTTGGCGGGAGCGCAGAGCGGTTTGGGAGGGGCTCCTCCAGGAAGGATTGGCGGACTATGGGGAAGATACGGGAAAAGAGCGAGGAAGAAGTAAAAGGGAGAGACCAGCAGCAGGAAAATAAGGAAATTTGTGCGTTGAGGGTGAGCACGGTGGGAAGCTGATGCGTAATGGGAGGGAATAAAGGAACACACTTGATGTTGACACCATGAAATCACGTCTCAAAGTACTTAACCATTACATATAATTATGTCACTTAGAATTTAGTTATTTATAGCGCTACTTTACACCAAATGCTGTGCACTAAAATGGTTTTTATTTTTTTAAATCTTAATATCAATTTGCAATTGTAAAAACAAAAAATTTATATTTTAATAAAACCAATTTTCAAGAATAGCACTACTACTGTAAAAAAATTGTACAATTATTAACACATGAAAAAGGGGTATTTAAATTATTAACACATGACACAGGGGTGTTTCAAGACTATTTATCACACAATGCTTGGCCCTGGCTGAACATCGTTGTCCTCTTATCACTTTCATCCCACAAAGCATAGTCATCTGTACCATCCAGCGCATTTGAAATAGAGCACTTCTTATAGACTCTAACAATCACGCCACTGCTAATACTTCACCGTGCACCTTCCTTCCTTGCCTCACAAGCCTAGCCATCGAGACGGGAAGTCGTGAATTGCCGAGCAAAAGATCAAGCACGTCCTCTCCCTCCCTCCCTCACTCTGCCATGCCCGCTTTGCTTGCCTTCCACATGCTGCCCGCTGACAGCAGGGCAAATAAAGTGTGCCTGGCGAACATAATTTGATCAAGATTATACGTCGCACAAAATAGTTGCACCTAACATCACTTGTATTTCAAAGTAATTGGTTTCATAAGAAAATGTTACGCAGAACATTTGAACGAGGAATTATTATATGAAAAGATGTTTTCTTTTGTGATTAAAACTGATTTTTTCCCCATACGGTTGGTGATTTATTGTATCTGACGTAAAATTAACATGAATTTAAAATATAATATTTATTTAACTCAAGGGACAGCATCTTTGCAAATAAAATTATATGCCGATAAGCTTATACTTGACATCCCCATGTCACCAAAAATTGTTTGAACATAGAGCGAATTTTATTATTGTGCATTTATATAAATAGGGTAAAATCTGACAGACAACGCAACCAATCTACACACTATGTAAACAGTAAATGCTCCATTCATACAGTATGCTGAACTGCTGCGGGATCCGTGTTGTTAAGTTGGCTATTTTTACGATGGCTTTGAAAGAAAATAGTACTCAGAACGAAAAGTTGTTATCTTAGTTATACTTACAACATTTATGGTTTAAATTATGTTTTTAAAGCAATATTACATTTTCTAGGCTATTAGTGACTGGACTTTAAAAACATGTTTAGCACATATGATAGAGTGTGTCGACACGTACAAACAGTAAAAGTTTCCAGCCAATGGCTAGTCATGTTTATGTTTCCAGCCCGGTAAACAGGCGTTGTGCGTGTGCTTTTTTTCTCATAGTCTTCATTATACGAATATCTTGTTGGTGTTGGAATATTTCATCAGTCGTCAATTATTTTTTTATTTCCTTTTTTTCAAGCATAGTTGGTTGTAGGTACCATTGTCAGTTCTTGAGTGAAATCTAACATTATCGGCACGTGTTTAAAGCATCCTTTCTGCAATTTTCCTTGTAAATTGTTGAAATGCACATAGCCTGAAAAAGCCGCACTTTCGTAGTGAGTGAATAAAATTTGTTTATTTGTCTAAATCATAGTCAATGAGTATAAGGTTAACTTCGGTCAAAGTGTGTGCGTGTATATATTGCTACATCTGTACAAATACAAACAGGAACAGCGACGCATGTATCGTATTTTGTTTTTTCATTAAGTTACAATTTTCGAACTTAAATAATTTAAATGTTATTTCCATACGAGCCAAATTTTCCATTGCTCCATTCTAACAATATGCAACTCAAAATGCTACACACTCGTAAGAACATCAAATTAAGCTATCTCATGAAAGATGTAAGACAAAATGCCTCAACTCTGCGCCCCTCTCTAATTGTACAGTTTTTCCCTCAAAACAAATAAACAGAACCCCAACAAATTTAACTCAGTAATTACAAAAATAAAACACATTGGAATGCCAACCTAGCTATAATATCCTACATTAATTATTGCACGGAAGTTAGCTACAGTTAGATTTTCAGTGCCTGCCATTACATGGAACACGAAGGAAGAAAATGCAAGTGTGCATTGGACTCAAAAACATTTGTTTACAAATTACACTTTCTTCAGTGAAAAAACAGCTGCGGTAGATGGATAAATTGTGGCAGTGCAACTTTTCTAGAACTGTCAAAATTTACCCCACTTAAATTAAATGGACAATAAAAGTGTAAAGTTCATTTGCAGGAACTTCTTGCAGCGAAATCGAAGGAGGGTTTATACTGATTTATTTCAATAGCCATGCATCTTTTGAATAAAATGATCAAATGTGCCTTTTGGACACCTTTGCCATCTAATAATGGGTAGGAAAGCATAGAGCCAAGTGCAGTGTAACTCATGACAGGGCTAAATCAAAGGACGTGGTTTTGAATGATTATTTATTTGACTCATGCCACACTGCTGCACAGAGTGCCTGCGCACCCTACGGGTGACACTGCCCCATCAACAAGAGATACAGAGCTCGGAGCAAGTCACAAAAGTGGCAGACAAGATTTAAGTGCCGACAGCGTTGATTCCATGAGCCTGGACAACCATGGTCAAGCCGATAATTAATGTATCTAGTTATAAAATTATACTGCCCACATGGCATTCCAACATGCAGGCGTGACCCCCTCGAACCAATATTATTTTACCCAATGAGCCACAGACCACAGATAGCAGAGAAGTTATAAGACACTCCACAGGATAGAGCCCTGAAGCACAAATTTTTGGACTAGAGAAGGAGTCTCAGAAATGCCTCTAGCCAGAGTTCGCCGGCTCGCCAGCCGCACAGGTCAACAAGCTCTCCCTGGTCTGACTAAGACCTCCTCCTCTCCTAGCTTGTACAAAGCTCAACCAGCACCTGCAGATTAAGAAGGCTCCTCCTGCAACAGCTCAACCTGCAGTTCCTGCAAGATGCTCCAGACGTACCCTCGACGTCCAAACTCTGCACTCCTTTTACCCAAGTCTCTCTCTCTCCTTGAATCCGCGGTAGCAGGTCATTGCGACATTCCCTCTGGGCAACCACCCCTCGGGAAGCGAACGTTTAAATAAAACAAAATATTAGTCACTCTAAGAATCACGAAATTTACAAGATTCGCCCAGGTTCACCTTCACCTGCGTAAAGTAACTAAGCAAATCATTATAAACATTTAGTGTTGACCCATGACGCTTAAACTCTGGTCAATTAGAGACTTTTGATCTGCACTAGGTCAGTCGCACTACAATAGGGACTCAGTTCCCTTTCTAGCTAGATACCAGTGTCCGTATAGTAGACTGTTTACTGAGTATGTAATTGGGTGTACTAGGTCGGGCAATATGCCTCACAATGACACTGGCCCTCTGGGACAAGGTAGACTTACCAGAGCTCGGTGGGGTGTTCTTAGTCAGTGACAAAGTGCTGCAGGTGGAGCATGGAGAGTCCTTGGTTGCACTGGTCTTGGAAGATGTCAGGTTGCAGTAGTTCTCCGTGAGGTGGCTGTGGTTACACTCCGTGCTGGGCCAGCTGCCAATGTGTGGGTTGGCCTGCCCAAGCCTGGCGTCGCTCGAGTTGACGAGGGCCCGGACCACCGGGTGCACCTCGTAGCCAGTTCTCACTGGCTTGGAGTAAAATGCACAGGTACCGATGGGAGATGCCGGTCTCGCCGCATGACGGGCGGCTTGGGCCTGTCCCCTAGGAGTGTAGACTCCTGGTGTAACTCCTGCTTGGCGGGATTGAATTCTACCTTCCTATTTGTACTTTGAGTTCCGTGCCTGCTGTTGAATGTCACAGGCGTATAGCACACTGGATTTCCTGTAAGCGACAAGCAATCAACGATCCCTGACTTAGGTGTGTAAAGCCGACAATGGCTGGCGGTGTCACTCCCCGACTGCCTAACAGTGCAAGTACCTGGAGTCGTGGCTCGTAAACCACCTTCCTGCCACTGCCGGGTGTGACCACAGACCTAGTGCCTCCAATCCCAAGCAGCTATCTCTGTCAACACCTTGGCTAGGCACTCCAGTCAGCGATACAACTTCAGGTTGGCTGTCCTGCCTCTGTGGGGTGTGTCCTAATGGTGGAGGCTCTACCGTTCTGAACACAGAGATGAACAGAACGGGTAGCCGTCGAAAGTTGAGGTGTGTGTATAACTGACATGCCCCTGAAGGGGGACTGACATTCTACTCTAGGTTTCAAAGCTCTGCCACTTCCTTGCCACTTGGAGGTCTAATACTGGTAGTAGATGGCTATATTACTACAACAAAGAACTCTTGGATACGTTTAAGATTAAGAATTTATTCTAAAATAGATACTTAGGTGACTCGTACATGCCACCAATAAGTCTGTGATGTGGAAGTATTTAACCTACGCATATAACAGGTGAAGGTGACCCACTCCTAGGCTACTTAAATGCAAGGGAAATATTAGATTACAGATCCCAACTAACACTTAACTGGCTTTGCCTAGAAGAGGGTGCAACTACCAGCTAGTAGTGGCAGCTGATGACCCAGGAGGTGTCAACAACTGAAGTGTTAAGTCGTGGTCGATGTCTTCAGGTAGACGAAGCTTCTGGTGATGGCAATTACCAGGAGGTGTAGAAGCCTCTGGTAGGTGGTGGCTGCAGCCATTGGAGAACAGGAAATTCTTGGAGAGGACCGTGAGGGACTATAGTCAGTAGAGAGCCCCAGCACAAGGTGTGTTGATGCGAGCTACTGGAGATGATAACTCCCGACCTCGGTCGCGCACTGACTTATATACGGCTCCTCTGAAGCGCGCGGTGAGCCCCGAGTAGGAGGTATGACGTGCCCTCATGACGTCTGTCTAAAGATCTGAAATATTAGCAAACGCAATAAAGCGAAAAATAATGTGAATTTAGACATAAAAAATGAAAATTTGCAATTTCTGAGAATTTCAGCTGTAATTCACGAACTGTACAAAATCCTGTACTATTTTTTTTGCAAATTAATATTGGTTTAAGTCATAGTTGCTGCTTAAAACATATTTTACGTGTTTTTGAATATTCGAATACGAATGCATGCATTAGTTGGCCAGTAGATTACTTTGATTTAACATTTTAAAGGCATGTTTTAAAAAGAAATTAAGTGCTATGCTTTATTGATGTATTTCGCAACGAAAATTATTTTTTAAAGTCGTTATTGCTCAATTTATTTTCTTAATTATTAACATATTCACATTCCGGTGATGTTTGTAGAAATATTTCATTCTTTTTAAGCATCAAATCAAGATAAAAAGGTTCACTGTTAATCTATAAAATTTGATGATGCAGGTGCTGAACAAGTGACTATTGACGTCTGAATTTAAACTTGGAGAATAACAAATTATGTACAAAACAACAAATTTGTAATTTAACTGTTAAACATAATTAATCATTTTGTAGCACACTGCAGCCATGCCAACTTTTAAAGTTTCCAATCAGTAAAATTGATGAAAACTATTTAAACATGCGTAAACTGCCCGGAGCAATTTCACATACACTAATTCTCTTAACATTGATACGTAATTTCAAGTAATAAAATTTCCACAATTTCACTATTAAAATTGTAATCTAACATTTTTCAGTGTTTCTGACCAGAAACTATGATTTTCCCTAGAGAAGACTTATACATCATTGAAATGTGTTTGCTTAGTAGGACGTGCAAAGCAAACATATACATTAATTTAGATAAAGTACATGCCATATTTATTTTCACATTTATAACATTACGTAATACACTTACCATAAAAGCATTAAAAATTTACTTTGTAATATACAAAATCCCTATCCTGCAATGATTTAAATTTAATAACAACATTTAAATCTTGTATGTCAAAAATGTGCATATAATTATGTTCAAAATTTTGAACTAAGAAATCTTACAAATTTTATTTAGAAAAACAAGCATTCCTTTTTTCTTGGATTAAGACAGCTAGAGGAAATGTAGGAGTTGTTTACCGGATGAAAAACAATAGCAATTCTACTGCTATCTGAACTAAAATATATTTATTATTCTGTTTGTAGTTTTGTGTTGGTCATTTTCACAGATTGCACACAAAACATGTAAAATAAATATGAAATACCAGTTGTAAACAGAAATAGAGCATAAAAAATTGAAAATATGTACTTGCATTCAAAATACCGAACATAAGATAACTAAATTTTGAGAGTTTTTGTAACGTAGCACTGCCGCAATGTAGCCTTGATAAACTGCTGCTCTGTCTATGAAGAAAACAATTAGTGTAAACAAATTCTGTGATCAATTGTAGGTTACAATTCCAATCTACCTTAATTTGTTTTGGCAAAATCATACTTCTGGGGCTCCGTTAATTTTATTGACAGCGGATCGGATGGGGTTGAGAGAGACTTTTTTGTTTAATGTCTTTCATGAGATGGTGGTGTTTTGTACCTCTTCATATGAGACAATCATTTTTAATTATACACTGTTTAAATGTAAATCGAAAATTTGTTTGTTATTTAGTAAAGTCGTGATTTGATAGGTATCAGTTGGGACGTTGTCGACAGTCGCTTGTTTAGTACTCACGACACATTATTACCTACATTAAGAGTGAAAAATACTTTTTTCTACACACAATGCTTCAAAAGCTCATAATATTTCTACAAATATCACTGGAATGCTACGAATATGTTAATAAATAAGAAAATAATAAATTATGCAATAATGATTTTAAAAGATTTAATTGCGCAATATATAAAAACAGCACAACACTTACTTGCATTTTAAAGCATGCCTAGTGTATTTTATGTACAAACAAACATGGCACTGATTTTGTCATTTTGTATTTCTGATAACATCCGCTAGATACAAATATGAAATATCAAATTACCAAATACATCACCATTTATGTATACGAAATTGGATCACGTGATCATTTTGTTAACAAATTCTGCCAATTCGGCCACTGCTTCAAATTATTATATAACCTGTCAAGTTTTAACCGAAAGAAAACACGATAAATATGTAGTTAGTACCAATCCGAATATTAAACAAGCTTGAGCTGTAAATATTTTTGGGAAAGATAGTTTTAAACGTGTTATTTTTACACTGCAACAGATCTTTAATAGTTTTCTATGCCACCTACATTTCAAACATTTTAATAACCGTTTCAAAATAAGTTATTTACAATACACACTGACTTGCTATTTGTAATTCCTTTTCGCAACTCCTGAATACATGTTCTGTTACAATTCTTACTACACATTTCACTGCCATTGATACAAATTAATTAGCTGAATCATTAAATAAATACGACATTTCAACATTTCACGCATCAAACAAATGTATCGATAAGACATGTCACGATACTCTATACTTTCGATGCGGCCTGATATCGAGGTACCGAAGAATCAATAGTCCATTCTCTAAAGTAAATATTCACTCTAAAATTTTTTCCAGTATCACAATTCGTAAAAAATCAAGGCGTTTCTGTAAAATCAATGATTTCCGTACATTTTACGGAAAAATTGCAAAAGTCGGCAAGTCTGAAACCAGGTACCGAAACATCTGTAACTCCTGATTTTGTACCCACACATCAACCTACTAAGCCAACTCTTCATAAAAGGCCGGACCCCTCACACACTTAAAAGACCCCAGCTTACTGTGAAACTGGCTTCACTGTATTTGGCGTCCCTAAAGGTTGACAGAACTAGTCCTACCAGATCTACCACGTCACATTTACCCTGGGGTTTAACTCCCCTCTATCTTCTAAAACAAAGTTAGTTGTTAGAAACAAAATTCACCACGCACTACAAGTCTGTAGTGCAGTGCGTTTGACAGGATGACCGTGCATTGTTAAACTGAGATCATGTGATTAGCAACAGGTGTTTTTGACAGGACAAAAAAAAAGAGACAGAATAAATTGGATTAAACTTAAAGCTTTCTCTCTCAATTTAAATTTTCCTATGTTTTACACTTTTTTACCTCAACCTTTGAAAGGTGTAAAAATGAGATTTCATTTTATTTTTCTCTACTGAATGAAACTGCAATGAAAGAACTCTTTTCTAGTTTAAATGCTGACCCGCATGATTCGAGCACTCAAATGTTTATGCATCAACAGAATGAAAACAATATTTTACAGCTGGCAAGTGGAACAAAATAGTCAAACTCTATTAAGAAATTTTTTGGGTGACCATGCATTAAAAACTTATTAAGCAGAAAAAAATTTGAAAAGGGTTATTATAACAGTGTTTCGCTGTAAATGATACCAACACATAATATTAATTTTAGTGTTGAAATTAATAGTGTATGTCATTAAGAAATTTCAAAGCAAGATACAGTAGAAACCGGCAACTAAAATTGTTTGGCAATTATCATACGAGCCAGGTTGGGATTACTGGTTACATAGTTAATGATATCAAGTTTTCCAGATACTGATTATGCTTTATGCTTCAGTTTTGTTGACCACACTGCTGCAACAGCAGTTGTAAAACAGTGGATGTGCATCTTTCACCAGTTGTATTGTTCTATGAAGTTTAGCAGATGTTCAAAATTGCTGCCTACACTAGTTTTGTTTATGTTGATATTTTTTCTCTCATAATTTAATATAAAGATGGGTCAATAATAGATTTACTCAATACTAGATACCATTTTCGATACCAAAACATTCTTACGATACTCGATAGCGACACTTTTCTCGACATCAAATTAAAATTGCCATGAACACAAAACAACTTGGGCAAGAAAATGCACTTTTTACTAGTGTCATTGACACACACTGGAACTATATAAAAACCCACATTACACTGGAAACAACGGCTGGACGGCTTGTAACCCTAACGTCCTTAACCAATGATAAACCAACACACTCTCCTTCAATTCTACAGAATCAAATTTCCACAGTAAAAGTTGTAATCAAACTTTGAGGAAAATGATAGCTCAGTACACCCGTAATTTGGGCATCACAGTTTTTAAATTATACTTTGCGACTTCAAGGAAATTACTTTAAAGTTAAATAAATATTGTAATTATCTGAAACACCCAACATGGCCTACACCGCAGAATACGCGGGCTAGGCCATGACAGGTGTATCAGATAACAATGGTATTTATTTTTGTGAATATTTAATAATAGTAGCATCAGATAATTATGGTATGTGTGGGATGTACAATAACTACTCAATTTGCTTACTCATGCTTATCGGTGCTTGCTCACAACTCTTTAACTGCTTTTATTATACCTGAAATACTTACCATAAAAATTATTAATGGGATAAAAATGAATTGAAGGAAAAACTTTGACACAGCATATAATTGTAATATGTATTGGATGTACAGTAACTACTCAAGTTGATCACTCGCAATCCGTTTTTTGTACCTCAATTATGTTCCATAAAATAAAATGTCAAAAATCATAATTGTCATATGTATGGGTTGTCTAAACATACCTCAAGGTGAACGCAGCTAAGCATATATTATGATACGAATAAAATATGATTTATTGTGGTACACTTGTACTTAAACTATAACGATTTTCAAACTTATGGTATGCTTTTAGAACTTACCGTACACAATCCGAAAATTACAGTACGTTTTTTGGAGTTATCGCACACGTTCCATACGTTATGGTACACTTGTACCAGAATTATAGCACAAGAAAAATTGTTTTTAAAATTCGATACTTTTGGATATTCTCATGCTATACTCGATACTATAAAGTATTGAGGGTATCGAGATATCGCAGTATCTAGAATCCCACCCCTAGTTTAAAACACAAAAAAATACCATACTACATTGTATTTAAAATTTATCATCTTAAATGGGTAAGGTTTTAAACAAATTATGTACTTTTTAAGCGGTATAAATATGCATTATATGTATAGGTTATGTTTCGGGACTTAAATAACACAGCTTTCTAAGCAAGAAATTATTTTAAGTGGGAACTTCTTAAACGAGTTTGACTGTATTGTATATTTGGATACCTACTATATTTTAAACTACTGTAATTGTACTATAGTTATCTTTACAGGGAAACCTTGAGTACCATAAAAGAATGGAGCAAACACACGGCTACTCACCAGCTAGAAGTAGAGGATTTGAGCTTGCGGATTTCCTTCGTCGCCCACGTCGCCAGTGTTTTAGTCTTGTTTACACGTGAGCGTCGCCCCAAAGTCAACAGCTCTGTGATTGGCTCCACATCCAACAGCGGGAGGATCTTAGCACCAAACGCAGCACACAGATCACTGCAACGAAGAAAATAACACAAAATATAGCAACAGAGACACGAATAGACAGCAGGCTACTAATTACAGTTTAAAAACTAGACTCATGCACGAAAGTTAGACAAACCAATTTTTCATGTGGATACGTAGTCGCCACATTTCAATGGCTGCACCAACTTCTGGCAGCAAAGTACCGCCATTTGCTACCCGAAGAACCTGACCCAGCCTGCAAAACGATGGCACTGCGCATCTGCCTGGAAAATGTGGTAGTTCCGCGTGTGTGTGTGTGTTAGTGTGTGTGTGTTTGTGTGTGTCTGTATCTGTCTCTCTCTATTAAAATATATCAATGTACACTCCTAGCTTGTAAAGCAGCCAACAGGAGTTGTGCAAACATTTTGGTGCAAACTACAACCCCCAATCAAAAGCTTACATCAATATATCAAAGTGGTCACTGAAACTAGTATCTGTACCATTACCCAAACTAGCTAGCTAGTTTGGTCTTGAAACATGCCCAACACATTTGGAAGAGAGAACAAGATGTAGAAATGTTAAGAGGGGGTGGGGGGTAATTTATTGATAATTATTTTTGATCCTTAATAGAAACAATTATGTTTCTTTGTAACTAATTTTATTAACCAATATTAAATATTGAAAAAGTGTACAGCACACTTCTTTACTAACAGAATTTCTGAAGTTGAAAAAGAGTGACCACCAACAGTAATATGTAACATGTTACACACAGGTGTGAACTTATATTGTATACGTACCACAGACAAATAATAATTACAGTAACTTACTGTATTCTAGGGTTGTGCAAATGTGACTTTTTTCTCACAAAACGAAAATGAAAGATATGTTATGCACTTTTGTGAAACTGAAACGAAAAATAATATCATTAAGGCTCAGCCTTAATGAAATTTCCTAACATTATAGCAGGTTATTCATTATAACAAAATCATTGGAAACCAAAACTAAAAATATGTAGGATATGAAGTATTTTCCAAAGGGGGTTTTTCCTATATTTAAATTTTCATCTCATGTAATTATTACAGTTATGAAATAATAAAAACAAATAAGATAATTTTCAGGCAAAAATTTTTTGCTGGTGCACAAAATCAATACTCGTTAAACACCGAAAATTCATTTAAATCAAGAATTTTCGGTTACGACTTTAGATAACCAAATTTCTTTTGTACTGAAATGGAAATTTTTTAATTCAAAGAATAGAGTAGTGTTTTGTAAATTGTTCACTTTGTCAGAAGAACAGAATAAATTTTTTTCTGTAAAAATCCAACCCTGGAATGTTGACAAGGGGCATAGGGTTTTACCTTTCAATAAAATCAAGTTTATTATTATTGATTCCTCACAGTGTTATTTCACTGTTCAATTTCTGAATTATGGATTATATTCTTGCCACTTTTCACACATGCATGAATATGTAATACACTATTAAGAGTAGCGACACTTAGAGATTTTTATTTTATATATATTAAGTTATTAAGTCTTGTGTGCTTTACGTATTTGACATTAAAAAATAAGATGGGAGGGAGTGGAACTCTTGTAAAGGTTTTCAAGAAAACTCCCATAAGTGAATTCTACAATGATACAGATGTGGATAAACACTGTAATGGCAAAAGTCATGGGATACCAGTCTAATAATTAGATCCAAAATTATACGGTGAATAGCGATAAAACCGAAATAACACCGGAATGCAAGTTAATACACCGCCTAACACAGAAATTTCAGTTAAAACCCAAATTAAATTTAGCCAAAATATTATTTTATCTGTGAAACTATGACCAACAATATGTATCCAAAAATGTATAAACTGAGTAATGATAAGAATACCTCAAGTTTACAGATGATGGGAAGAAAAAAATTAATTTTAAGCTGTTGTCATTCTGGTTGAGTGAATAACACCAGTAAATATTGAATACCATATGGATGAAAAATGATCATTTAATGAGAATAGCAAAACTGTAAACACAAATATAAAAATACTTTTATTTCCAGTATTTAATGTTTATTTTTCCTCTATTAAACCATATCAAAGCCATTCGTATAAGTCTGTAACAAAAAATTCACACTGTTTAGGGACCTCATCAACATACAAGTTATGAAGAAACAATACTTATTAATAAAAAAGTTTTTTTTTTTTTACCTGTGGTAATGCTCTGGGTTGTGTTTGTCCAAATAAATAGTTCTCTCATTTTTATGCAATTGTATACATTTTTTTAAAATTTAAATGAAAATATGCATATAAGAATAAATTACCAACAAATTTTACTAATAACATTTTCATTGAAATAACACAGTAGAATTTCGGCCCTAATAATGTACAATTTTAGTTATGTTTCCATTTCTAAGATTTTCATAATAAAACCGATAACACACAAAATTAGATATTTATAAAAACTAAATTTGAATTAAAATATCACCAAAAAATACTGCACATACTAATAATGTCTAGGACCCCCTCTAGCCTGAAGAAGTGCCGTAACTACGTGGCATAGACTCCACAAGTGAATGGAAGAATTCTGGACAGATGTTAAGCCATGCTGTCTGAATAGCTGCCCAGTTCCTTGGTATTTCTAGGTGCAGGATCTTGGGTGCGAAAAGCTCTCTCCACCAAATCCATAAATGCTAGATTGGGTTCATGTTGGGGGAACGTGCTGGCTACTCCATTCGCTGGAACTCTCCAAACTGCTCTTCAAACCAATCCTGGACATCCGCAGCCTGATAAGACGGTGCATTATCCTGTTGGAACATCCCATCGTTGTCAGGAAAAATGAAGTCCATGAACGGCTGCAAATGGTCACCAAGGAGAGTTCTGTAGCAGTTACCAATGAGTTTTGTGGATACATGGACAAGTGGACCCAACCCATCCCGTGTGAACACCACCAGCCTGCACGGTGCCTTCTTGATAACTGGGTTCCACGGCCTAATTGGGTTTGCGCCACACCTGAACACTGCCATCAGTCCGAAACAACCTGTGTCTGGACTCATTGGACCAGGCCACATGTTTCCAGTCCTCCAGGGTCCAATTAGCAACCTCACGAGCCCAAGTGAGGCACTGTGCCCAATGTCGTGCTGTTAATAGGGGCACTCTGATGGGTCTTCTGCTTCCATATCCTATAAAAGCTAATGTATGTTGCACAGATCTGCTAGATATACGTCTTACACCCCCTGCATTGAATGTGGTTGTGAAATGAGCAAGTGTTCCTTCTCTGTTAGCACGGAAAATTCTACCCAACCTCCGCCAGGCACGATCAAGTAACTCTGGACAGCTACTGCATTGTCCACAGTGGATCGTAATGCCTTGATTTTGAGATTCTCTGTACAAATGTGACACTGTGGATAGACGAATATTGAAGGCGAATTATGCAAGGAATTGCCAACACAGGTGCACGTAAATATTAAAATGAGGTCTACTGTACTTGTACGTTGTGTTGTATTGCTTCCTGCATCCTCTACATCGTCAGTTGAAATAATTACAGGAACCAAACAAAGAAATAAATAAATGGCAATCGTTAGTATAACTACAAATTGTTTTATTTTACTGTGCAGCTAAACATAAAAAAGGTGTGCGTAAACACATGTAATGGCAATGCAACTGTTTTCAACATGGCGGCTTAGTAGAAAAAAATATATATTTAGGCTACGTACATTTCAAACATCCTGCAAGACCAAAAGGTAATAAACATGTTAGTGTTTATTGAAACATTATTAACACGAAGAGTTCCACCCACCTGATGAAATAACTTTCTTCTCAACCTTCCAGAGAGGGGACACATGCCTTACTCCACAACCTCTTCACGATGAGTCTTGACGTCTGCTTCTTATACTACTATTCAACTATGATAACGACTCATTGCTCTTTACATAAACCATACACTTACTTCAACCTACATAACAGTTGTCTACTTCAACCACCCACGTGAGAGTTGTGCACACACCACTTATCTCACTAATTTTTGGCCACTTAAATCACCCAGGCAATAGAGCACGTGGCCACAAGTTACACAACCAGCGAGCACATGAAGAATGCAGTCTTGTAAGAGTGCATTTTCACCACCTGGTGATGTTTACATTCCTTGAGAACTTACCTGAACACTTTCAAACGAAGATAAACAGTGCACAAATTAGCTGTTAGACCTACATGATAAAATGGACCCTCGCAAGGGATAGCTAGGATAGTTTTTCTATTTTCCAGCATTTAAATCTAATTTGATGTGTAGGTACACAATTATATATAACTATATGCTTTGAATGGGTCCTATGTGAAGAGAATTTACCAAGAAGAATTCTTTTAAAAGTGCTTATAAATTCAAAACTTAAAATTAATCATGTGTTTTAAAGTGAATATGTTTGCTATCCTCTGCACCACTTGAGAGTCAAACCAGTACTCTGAGCCGCAGAGCTCCCAGGATCTGGTGCCTGGGAGCTCTCTGATCTGCCTCATATGCTGCCTGAAATCGTTAATACGGCATGGGTAACACAGCACCCATTAAGTTGAGACCAAGGATCGATATCTCAGCTTCATCAGCATCCTGGTGATCGTCTGGGTAATTCACTAGCTAACACCTCTCGCCAGCCACTGATAAACCTGTATAAAACCACGCTATTGGTCTAGCGTACAAATCCTAGGTGACTGTACCAAGCAGACCTTAACCGGGTATGTGTCAGTCTTCATTATTGCAAATTACTAGGGGGTGTGGGATGATAGACTTAGGCTGCTTATACTACTATTAACTACGATTAGGACTCATTTCTCTTCACATGTGAAGTATAACCTTACTTGACCATCCACGTGAGAGTTGCTACCGCAAACCAATACATAGTTGTTGCACACTGCTTAAATCTACCAGGCGGCCGAACACGTGGCTACAAGGTTACGCAACCAGCAAGCACTCCACCTCTCCCCCTGCACATGGTTGAGTGCCAACAAACTGTCTGCCACTACGATCTTCGAGCGCCGCCAAAGATCCAAAAACGCTGACGAGAAGGTTATCACCTCCCACGCCTGCCTCCTGGCAGGACGTCACACGCCTTACCCGCACCCTTCTGTAGCAACATAGACTTCTGACTATATA